>CM032232.1:51637500-52235000 GCA_019009955.1 Riptortus pedestris
AAATTAACTCAATGCATACGTATGAAAGTAAATTTAATATTTATTACTGGAAAGTTTAAAAAAAAAATTTACATATTTAATTTTGAATTTACCATAAAAAGTGACTTAAGAAAAAACATTCTCTATTTGCTATTCCCATTACTCTTCAGTTTCTTTTAATAGAGTTGACTTTAAGCAAAGATATCTTAAAAAAAAAAAATTCTGATTAAACTTTTGTTATTCATGTAGTTTGAAAAACTAGTACATTTAATTTGAAACAAACGTCAACCTATGAGAATATACTAAATGTTATGGTTGTTGTTGACCAATTCAAAAATGAGGAAAGGGTCATACTGCAAGGAGAGAATAGTACCAAACTTAATCCGCCATGGGAATTGCATTTGAATAAATGATGTTGACCTGCCTATTCTTGTTTTGCCTATGTTCGGTGAACGTCTGAAACTTTCGTGTTTTCTCTTGGAGTCAATCAATATAAGGAAGACTATTTCTCTCTGCCAAACTTATGGATGAAACTTATGGTTTCGCTATTCTATAAATATGCCGATTAGAAACGTAAAATACAGATTAGTATTGCAATCAAATATTGATTCAATAGATTTTGAAGATGGCTTATTTTCAAATCGCATTTGAAAAACCTGGTTATTCGGTTAATTTACA
This sequence comes from Riptortus pedestris, assembly GCA_019009955.1. Lineage (NCBI taxonomy): Eukaryota > Metazoa > Arthropoda > Insecta > Hemiptera > Alydidae > Riptortus > Riptortus pedestris. The sequence continues at coordinate 51,638,158 of CM032232.1, forward strand.
TTTGCTAGCCCAGTAATATATTGACCGCTGTAAATGATTAGGTAGTTTTAGCTACGCATGGTATTTAGTTTGCTAGTAGAGTAGTAAGTACGCGATTTACGGCAGTGTTTGTTGGAAGTGAAGAATATTTTTACTTGAGAGAGAAAAAGAGACGTCCAATTCTTCACAAATCTTAATTTCTGCCCTAAGCGCTTTCGAAGACTATTGCCTCCATCTTCAGAGTTGCATGCATGCATTGTGCAATAATAAGTTAATATTATTAGACGGAAAAATACTCGGTAAGCTCGTTACATTTCCCATTCTGTCAGTTTTTTTTTATGAGTTCTCATATACTTCTACACATTTCTTAGGGGCCATGATTAGTCATGAAGTTAGTCTTGGCAACGTTTAAGTCCGTGACATATTAGATGACCGATTCATTAAAAAAAAAGCCCATTCGCATTCTGGCTAGAAATAGGTGGAAGCCTGTAGATTACCCAACCCAATTAGTTGACACCAAAGAATTAAATCTATGTTCATCACTTTATGAGAGGAACAGAGGTTTATCCTTGGATATTTCCGAGAAATATGCCAACCATTCAAAATGCCCACGGTAATTTAATTTCACTAACGATGGGATGGAGGTTAAGAATTATGGCTGCTTTCGATAATTATCTCGCTTATCCTCGTTTCTCTTACTCAAACCCCTAACAACCGTTGAACTCTGCGATTTCCTAAGCATTTATTAAAACCATATCTCTACCGGGCCGAGTGAAACGCCGGGCAGAGCAGCCTTAGGGCGATAGGAAAGTTGTAGGAGGCTGGTAGAAGGGATCCGAAAGGTCATATTCAGCCTTGGATCTAGGTTGCGGTAATGGTACACCACTCCTTCAGCAGTCAGCTGACCCACTGATCCCAAGGTCGATGGCCAAAGGGGAAAACTATACATTAGTTTATGATGGAAGTGAGAGTCTTCTCTGGAATATCAATATTTGGGTAATTCTTAGTTGTTTAGCTGTACTTTCTAAGCGCGGATAGGACCGGGCCATAGATCGTGTAATATTAATAAACAATTTAGAATATACTATGTTTTGAGATGAGAGAAGGGGCAAACACGAGAGTTAAAAAAATATTTGAAAGTTGTTCCGTCATGTTGAATATAAATTTTGAGTGGGACTGGTTTAAGGATTACCGCAACTACCATTCATAGAGCTTAGCTTTGTTTTTGTGGATTTTGGCCGCGATAGATATTCTTTCACATAAAAATACACATTTTTGTTATCAAAGCTTTAAAACAAACATTTTTGCAACGCAAAGTAAGGCAGAATTTGGCAGAGTACTACATTCAGTTGAACACTTGATGACATCTACAAGGGACAAACATAGTTGAAAAACTATTTAATAAATATGCAAATTGTTTTAAAGGTGCATTGCTGGAGTTAGATTTCATTTGTGGGGAAAATAAAATGGTTTAGAGGCTATTCCAAGGGACCATACATTGGTTCAAAACAGTTTCACATAATATTTGAAAACAGACATTAAACTAAGCCTGACTGCACACGAAGTTATAAGGATTAAGTCCATCAAGTATGATGAGCAGAGACCTAACCACTACCTGGGTTAGGAGGCGGAATCACATCAAACGTTTGTCTGTAGACGGAAACCCTTCCGCTGGCACTCACATTGTTGGCTAACTGGGACGGGTTATCTACGAAGTACCACTCTTTTCTTGTCAGGGTGGAACTGAGGATTTTATTTAATTGGCTCGTCATTAAATAAATTTCTATGCCGTTAAACTTACCAATCTGAGGCGGGAATGGGCTCAAATTACAAAATTTATAATTTTTGCCATAATATGTCATAATAATTGTTATTTATTTACGTCCAGTCTGTGCTACCCAGGTTAATCGGGACAGATTATTTTCAAGTTACCACCCTCCATAAGTCATCTTCCTTCTGAATTTTGACTAATCCACTCCGTTTTAAATCCGAGCGTTGCATCTGTAACTTTGTAGTTATCTAGTATATCTCAAATAAGTAAAATAAGATAAAAGTTCTTATTCATGGCTGATTTTACTTCTAGTTATGGATTCCCTCTTTTGATGAAAAACAACTGTGGGTGAAGGCGGACTTTAGAGCACAGCAAAAAGAACACAGTAAGTGTCTCACTAAACTATTCCAGCCCAACATAAATTTTAAGTTCGGTTTGCATAGGGTTATTTTTAAATAGATAATGATCTGTGAGATGATATCAACTGCGTATCATTCCAGTCCGTAGGAAGTATGCTTAGTGCATAAAGCACTAACGACCTTTTTTTTAAAAATGTCTAAATTGGCGGTTACTATTCTTTACCATCTTCAACTTTACGGGATGAACTCGTTTCCTATCAACAAATTAGCTGTACTTAGAACGTAAACCTTCCAATACTTTCGGTTCATTCTCCAAACTAAATCCCTGGGAAAAGTCTTGTTTTTTTTTTTGCCTCGAGTATTTGCTCCAGCGGTTAAGGATTCCTTTCTCTCGAGACCTATCGAATATTCTCAGTGAGAGGGAAAAAACATCAATCGCTACGCCAGATAGCCGGGAGATCGAAACCTTGACTTTTGGTTCAGTCAAACCATTCCGACAGTTCAACTTTTAGCCGTCCAACGACTAACCAGAACTGAGTATTTTTTGCTGCGCGTCTAATTTTGTTTTTGCCTTAGCGGGGCTTCGTTTTAAAGCTTTCATTCCAACTTTTAGATTCAAGGGCAAATGTATTAATTAATTTTATAATAGATTTCAAGTTTAACGGTATTCTATAGAGTGTGGGATTCACCTCAAGAATTATCAATTTTGGTTATTACAGATTTCTTGTTCTTTAGTAATTGTAATGAAATACTAATAAAACAAAGGGCTGCGTAAACTAGGCAGATTTCCTACGTGGTGGTATGACATACTCTGTTGTTATGTGTATGTTTTATAACAACTTATTTTTATATGACATGAGCAGTAGTTGGGATTTACTGTAGGCTGAATACTGAAAAACATGCAAATATCTCCGGTAACATTTCTGATAGAGAAAAAAATATATAACAGCATTTATGGAAAATTATATTTGCATTAAGATTAGCTCTATACAATTTTTCTGCCTGACTCATAGTAAGAGATATTTTGAACTTCCGATTTTCACCCCTTTAATCCTCCCTCCTCTTATTGGATTTCTGTCGTTAACGAACTTGATCTTTAGTTTTATACGAAACACTTATATATCGTGTTTGGTAATTATCAAGCAAACATTACGACCACTAGAGTGGTGACAGACAAATTAAATATATATAATTTTGAACGGACCTCATTTTCTACTAGGTAGTACTGATGTACATTTAAAGAAATGTTTCACAAATGGCGTCATGAGTTCAACCTGAATAGCGGATTTCCCATAAAAAAAGCACACTTAATGTTGTGTGCCATTTACGTTGTCAATTAAGTAAATCGATTTTCAGTAGTTAAATCTTCATTTTTATATCATATATATTTGCCTTTTCCGCAAAATGAGAATTTTTTTAATTAGATATTTTAAATATTTGTATATGTTCTTCATAGTTATATGGCAAGAGACACCAATAAAACACTTTTACCCGCGTAAACTTTGTTGTTACTGCCCTACATGTTTTGTGGCTTACATTCTACCTCTTCAGGGGCTATCCCTTTTCATATTAATATTCTTATATTAATTAGCGTAACAATAATCTTTGCCGTCTGCATTTTGGCACATGCCGTGGTAACAAATCCGAGGGAGGTCTATTGTTCCCAGAGTTACTGTTTCATTATTGCATTTATTCATTAAGTGGTAACCTGTATCTACCTCTATGTTCAAAGGGGATATTCCAAGGAGGAAAGAAAGAGGGTTGTATGGTTGCGGGAGTGGATCTGCTGGCTCCAGTGATAGTGTTCCCAGCTGCCATGGAATGCTGCCTTTCCAGCGAGGTACATCACTCAGCCAACAGTTATCTCTCTGCTCTCCCCTTACTACCTTCCAATGAATTTTATGCTCTTGACGAGTTATTTTATATTCCTCTAATGACTATTCGTTTTTTTCTTATTTTGTTTAATTGGCTGGCTTGATTAAATACTTCGGATTTTATTAACGATGCCACGATTGTTAAGAGAACATTAATAAATGCGAAACAGCGTTGAAGTAATATCATTTTAGGTTTAGAATGAATATCATAATAACCATTGCAGGCATTAATAAATATAGATACATGCCGGCAAGTAAAGCATGCATTTTAATAAGAGAAGTCCTTCAGGTATGGATTGTGTTCACCTGTTATGGCCATTTATGAACTTGATTATCATATTCACATCATTATAAGTTTCTTTAAATTTTAGTTAAAACAGAAATTACTGACGCAGGAGTGTTCACAAACATATAAGTCTATCCGCCAGTCCAAATCTGCTTACCAGGACTGCATTTACAAATGACAATATTATTTTGAAGTATGTTTGCTTAGCCTTCACTTTTAAACTTCTTACATTGCAACGCGACATGCAAAATTATTAAAAAGAATCCCATAGCTTAGTTTCGTGTTGTTTAAAACTTCTTAAGCTGCCAATAAGTATTGATTATCTATGTACTTCGGATTCCGGGGTGTAAGTTTTCTGAAATTTAAGCAAGGTGTTATTAATGTCATCGTGTATTAATAAACCAATATATCAACAAGTGTCTTATTTTTAGATGAACACTTGACCCCTCCACAAAAGCCGGTTCACCCAGGATGTTCGATCAACAAATAAATTGTTTTTAGTTCTTTTTATTAAATACAGAAGGGATTCTATTCCCGGGAATTTTTGGTTTTCAGATTTCAGCGGAATCGTCGGTTTTTACCCTTTATGACCCATTCTGACTAGTTTTGGCGTGACGTCTGAACGTGCACAATAACTTAACAAGGACTAGCCATAAAATGTCGGCATTTGATATTTAAAATTTTTGTAACGTCTATGGTGGACTTTGACCAAATCGGCTAAGGGGGACGAGAGAGGGGGGGTTGAGGGTCGGAAATAAAAAAATGCAAATTTCTCCAAATTTGTGTCGAACCATTTTTGTTTATCCATGAAAAGATCTATAAATTACGATTTATGAAATCTGATATATTGGAACGTGTATTTCTTTCAAATGAAATCGTTTAGAAAAATGTTATGTTATTTATTAAGGTCCGTCCATATTGTTCTACTAATGCAAGACTTATTGGGTCAGTTTATCTACAGATTGATACTCTTTCTTGGCAGGGTCAGACTAACGATATTATTTGACGGGTTCGTTACTAAATATATTTCTATTTCCCGGATGAGAATCGAACTCTGATCTCTAGACATACCAAGTGAGATTAAAACCCAACGCCTTAACTCATATTTTTGTAAAATTCATATTAAAATCTGCTAACTATGACTGAAATAAAAGATAAATTTCAGTAATTAGAATTAGAGATTAAACTTCTGTTAACATTATTAGTATTTCATTAAATACAATTTATTGGATGAATAAAAATATAAAAATAATTTCACTAGAATTTAAATCATTCAAGTTATGTTACTGATGCTTTAAGTAGTGTTCTTTAAAAAATCAGAGTATGAGAAATCATTTTAAATGAAGTACATTAAAACTTCGTTTTTCATTAGTTTTGTTTAATAGGAGTGAAAGGATATCAGGTGATGCACACATAAGATTTTAGATTTACATATAATATTGACAAAAACTGTAGTGGAATTCATATTGAGAAGATATTCTGGGTATCTCAATAACAACTCTGGCCGGAAGTAACTAAGCTGAACAAGAGAAATACACATCCACAGTTGGACTCTAGTAGGCTGGACAGTATACACAAACTGCTTGCACGGAACCATATTGTTGGTGAGAGGTCACCGACCGTTACATGCTCTGTCCTCCAGCGAGGTTCCCCCGGACTAAGAGGTAAGACAGTGAGCGATGCCGTAGAAGAAGCGAAGAGTATATATGGCGCTCCTGTCCAGGCGACCGGAGATAACCACATTAGATTTGCTATGTTTTATCTCTCCCATTGTCAGTCCTCACAGCTTCCACCTATACTCCCCTAGGATTATTCTTTCACTCTGCAATAGAGTCTCCATTAAGTTGCCAAACCAAGAAAAAGTCCATTCTTCACAGGCTGCGTTAACTAAGCAGATTTCCCACGTGCTGGAATGACACAGCTAATTACTAAAATGAACTTCCGCAATAAAATGACAATGTAAACAGAACTTGAAATGTATACTAGAAATGATACGTTTAGTGATTCAGGTTACCCTGAATAATTGATTGAGTGGGAGTGAGGGTTAACCAATGTCGGAAAATAAAGAAATTAATTGTTTCATATTCCATAAATGTCTTTGACAACTTTTTTAATACATTACTTCCTTAAAAATGTTGTTTATATAGCATTTTCTGTCCAATGAGATGAAAGACATACATGCTTTTGTTGTTTTTACTTATTAACATCCACATTCTGCTACCAAGGCTGAATATGACGAATTATATACCGTGTACTGATTACCACCCTTTTTTAGTCTGGGTGAGAAGGTTTTTACTTAATGAGTTCGTCAATAAATAAATTCCTATTGACCAGGTGAGAATCAAACTCACGACTCTATGTTCAACAAGTCTGATTAAGACTAACACGTTAACTCACATGGCTAACCTGAGCCCCTCATGGTTTTTTATGTTACTCCTTCTCTAAACCCCCACATTCTAACCTTAAATATTCATTTTGGCATTGATGAAATATAAATCGAGAGCTTCTAGTCATAGAATGTCCATTCATGATTATTTCGCACTATAATACGTGACATTTCAGCATGGAATAAGACGCTTGGAGAAATATATGCGTTGCTGCACTCAGAAAAGCGTATAATACAAGAACTGTAGAATATTACATTTCAAAAAGATATCATACTAAAGGAAATATTTTGAATTTTGATTTAACCGTTCTTTAAACATCCCACGCCTCAGTCGTATTTTCCCCAAAATATATTTTTAAGTTTCATGATCACACAAAATTGTGACCTCTAGTCTATTTGAATACATGTATGTCTATATAAAGTAAACTCTACAAATTTATTAAATTTTATCATTGGGGGGATTTTTACACTAGCACATCAACTAGTTTAAACTTATTTATGAATTTTGACTTTGAGACATGGGAATAGTACATTATTGTATAGAAGTTTATATGGGTTTTACAGGTTAACTTTATAGCTGTCACATTTAAATACTAAATGAAGCTCCATCGGAGGGTTATTCGTAACTTTCATGTCGAAGGCTCGTCGATAACATTTTTTGGCTGTAGGTTTTAACGTTTTATAAATTCCATTTGAGTTGTTTGGGTGGGGGGGGGTCAAGATTTTACATTGTAATAACCTGAAAGTAAGCTGGAACTAGTTTGGCTTTATATATATGAATTGTCCACTCTTCCATTTTAAGAAATGAAAATATGAGTATCCTAATCTAATAATTTATTTTCGCTATTTGAACAGAATAGCCATATTAGTTAAATTTAGTGAATCCATATGAAAATTTAATTAAATTAAATTCGTCTAAGATATGAATTTGTCTATATACACTCAACCGCAAAAAAAAACCGGGCACTTAGATTTAGTCTTATAATTTTGTTAAATACTTAATATATATGTATATTAATCTTATTAATTAAAATAATTGGTTAATCTATAGGTTATTTAAACAAAATCTGCCTAAAGTGAATAATTTTTATTGATTATTTACAAAAAAATACAAAATTAAAAAAAAGAAAAAGATAAATTAACACATTTAAAAAAAAAATTATTCTTCATTTTTATTACAGTGAATGGTAGACTTCGCTACCCCAAGCGTTTCGGCAAGGTAACGTAAGCTCTGGCCTTCCATCTAAGTTGGAAAGACCCATTATTCTGGACCGAAATAAAAAGAAAACATTAACTAAAGAAAATGTTTGGTTAATAATTAAAGATGTTTAAATGTGCGAAAAACTACTTACAGTTTAGAATAGATCAACTTCACGACAAATAAATCTAATCTGAGTTTTATCTAATTGTTTACTAATCCTGAAGGGATTAGTTCAATGAACTTAGACTCTAAATTCTCTGTAATAACTAGAATACCCACATAAAGAAAATTGCTGAAAATTAGCTTTTAATACGACAAAAATGAAGTGTCCGGTTTTTTTTTTGCGGTTGAGTGTATATAGTACCCTTGAGGGAAATCAGCTACTATTATATCTACCTCACAGACCCAATCATATTAATGCCCTGAGGACCTGTGGCCTTCTCGATAACTTCATAACTCAGTGAACCTAATATTTCCATTACTAATAATTGACCCAATTAAATCTCTTTAAACTTTCTTCATTATGGCTTGAAAATATATTGTTGAAATTCTGAAATTTTTCAGTTCCATTTCTTTATATGCCCAGCATATTTCAATAGTCTTGGGCTTTTCTTTGTGCATGAAGGTCTCAGTACACAAGGGTCCATAAGAGGTTGTGAACCACTGAGCCCAGGGAGGTGTGGGGATACTTCCTTTGTCCTATCAGTTCTGCCGCTTCCATGGCGTCATGTTTACATGTTACTTGTTGTTTATACTTTAAGCAATGTAGTGTTCTTCTTAGGACTGTGAATTTGTTTAATTATCATAAATTAATAATTTAAATGTAGATGTAGATGAACGCAGGGGAGGTGCACCAGTTATTTCTGGTATTTATTAACTCTGCTCCATTAATATATGATATACTTTACTGGACACACTATATACCAATACGAATACACAGTTAACAATTGATACTTTAAAAAAAAATTATTTTTAATAGCGGTTATGACGTACCTATAACAGCTGTCACCGTTGGGCTTTGTAACGCATCAAGGGAAGGGACTTTTATTCGTACATGGTTTGGAAGACAGAAAAGTTTCAAGGATTATAATTATATGGTCCATTAATTTACAAAAAAAAAAATACATTCACAGGAGACTGGAAATATAAAAATATTAAGGGCAGTGAAGTCTTACAGTACAAATAATTTTATTATTAACAAATCCACAGCAACTACGGGAATAAATCCGTCCAGCAACACTGGGACGGGGAATGTCAAAATATCGTGCAAAGTAAAGCCTTGCCAAAAAAAAATACCATCTTCATTCAGCTTCAAACTAATTCCCAGGCGAAGCCGGGTAACTTAGCTAGTCTACTATAAAACAGGTAGGGCGGAGATTAATAAATAGAGATATGGAAAGAATGGTCTAAGAAGTAAGGGGTTTAATGGGGTCAGCAATTATAATAAAAATATCAAGTTGGCTGAGTTGATATAGTTGTTGACAAGGTTACAAGTCCATAGGGCATTTGTTGGGTCGGGAGGGAGAAATGTGTCGGTCAACAACCTCCAAATAGGCGGGTTAGACCCTCCCCAAACATCGGAAATTCCTAACGAGCTGATCCACTCATACCAGACGGCTGTACTTTATTTACCGGCGCCCATCTCCCAAATGGGCACTCAGTTACGCAGAGAGCTGCTATTTTTTTCCTCCTACCAACTTGACGGCACGTAATGTTCTTTTCTGCTAGAATGTCTCCGAACTGTTTCCGTCGTTTATTGGAAGCTAGCAAAAACTAATTTGTCGCTCTGCAGTCCTATAATGCGATCATCCAAGTGCGACGGAATAAAGGGTTGCATTGAAATGCCGCCTGTTAATAACGGAGACCTTGCCAACAGTTAATAAATATGAGTTGCCACCTGTTGAAAAAAAAAAAGAGCTTGCCACCTGTCAATAAATAAGACCTTGCCACCTGTTAATAAAGAAGAGCTACGTGTATATAGTGAAGTTTCTCTTTATTCAAAGTTTTCATTGAGAACTAGACTGGAGATACATTAATGTTGTAAATGAAACAAGGAAACAACTCTTAAATTCCAAATATACTTTGATTCGGGTCGGAATGTTGTGTATACACAATCTTCCTGCAAATTTGATTTTCTATAAATGTTCTTCTATACTCCATAAAACTTCTTCTTTATCTTGAATATTAACCGATATTTTTCCCATTATCTGCCTTCGGCAAACTCCCACAACTAGTCATCTTACTATAATAATATGAGAATTTATCATATAACGTCTTATTACAAAATTAATGTACCACATTCGCTTTGAATAGGTCTTTACTTGATGAGATACATGCAAATACGTTGTTGATAACGTCAGTAATTAATATTTTATTGTCTTGAAAATGTTTATTTGATCAGTACCATACCTGATGCGTTAATGGCTGGAGTCGCACCAGGAATATGGATGGGAGGGGAGGGGGGGGGTAGAGGAAGAGGAATTAGAAAATTCAAAACATCTCCGTTATATGAATCGGGGGTCGAAAAATTTAGAACCTATCTCTTGATACATTAGAATTGTTGTTCTATGCATGTTTTAAACATATTTTTGTAAGCCCCCCCCCTTTACCCAATGAATTTTGGTTTAGAAATAGAGAATATATGTTGAGTTGACATCACTAGTGTGTCATAACTGTACGTGATAAATCTGAAATTAATTAATTATAACGTAATAAAAAAAGAACTGTAGTAAAAGAAACTCTGAAGTAATAGTTGTTCAATTAAATATAAAGAAAAATATTTTTCTCCTTTAATATTAGCAGATTTCCCTTAAGGGAAGTCAGCTATTGAGGTCGTACTCATGATGCGAGTTTCGAAAAATTTCTTCAAATGTCCATCGATCCTACCCAGGACATGACGAAAATGAGGTCCGTTCAAAATTATATATATTTGTCTGTTAACGCTCTAGCAGTCGCAATTTTTGTTTGATCGTTACCAAACTCGGAATTTAATCGTTTTATGTAAAAAGGAAGATCAAGTTCGTTAATGGCTGAAATCGGACCAGTGGGAGGGGGGGCTTAGAGGGGGGATTTTTGAAAATCCAAAATATCTCCGTTATTATGCGTCGGATCGAAAGTTTTTGTATAGAATGAATCCTATTGCAAATTAAATTTACTATAAATATTGTTCTATACATTTATTCTGTATCTTGAATATTAACCGAGATATTTGCATTTGTATTCTGCATGTGGTCGGCAGGAGTCGGCTATGTTCGGACTTTCCGCCGAGAGCTCTGGAATAGGTTTAGGGGTTTCTTACTACTACAGCTGTTATTAGGCAGATTTCTCTATTGTAAAACTTCACGTGGGAAATCTGCATAGTTTACGCAGCTCTGCGTGACGGATTTTTTAAACTACATTTAGATCTAAATATCCATATTTTTATTTCGTGACGTATTGGTAATGAGCTGACGTGAACCGCCATGCTTTGTAAATTCTGAAAACGATTATATATATATAACGATTTTCGAAACAATTTTATTTTAGCCAATAAAATGGAATGTGATACCAATTGCAGAATAAATATCGTAAAACATCGATTTCTGATGTACTGCGAAGGCTGTAATTGTAGGAGTCATAACGTGATGCAATGATTTCCCTTGGGTCCTATACTTTTGCCTTGCTCATCCCTCGAGATTCCCAAACTACTAGTTCAGCAGCACGAATTCAGTAAATACAGCACGCCATTAAAGAACACATACCTGGCATTAATTAATATCATAGGAGGAAAAAGGACTTATTTTACAAAGGACAGATAAATGTATATAGTTTTTTTTTTCAGCAGATTTCCCTTAAGGGAAATCAGCTATTGAGGTCGTACTCATGACGCGATTTTCGAAAAATTTCTTCAAATGTCCATCGATCCTACCCAGGAGATGACGAAAATGAGGTCCGTTCAAAATTATATATATATATATATATATATATATATATATATATATATATATATATATATATATATATTTGTCTGTTAACGCTCTAGCGGTCGCAATGTTTGTTTGATCGTTACGAAACTCGATATTTAACTGCTTCATGTAAAAAGACAGATCAAGTTCGTTAATGGCTGAAATCGGACCAGAGGAAGAGGGGGGTTTAGAGGGGTGATTTTCGAAAATTCGAAATATCTCCGTTATTATGCATCGGATCGAAAAATTGTATATAACCAATCTTATTGCAAATTAAATTTACTATAAATATTGTTATATACGGTTATTCTCTATCTTGAATATTAACCGAGATATTTGCATTTTTCAGTTTTCAGCAAACCGCCACTTCTACTCATGTTACGTAAACAATACTCTGCTACATAATAAATCACATTATTGGAAGTTTAAATACCAAAAATTGTATTCAAGAGACCTTTATTATACGAGATACATGCAAATATGTCCTGGTGACTCCCCCCCCCATCTTAAAGTTTTGGACTACTAAAATTTTGTTGATTGAGATAACAATTATTCTGACTCATTATTAATTACATTACTAGATATAGTAAATAGTTCTCAATAAAATTAATGTGTTATATTCTGATATATCTCAGTAATTTTACTAACAGATTCACAACTAGTGTAGAACCAATTGGAGCATTCGCCATAGTTTTATCACTGATTCATGTTGAAAACTTCTGTCTGGACGAGTATCCGAACTATTCCAATTAACTCCTCTGTTATTTATTACGAGTTTTAATCTTCAACCAAGCCCAAAGCACGTCTTGCGATTTCTTCTCTGGAATTCCTCTTTGGTACAGTCTTATAGAGACGGCCTCGTTTAGATTAGGAAGTTCCGTTTATTTTATTTACCTGTTTGTTAATAGACCGTATTTGCCTTTACATTGTCTTACATAAGTTTCCGAATGTGGAAAAACAATATTTTTAAAAGACAAATAATTTCTCTGAATTATTATTTAATAAAATATTGTTTCTCGGTACATTTTTTTCGTAGCTCCAATAATAAGCTAGTTATTTGTACTTTCTTCTTTTCTGTCTTCAATGAACTTCTACAATTATTCATCTGATTTATAATTAGAAATAGAGAATATACTCGTATCGTGGGATGACTTTAGTAGTGTCTCATGCCAGGTACGGGGGAAATCTGCTTAGCTTACGCGGCCCCTGCGTGACATGCTATTTTTTTTTCAAAAACTCCGTCTTGCGTCTTGTTTGGAAGGTCAACTTCATTTCAAATCACCAACTTCGCAGATTTACGTAATTTGAAATGAAACGGCAAACATTCTTCTTAGACAATGTATAACTGTGCCAATAACAAATATTCAAATAAAGAGTCACTTAATTTTAAAAAATAAAATCATTATTAGCGAATGTCAAACACTAATTGCGTTAGCTTATAAAAGTATAGTATATTTAGGTACTTTTTCTTCTTTTTTTGAAGCGTGCGATGGAGAAAGTTATTTATTTATTCAAACTATACATAATAGATAATTAAAGCTTTTATTGCTCCTATTCATAAAAAGAAACCAAATCAAGAGCTTTTCATCAATTTGTAAAGAACAAAATCAATGGTTCTTTATGAATAACCTTTTTCAGTTTTCAATCAGTCATTGGTATTCTATTGAAATTATTTTACAGGAAAACTCACAAGTCTAGCCCGATTTACAATTTGTACGTATGTACATACATTGCTTGTTACAATTTTTTACATTTAATTTACGAATTTAATTGAGAGAATGAACTATATATAATCGTTTATATGCTGCCATCTATAAACATTTGTCACACGAGTTCGTCAAAATCTGGGTACTTTATTGTTAGCATCTCATTTGAATATGATTAATGTTTGCTGTGTTCTAGAATATTTCTGTTAGAAAATATTATAGATAACTAATGTACATGTTTATTTCGTTTTGGTCTGTATCATGTAACTATATATGGGTGTTTTAAAAATAGGATTGAACCAAATATTAGCCCTTGTGAACACCACTAGTAGAAAAAAACAAGAACAATAAAAAAAAAACTAATTTCATGGAATTCTAATTATCCAGTAGTAATATCTGCTCTTATAAGTCAAATGATTTTGTTCAAATATTTCAACGCATTAAGTTTAGAAAAATATAGAAACATTTATACCAAATTAATACAACCGCTCATAATGAGCGAGTCATTTTTATACAGTGCTGGAAGAAAATAAAATTTGACCAATGGAGGGTGGGAGAATGATGTCTTTGAAAAAATAAAGGTGAAGAAGTAAGGCACTTAGTAAAACCTCAGTGTTGTATGGACTATTAACAAAAAAAAAACAATGTTTTTCGGGGGATTTTAAACGTTATCCTCGGATGAACTATATCATTTTTTATAGCTTCTGATAGTCTGTGCCTATTTCGACAAAGTGCCATTTATTGTGTTATCTTGACGCAGGTTATGTCCTTTACGATGTAATAAAACTATTAAGGACATTTTGTATTGATAAACGTCGGTCGTTTATTTGGATTACAAGGTACTCTGAAGCACAGCAAAGGGATCAGGGTATAATATATCTCCCTTACTTTGTCTATGATACTTTTAAATATACTATTGGGTTCTTTGCTAAAATTAATTACAAAAATATATTCTTTCAATTTTTTTTGTATGCCGACTAAATTGTTTTTAAAATCCTCCCATTCCTCTTTATTCAGATAACCCGTCTCTATAAAAAATGAAATTCATTTTGCTCTACAATTGTGCTTATAGGAGGTCCCCTATTTACAGTTAGGGTTTCAACCAGAACGGTTTTTGTCAGTAAGTGTGTTTGTAAGACTAAAATATTGTAAAATAAACAATACAGTTATAGCAAAAAAATGCAACTGAAAAATAACAATGAAAAAAGGTAAGAAGACGAAGAAATAAACATATAAAAGATTAATTCATGCTATTGTATCAATAAATACATGAGAACTGAATGTGATCCTAACATCAAAACTTTATTCATAATAAAAAATGTCAGTAACGTAATTAATAAAACGGCATTTCAGTTCATAATTTATACACAACATCTTACGGAAATTGTAAAAGATGACAACAAATTAAAAGTATGGTATTATATGAAAATACATATTCCATTAAGCATTGATTGAAAAAGAATGATTTGTGGAGAATTACTAAAGCCATATGAAGGGAAAAATTCGAAATATCTCCGTTGTTAAACGTCGAATCGAAAACTTGTATAGAATCAATCTTATTGCAAATGTAGTTTTCTATACATGTTGTTATGTACATAATTTCTTTAAAGTGAATATGAACCAAGATATTACCATATTTCAGTTTTCGGCCATTAGTAAACCCTCACTCCTACTCATGTCATATTAACAAAAAGCTGTTATATTATGAAACACTTTATTTGATCCCAAAATACCAAGTATTGTTCTCATTGATTTTTTACGTTTTGAGATTAATGCAGCTACGTGACCCACGTGGGAAATTTGTTTAGTTAACGCAGCCCCTGCATGACGGACTTTTTCATTACTAAAGTGGACAGAAAAGTATTAATCATTAGTGAGCCTCTTTGGTATGGGATTAAAAGTTTTGAAAAATCTCTCAATCAATCCGTTCTGCTTCGTTCGCATGAAGGTATTATGTATTTATAGAGCTTTGGGTGGTAATTATATGTCTTTCTGTTTCAGAAAACATAAGTTCCGAATATGGTTATAACTTTTTCTATTCATGTTTATGCCTTCTTGAAGTAATCAGCTGTGGTATGCGAGATTAATTTCAGTTTCCCAGAGAGGTTTCTGACTTCGGACCTATTTTCCTCCAAGGATGTATACGTTAGGTTAGTTCGACCCAGTTGGGAACCGCTACTGCACGTCCAACCTACAGACGTAACGGGCAGTCCCAGTCGTGCTCCTCACCGGCCATCATTCCCCAAACAATGTACAAAGGAATGTCTGCTTATCAACTTTAATTGTTGTTCAGTTAGGTAAATTTCCCTCCTTCAAGGATAGCTCCAGAGTAGCAATTCAACTACTTTTTCATCTCACGATTTTCTTTGATAATCAATGTTTTTTTTTTGTGGGCCGTTATTTGTTTCAGGTCAAAAAAGTTAATGTTACTCCCAGGATATCTAAAGTAATTACTGTAATTTATCTGCTCTTTAGAGTCTACGTTTCTGTGGAAGTAACAATTAACTTTAACACACAATTGTCTAATGTCTACTCCATTGACAGTAAATTAGTTGACAGCCAATCTCATGTGTACCAGATTAATTAAGTCACAGGATACCTTAAGGAACCAGGAAATGAAGATGGCCGTCTCGGAGGGGCTGCATTAACTAAGCAGATTTCTCACGTACTGGTATGCCACACGTCTGATCTCTTCTCACCATATTATCTCTATTTATAAATAACAATTAGACGAATAGAAGTGGGATTTACTAAAGACTGAAAAGAAGATAGTACGAAGAACTCTCTTATTATTTGATTTACTATAAAATATATCGAAAAATAATTGTAGACCATTAACAGTTTATCCAGATTGGTTATATAACAATTTTCAAAACGGCTCATAATAATCGATATATTGTAAATTTTTGAATTCCTCTCCCCCTATGCCCTATTTCTGGTCCGATTTCTGGCAATAATTAATATAATCTTTAGTGTTAAATGAATCACTTAGATACCGATTCTGTATAGATCAAGTAAGCATTTTTGAGTCATGACTTCAAAATCTTATTTGTCATGATCTCATTGCCTATTTGCATTTATCTCATATAGAAAGGCCTGTTGAAAATAATAATTAGTTCAGATTCAAATAAGACGTTTCATGATATTATAGGATTCTTATTGACGTACGATTACCAAACTTGGGGGTTTAGCGAAGGCTGAAAACTAAAAAAAATCTAATATCCCGATTAATATTCGTGATAGAGAAAATAAAGTTTATAACATTTATAGGACATAAGTTGCGATACAATTGGTTATATACTATTTTTCCGAGATAAGATATATAATTCTTAATGGACCTCATTTTATTCAGTTCCTAGGATGGTCAGACAGATGGTGGTTTGAAATTTTTTTTTTCGAAAATCGTTATAGGTACAACCTTAACAGCTGACTTCCTTTAATTGAAGTCTGCTAATATTGTCATCTTGTGTAAATTTGATTTACATTTTGGGTCCTGCTCATTGAAGGCGAGTTATGGAGGAATGCACCGTTGTCTACTGAATGGATATTCAGTATAATAGCCAATGGACACGGGATAATCCTATTGCCAATCCGCTATCATAATGTACAGCTGATGCAAACCCGGATTGTCGGTTGGAGTGTGCCAATACTGGCATTCGGAGACTATCAGCCAATCCCTGTTAAACCTGAGAACTATATAGTATTCGTTCTACAATAATGTACTCGCCAGTGTTAGGTTATTGTACCTTGGGATTGGGAGAAAATGAATATTGTCAATAATATTAAACTTATGTGTTTTTGAAAAATTGAACATTTTAGTTTACAGAGTTGATGTTGAGTCTGCCTTCATGATATATTTGTCCATGTGCAGCTGATATCAGGCTACTAAAAGCCACATTAATCAAGTACGCAACCACTTGATGAAGCCGGTAGGATAACCGGACACATTTTTGAGAGTTAAAGCTGACACTGCAGTAGAAAACCCGACCATCACCAAGTTTAAATGGAACCCTTGGAAGAAGTCTAAATCTTTCTAATTAAGTTTTATTACTGAACTTCACTTTAAAGGCTATTTATAGAACCACTTTTAACAAATTTCCCCCAAGGGAAATCAGTTATTGAGATAATACTCGGGACGCGATTATCCAGAAATTTCTTCAAATGCCCATCGATCCTATCCGGGAGACGAAAATGAGGTCCGTTCAAATCTATTGGTCTATCTATACATCTATCAATCTCTATCTCTCTCTCTCTCTCGCTCTCTCTCTCTCTCTCTCTCTATATATATATATATATATACATATATATATATGATTTGTATTATAACGCTTCAGCGAATGATTAAGTTAGCTAATGGCTGAAATGGACCATATCTCAGTAATTATCGATCGAAAAGTGTACTATCTCTGTACTAGTCTTGTAGTAAATTTAATTTCTTATAGGTAGTAGTTTTACGGTAGGGGAAGAACAGATAGTGAGTTGAAATAGTCACTATCTTATATTCTAGCTAGTCGGAAATCTTATTACACATACTATTATACAGGTAATTAGAAATATCTTCGTTATTTAAATTGGATCGAAAATTGTATTCGGCCAATCATATTGTACATAATTTATAAATGTTGTTAAATAAATATTACCCAATATATATGCATTTTTCAATTTCCAGCCTGCAGTAAACCCCCGACTCTTACTCAAGTCATATTAACAATAAACTGTTAAATCAAGTACCACGTTGTTCGGAGCCTAAATACCAAATACTGTATTCATTAAGGATTTTACTGTGTGGAACACATGACATGCAAATACATCGTGTGATGTCGTCATCAATTAAGATTTTGAGATCTTGACTCCATTCCATATTCGATATTTATTTATTTGATTGGATTCATATTAATTAATGGCTTAAATCGGACGAAAAATAGGGAAGGGAGTTAGAGGGGGATTTGGAAATTCAAAATCTCTCCGTTATTCTGAGTTGGATCGAAATCTGTTATAGAACCAATCTTACTAAACTATTGACTTACAATTGTTGTTCTATACATTTTTGGTAACACGAATGTTTTGCAAGTTTTTTTGTACATTCATTTTTTCAGATTTCAGTATACCCCTAGTTCTGCTCATCCTATTTTTAGTTAGAAATAGAGAGCGTATGGCGAGATGAGATCAGTACTGGGTCATTCCAGAACGTTGGTAGGCTGCTTAGTATACTCAGCCCCCTCGTCGACTTTTTGGACTCCCTTCTGCAGTTAGTACAGGTTTAATATTGAGTAGCAAATACTGACTCTTGGCGAAGGTGAAGTGGCCTGCTCCTGCATCTGCCGAGTGGAAACAGCTGCTATGAACGGCTTCCTTACAAAGCCTCATTTCGTGACGACTCTCCTCAAGGGCTTTTGTTCGGCTGATGCTATCAAGGGCATGGGGAAGCCACAGACTCTCTAACACTACACTTCCGCTTACATGTGAGATCTCTGGTAAAACAACATGAATGTCTCGATGTATAAGTCTGAGGATCTTCTCTAGAAATAAGTATTAATGTCTACTTCGTGCTATTAAAGATAATTGGGATGGGTAACATACCGGTTACCACCCTATTCTAGACAGGGTGGAACGGAGGATTTTTTATTTTAATGAATTCGTCGTTAGTTAAATTCTTATTGCCCTGGTGAGAATCTCACTAATCTAAGCTGAAATATTAATGTTAAACGTTATGTCTTTTCACAATGCCCTGGCAACTACGTTTCTTTTGTTTTTTCTGAAAGCCCAACGTTTCTTTTGCAAAAGTACCTATAATTTATGGTTTTTATTTGTTGTGTTGTTCTTTAATTTCAAAATGTACAACTTTTCACCATTATTATGGATACAAAAGAATAATGTTGGAGCTTTTTTCGTTTTAACGTAGAAATACTTATCGATCACATCTTATACTATCCGACCAGACCGATTCCAATGGAGATATTATACAGTTCTGCAGATTTCCCTTGGGAAATCGGTTATAGAGGTTGTACTCATGATGTTCGAAAATTTCCACAAATGCCCATTGATCTTACCTAGGACATGAACAAAAATGAGTTCCATCCAAAATTAGTCACACAAATATATAAATATACTTGGCATATATGATATATATTATCACTCTTGCGTGCGCAAGTTTTGTTTAATTGTTACCGAACTCGATGTATAAGTTTTTCATGTAAAACTAAAGATCCAGTTCGTTAATGGCTAAAACGAACCTTGGGAATTGAAAATTCAAAATATATTATGAGTCTGGTCTCTAGCTACCACTGACATTATTTTCAGACAACAATGTATAAGCTTTTGTTTCTGTTGGTCTCTTCTATATATATATATATATATATATATATATATATATATATATATATATAAATGTAATATATTCATTACATTGGTAGCTATTTTCTTTTTTTTTTGTCTCAGTCCCTTTAATGTATGTAATCCAAGACAAATGCGTGGGGGGGGGGGTTGGTCATCATAACTTATTTGCATATATCTCATTTAGAAACGATTTGTTAAACACAATATTTGGTATTTCAGCTTGAAATAAGACGGTTAGTGATAGTGATGATAAAGCAGGGGAGTTATTGGAGGCTGAAAATTAAAAATGCAAATATCTTATTCAATATTTGAGGTATAGAAAGAATGTACATAATATATGTATATAACATTTATAGGTAATTTAATTTGCAATAAGATTGGTTCTGTACAATTTTTCAAACCGACTTATTTCCGGTAACGGAGATATTTCATATTTTCGAAATTCCCCCTCTAACCCCCCTCCCTAACTGATCTAATTATGTGTCATTAACAAACTTGAACTTTCTTTTTACATAAAACGAATAAATATCGACTTTAGTATCGATAAAACCAAAATTGCGACAGAGTTAACAGATATATATGTGTACAGATATATATACTTTTGGATGGTTCTGATTTTTGTCATCTGCTGGGTAGAATCGATGGACATTTGAGGAAATTATTCGAAAATCACGTCATGAGTACAACCTCCATAGCTGATTTGCTAGACGTTACCTGACATATGTGCTGGACTTAATAGTACTGTTGCATAATGCAAGTGATTGCTTGTCTAACTACACCGAGGTTTTATATGTATATATGTCGCCTTAATTGTTAATTATGTCATTAACCAGTATATAGTTCAGGTGTTGTACAGATGAGACAACCATTTCCCTCACCTATAGATCACTCCCGAACTCCCTTTAAAGTAGCATACCACTCTAAAAATATTTTAATAATCTTGTCAAATTTAATATATAATAGCACATGAATAAGAATAGTCTTATACAGTTGTAATAATATACATTTATTAATAATTTCCCCAATAGTTGATTATTTAGAGCCGAAGGAGGCCTTGAGAAGTTTAAGAATGCTGGAGCATTGGTTCGTTTACTCTGTGGTCTTGCTAAAAAAAATTCGGTCACCACCTACAAAGAGACTATTGACATACTAAACCCTCAAGACCAATGTGGCATGAATGTCACCAGCAGTAATCGTGCTTTGTTTGAAAGTGGTCATTATATTTGCAGAATTAGACTGACCTTCAGTGAGGTAGATTACATTTTATTTAAAGGAAAATAGGAGTAGGTAACTGTTATAATTTTCTATGATTATAGCTTTTTTTTCTGCGTTTTATTATTTATAGGCATATACCATGTAGGGCTCGGGTTATCCATGTAAGATAATGCGTTGCCTTAATCTCAAATGGTAAACCTAGAGTGGGGAGTTCGATTCCCGCCTGGGCAATCGGACTTTATTTAGTGACGAATTCATTAAATGAAATACTTAGTCACAACATAAAAAAAAGGGTGGTAAACTGTAAATAACTCGTCCCAATTAGTCATAGTAGCAAAATGTGGGTTGTATACATTAATTAATATATTAACTTATGTATTTATATATTATTATTGTAAATCTCATATGCTGGGGGAGTAGTAAATAAATCTCTGAACTAAATCGAATGTTTCTTTCTCTTTTAGATCTCATAATATTTGTACAAATTTTGAGAATGAAAATTATTACTTTAAATCAGAAATTCGGAGTTAAATTCGCCTTATTTGATGTGTGCATTAATAAATAAACATGTATTACCAGTGGTTATGTTATCGAGAGAGATTCAAACCAAACAGTAACATGAAATTACGTTATGTACGTTATTTTCTTCGTTTGCCGTTGGATCAGATTTTTCAGATTGGATCTCCTTTTTTTGTGTTCAGATTCCGAAAATCGTATTAAGTTATCCATTTATTTATTTTTTTTGGCTGTTCTTAGTTTCTTTGTTGAATAGATATTTCATTAATGCATGTGTAAACTTAACCCTAAGATGTTGGGTACCATCCCAGTTTTATGATAATAAGCTAAACTTTGAAATAACTTTCCAATTAATTAATGAAGGAAGACTTAATTTGTTATTCTTGAGGTATATCTACCGAACTTTGTTCTTAATCATGCTACTAAGTATACAAGTATTCTTGTACACATAATAGCTTATTCATGTTATTAATAAGTAAAATATATTTTAAAGGGGCGAGATCCGACATCTAATTGATACAGCGTCCATTTATAGGAGTTAACTTCAATCAGAATAGTAAAAATGGCTAAAGAAAAGAATACAAATTGTTGTTTGGACGTCATATGAAGAGTCAGAGTGATGTAACTACGCTATTCTCTTTGCGTCATGTGGCTCCCATGTTTGTGTCAGTAGCGATCTAAGAACTGATAAATATCCCTGAAAGTGGTATGGATGCAATCTAAACTGCAGGTGTACCTACTGACATTTATTTAGATATAGTGGAATCGTATTGAACAAGAGTCGGAGTGGGGGTTTACTGCAAACTGAAAAGTGCCATATCTCGGTTAATATTAGTAATAGGGAAAATAGGTATATAACAACATTTAATGGCAATTAAAGTTAAAATATGTATGGTTCTATATAATGTTTTGATCCGAAATATAATAACGGAAATACTTCGAATTTCCTCCCCTCTAAACCCTCCCGCCCCCTCTCTCTTTAGCAGCTAACTAACTTGATCTTTAGTTTTACAAAAAACGCTTATATATTGAGTTTGGTATCGATGAGATAAAAATTGCGATCACTACAGCGGAAACAGACACAGACACAGACACACACACACACACACACACACACACACACACACACACACACATATATATATATATATATATATATATATATATATATATATATAATATTGAACAGACCTCATTTTCGTCTTCTCCTAGGTGGGGTTGGTCGACGTTTGAGAAAAGTTTTCGAAAATAACGTCGTGGGTACAACCTCAATTTCTGATTCCCCTAAAGGGAAATCTGCTAATAGAGTGTATACCTGATTAAAAACAGGCTTCAGCCCTGAAGGTTTTCAGAAAAAGCCCTGAGTAAACTGAGAGGAAATCTAGCGAAACAACGGTAAAGAACATAGAGAACCCAAAGACCTTAGTACTATTTTCAATTTTGACATTAGCGGGGCAATGTTCATTATAATGCCTGTTTATTGTAAAAAGACTACCTATTTATATAATACAAATACTTCTTTCGAAACTCAGCTACTGTAAGGACTATTAAACGTTTTAAATGTCAAAGTAAGTAAGTCTTGTTCATAATCTTCTGCACTTTATTTATATTTATTGATTGATTTTTAAAGTAACATGGTTATGGTATTAGCCTCCCATGAAATATCTTGAGTTTTTTATGGTAAAGATTTATAATTAATCAAGTTACATAAATAAACTATAAAGCTTTGGGCAATGTAAACTTGCTTCTGGCATCAGATCACTTTTTTTTCGGTTGGCATTATAGATCTTTAATTAACAGCCCAGATTCGTGGTCAGAGGTTTTACGTAGTGAGTGATCATCTCGACGTTAAATCTCCTTTATCCAAGAAGGAGCTGGAATAAGTTGTCTCCAGTAGACTGATGGGCCTCATTGGGTGACTCATGAACTAATGTTCTCCCATGGCGGAAATCGAACCTGTACCTATTAGCAGATTTCCCTTAAGGGAAATCAATTACTGAGGTTGTCTTCATCTTCAGCCTGCTGACGGTAGTGATAGGTATACCCATGCCTTAACCCGCACGGCCTCCGGAGACCCCATCAAATCATTAGCCAATAAAATTAATTTTTATAAAATGAACAAGAGAGCTTCAATGATTTTGGATTTGACCTTAAAAACTATTTTTGATTGTAGGTAATAGAAGAATTTATTTCTCAAAACTACACTGTAACACAGAGGCACAATTAAACACGAACCTGTTGCAAGAAACAGTTTTGAAAATGTACACTTGCTTCTGCCACAGCCATCCCAACAAAATTTCTTCTTTTTTTAAAAAAGAAAAAATGAACAATAGGGCATTAATGGTGTCGGCTTTGATCTGTACAGTCGACAATTGAGCGGCAAGTGAGTAATAGTCGTGGGAGTTCGTCAGTCGTGAACGTCATTAGATGCGCGCTGCTTCCAAGCGGAACCTTGCCGGCTCTGCATTTTACCGCTGCCTTTATGATAGTGCCCCCACATCTACTCCTTATCACTTCCTCGAATCTTTGCCGCACTAGTGATAACAGAACACATTAACAGGAAATGATGCACTGTAGACTATAGACTAACTCATAAAATAACCTGCTTTGAGTGGTGCAAGATCAGTTTATTTTGAGATACATTCGCTGTATATTTATAGAATAATCATGAATTAAATAGTTATAGAAATATAGCGGTATATTTATGAACAAGAGAGTTACTCCTTGACATATGTGAAAAGTTGACCTGGCGTACTTTGGACACAAAAGGTCCGTACGCTGGTGCTGCCTAATCTATTTCCATTTCCCACACACAGGAATATGACACGTAGATGATCTTGTCACACCATCTGTTCTCTATTCCTACCGCAGTAAGAAGTCTACGTAAATCGGAATTAAAATGTTAGTTAGACTTGAGCTTTTTAATTGACTGAGGCACTTAAAGTGAAAATTCTTTGATTTGAATTTTTGGAGGTTTATAAAAGCCTGAAACCAAATGGTAGCTAAATAACACTGTTAATATTCGGACCAGAGAAAACAATTGTTTTAGGAAATGAAAATTCCAACAACATTGGTTATATAATATTTTACGTTCCACTCGTAGTAACCGAGGTATTTCGAATTTTCAATAATTGCCCCCTCTAAAATGCCCTTGTATTTTCGATTTCATCCTCTCCCCCAGTCCGATTTCAGGGTTTGAGGAGCCTGATCTCTAGTTTTATTTATTTATTTTGGAGCACCCGTAACTAGGCGATTGGGCTCAAAATTTAACAATGTAAAATAAAAGCAAAATTATTGAAAAATAACAAAAAACTGTACCAAAAAAATTAAACACGATAAATAAACATTAAATTGAGGTAATAAAAAAAGTCCGTCACGCAGGGGGTGCGTAAACTAAGCAGATTTCCCACGTGATGTTTTACAATAGAGAAATCCGCCTAATAACAGCTGTAGTAGGAAGGGATCTCTAAACCTATTCACGAGGGACGAATAGTTCTGGAAACGGCCACCAGAGCTCTCGGCGGAGAGTCCGGAACATGGCGGGGTTCCGTCGACCACACACACAATACAAATGCAAATATCTCGGTTAATATTCAAGATACAGAATAAATGTATATAACAGTATTTATAGTAAATTTCATTTACAATAAGATTGATTCTATACGATTTTTCGATTCGACGCATAATAACGGAGATATTTTGAATTATCAAAAATCCCCCCTCTAAACCCCCCCTCCCACTGGTCCGATTTCAGCCATTAACGAACTTGATCTCTCTTTTTACGTAAAACGCTTAAATATGAAGTTTGGTAACGATCAAACAAATATTGCGACCGCTAGAGCGTTAACAGACAAATATATATATATATATATATATATATATATATATATATATATATATAATTTTGAACGGACCTCATTTTCGTCATCTCCTGGGTAAGATCGATGGACATTTGAGGAAATTTTTCAAAACTCGCGTCATGAGTACGACCTCAATAGCTGATTTCCCTTAAGGGAAATCTGCTAACAGCAAATAAACATTAGACTAGTATTAAAGACAACAATTTAAAATGGTTTATTAAAAATAAATAAATGTTATTCCTATTTACTAGTACTTTTATATTATCTAAAATTGTTCAAAATTATATTAAATTTCTCACTAAGTCAAAACCAAAAAGTCCGTCACGCAGGGGCTGCGTAAACTAAGCAGATTTCCCACGTGAAGTTTTACAATAGGGAAATCTGCCTAATAACAACTGTAGTAGTAAGAAACCTCTAAACCTAAAACATTACTAAACCTATTCACGAGGGACGAATACTTATGGAAACGGCCACCAGAGCTCTCGGCGGAAAGTCCGAACAGCCTACTGGTGACCACACGCAGAATACAAATGCAAATATCTCAGTTAATATTCAAGATACAGAATAAATGTATAGAACAATATTTATAGTAAATGTAATTTGCAATAAGAATATATTGAATTTTCAAAAATCCCCTCCCTCCCCCCTCCCACTGGTCCGATTTCAGCCATTAACGAACTTGATCTTCCTTTTTACATAAAACGATTAAATTCCGAGTTTGGTAAAGATCAAACAAGAATTGCGACCGCTAGAGCGTTAACAGACAAATATATATATATATATATTATATATATATATATATATATATATATATATATAATTTTGAACGGACCTCATTTTCGTCATCTCCTAGGTAGGATCGATGGACATTTGAAGAAATTTTTCGAAACTCGCATCATGAGTACGACCTCAATAGCTGATTTCCCTTAAGGGAAATCTGCTAAAATGAGAAAAGTTAAATATTGTAAAACAAATTTAATTTTTTAAGATGATGAGTCCATTGTCGATATGTGAGCTCCTGTTTGTAAGAAGGTCGTACATGTTATGTGGATTTTGTAAGTAATCAATGTTCCTGCAGTTAGTCAGTATGTGTTTAATGGTTGATGACATGTTCTGCATAGCGGCCTTCCTGTTCTTGTCATGAGTTATGTGTGCGTTAAATGTGAGTGTCCTATTTTAACTCTCGTTAGTACAACTTCGACTCGTCTGCTGGATGTTCAATCGCTTATACAAGGCCTTATTTCTCGCAGATGATTTCTGTAGTTTTATATGAAAGGCTTATATACTGAATTAAAATGCTAGAGCGGTGAGTGAAAAACGTGTATACTCACACATACACACACACACACACACACACACTCACACACAAACACACACACACATATATATATATATATATATATATATATATATATATATATATATAAGTTTGACAGGACCCCTAGGTAGGATCCAATAGACGTGTAAGGGCATTTTCGAAAATCGTCTTTTGAGTGTGACTTTAATTTCTGATTTCCCTTAAGAGAAATCTGCTAATAAATACAATGTGTATTATTTAAGTTTCAAGAAAAGCTATATATATATATATATATATATATATATATATATATACATACATATACACACACATACACATGCACATGCAGACACACACACAACACACAGCTGTAAATGAGCGGCAATATCTCATGATCAAAATTGGTCTTACACAATATTTTAATTTATTATCTGCCCATTTATTTTAAACAATGCCTTAAATCGTTATTAGTTTTGCTCATTAGTATGAAAATGAGTTGAAAAGAAGGAATTCAAATGAGATATCTAATGGCGGAAGGTCTGAAGTGGGTCGGTCTCCTGCTGGAGGCAGGGAGTGGGGACCATAAAAATAATTTCCATAACTCTCTACACAGCTCTGGGAATCGTAAATATCTCAGCCCTCCCTCTCAACTAGAATAGGTCTATAATATATCCAAAATGTCTGGGCACACGTTTTCATTCATATAATTTCAGAAATTTTCGTTTTTCATTACTTCAGTAAATTATAATAATGCGTAATTTTAAATACGTCATACTACAGAGTTATAATACATTGTATTATAGAAGCAGAAATATCAGATAATAACAAAATCACAGCTTCACTAAGCTCCATACGGATATTGAAAAATTGACTCTCAAAATCGTGTTATCCAGGCTATATACAACTGATGTTACAAGTCTAGTGCTAACGAAATAATTTTCATTTGGGTGTCATCTCATAATAAAATATTTAAATCAATGTTAAAGAAGGTGAAGAACCCAATTCTACTAACAGTGCAACCATCGACACAGCATCTCCAAATGACTTCTGAAAATACTGAACCAAGAGTGAAACACAAGATGGTTATCACCGAATTCCAAACATCAACCAGAAGTAGCCGCTGCGAAGTCATATTGACTCGAGTAAGAAGGAATTGGTCACACGGCACTCGCACGTACATAACTCCTAAATAATCCCGTTTAACTCAAACGGTCTAAATTGTATCTTAACATTAATAATAAATGATTGATCTTTCTACAAAAGCCTAGAAGAATGTACAATCTAGCCTCCCCTGCACGAAATTCTAGTCAATTTAAATTCCTTAAGTCTATTAATGTATTACAAACTTAATTACCTGCTAATGACCCTCCGAGTAGGAACAGAATAATTCTAAATAAACAAACAATAATTTTTATTACGGTTTCCATTGTCGCATTTTACTTAATGCTGAAGGGAAGTTTATTGTACTAAATTTGTAGATCATTTTTAATTTGGTTCTCTGAAATTTTCTCTGTGGATTTGATTAGCCTTAAATTATTTTTCACTCGTGATTTCTTCTGATTCTCTCTTGTCATGGCGATTTGGCGATAATTTACCGAGACCTTAAACTTTTCATTCCCGTAAAGCAATACTTCAAACAAATTACTATACAACTTTATTTTAGTAACTGGTCTTTTATACTTAATAGTGAAATCATCCTCTTGTTTTTAAAGACATGATAATTTCATTTGGATTAGGCACAGATAAATAAAATTTCATTGGAAATCACATTTAAAATTTACATACATTTTACCATCTATCTCGTCGTATCTTAAAAGCTAAATTGGCAGAAGTTTTTAAGCCATGAAAAAAAGAAATGAAATTTCATACAGTTGTTTCTATCTCACTCTACGTGTTTCATGTTCTATATGACGCTTTTCAGTCTTCAAGAAGATTGACACAATTGAAAGACCTTGCCATCGAGCCAAGACTACACAAAATGGAGAAGGAGAGTACAAATAAGGTGCCTAATTACATCGATTCATTAAACATGATGAACTGTTTCGAAATTCACCTAATCGATTTTCTATTTTTTTAAAAATATTTAACAAATGTGTAATCTTTTATCTCGGTTTTCTTGTTCACACCCTTCTAATTGGTGTTATTATGTGGATATTTTCTTTTATCTTCAACTTGGTTACATTCTTGTCTATATAAAATTTCTACGTCGTCCATGTGTATTTATATTTAAATATCAAAGGGTGGTCAATCAAAGGGATAGATAAATTATCAAAATTTTGTACAATGCTGTTTTAATCTCTTCCTATAGATTTGCGACAATTCTTTTAATGAAAATTTATCACGGGCAGTTCACTTTATTTTATAAACGTTATTGTTAGTAGCCTTGTCTTTTACTGAATATATTAACCAAATATTTGAATAAACATCTAGTCGATTACATGAATTGCGATTATTCTTTGTATGTTTTTGATTTTTCATATTCAACCATTTTTCTGTAATCGATTTTTCGTTCAGTTCATCATTTTAACGTATATAATCAGCTGATTTGTTGTGTCCCTCTCCAGCTTGTTAGTCTTGCCGTGATCGCCTCGGTGGTAAGGTCCAGTCATTCTATAATTTGCTCAATCCTATGTGATATGAAACAGATGGAGTAAGAAGCAAATATGTAAAATAAGGTTCATGGGTTTTAACCTTTTTATCTTTCAGTTCAATTTGTTATTATTTTATTGTCGAACTAATCCTTAATTTGATTGCTACAAATCAATGGAACCGCATTAAAATTCTGTTTATACACAAGTAACGAAACGTACTTATTTTGAAGCTGTTAACAGGAAAGAAGATGGAAAGAAGAAGAATTTGCATTTTAGTTTGTTTAGACATATTTCCATATTATTAAACGGCGTTAAGATTATATATAGTGCTTAGAGCTTCGAACCTATCATAAATCCAATTAAAGCTGAGAGTGACAAGCCTTATGAATATGCAAATTTACTGTTAATTTGGTTTCATCATGGGCTGGTATGGTGGGGAGGAGGGAAAAAAAGGAAGAGGAGAATCCTTCACCATGAATCGATAGAATAACGTTATGCTGTGTATCGATATGTGATCACTAGGTATACAGTGAGAGTAATTTCTAATATCTACTTTCCATCAAAAAGGGACATGTCCTTGGTGGATGTGTTGTTCGGCTTTCTCTCAATCCCTCATTCTTATATTTCTTATTGGGGTACTATGGAAAGTGGGTCCGAATCTAAGGGGAAAATGTTCTTTTTTGAAGGTGAAATTGTTCTCAGATATCAAACGAATCAGACGAATGTCAGAGTTTATTTTGTGCTACGTCATATTCGGCCAGATCTAGGCTATTGTTATCACTTTCTTATCACTCTTAGGTGACTAGTAGACAACCCAAGTCACTCCTCATGAATACAAAATGTCATCAGGGTTTGACAGCATATCACATCGGCAGGCGAAGTTTCAGGATTAGTAGCCACTTGCGAATTTGATGAATGATTTGAAGGCACTAATGCTTCATAAAATTCATTCACCTTTAAGCTGTTAAAATAATTAAATATTTGATAGGTCATAATTAATAATAATTTGAAGTAACTAATGTAAGATTGTGTCGTACGAACCTGATTTTCATCATCTCCTGGGTATGATCGACGGACATTTGAAGACATATTTCGTCGTTCAACCTCAAGAGCTGGTTTATCTTAAGGGAAATACTTAACAAAAAGTTCGTCACGTAAGGGCTTCATAAACTAAGCAGATTTCCCACGAGTTAGAATGACACACTTGTCACCTCATTTCACCATCTACTCTCTATTAGGAAGGCTATGTAAACAGAAATCGAAATGAACGCTGAAAACGGGATTTTTATTGAGTCTGTTACTCAAAGTAAAAATTAAATGATTATAAGTGGAGGTTTACTGGAAGGCTAAAACAAAAAAAATACAAAGAGAAATCTGCTAAACACCTCTAAGGTAATAAGATTCAGTAATTATTTACTAACTTATTTCTCTCCCCTACGTAATAAAACGTAAACTAAGACTATTTAATTTTATACTATGGGCAATGGGCAAAGGGAGATATGTTATATTCGACAAATGTATAAATTTAAATGAATGCAAACGCATGAAACTTTTGAGAAGGGAATCATGAATTGAACTACACTCGATATTCAAAATTCTCTGGGAGAGTTAACAAAATTCTCTAATCATAAATCATTGTTTAAATATGTTCTGTGTTTTTGAAGGGAGTCACTTTGATTTGGTAATAATTCATTTTCACTAATGTCAATCCTGCACCATAACAGGAATGACATATCATTTGGATTAATTATATTTCTACCGCAACCTATTTTCGACATTGTGTCATTATTTACGTCAAATGCATTTCACCCATGAACATAAAGGATTCACTCATGTAATACTAGGTAAAATAAATCAGCGGGAAAATTATTGCCAAGTTAGTTACGTAACTAACGAGACGAATTTCAATGGTTACCCATATTTTAAAATGTGTGTTAATCATACAAATTTATTTTAAAAATCAAATTGAATTTACTCGTTAAAAAAACGACTTCTGAACTTCAATGTTAAAAACATAACTTTTCAATTAAAGTTCAAAGTTTGTTAAGTGCTTCATTCTATCAGACGTGACTGACAAGAAAAAGTCATATCTCTAGACAGCTCCACGAAAACTTGCTGATTGATAAGTTTCAAAATAAGAAGAACGAAGAAGTTTGTTAGTTTTCTAAATCTGGCTATACAAACGATACCGAACTTTCTTATCATCGACGTTTTCGAAACTAAATCTTCCTTCTAATTTTTTGATGTTTTATATTACTTCCCGTAAGTTTGTCACTACCATCTTTAGCTTTCATTGTTTTCCGCATGTGTTTCAGCATATTAGTTTTTATTAGCTATGATTTCATATAAATATAGAAATACAAACATAAAATACTGCAATAGAAGTTTGGCATATAGCTTCTGGATTGTGGATACAATCGCATTTCAATTCTGAATCTGTATCATTGGCATTTATGATATTTTTTTGATACACCTCCAGTACCAAGATACCAATTATTCCATTTGGTTACACTAGTTTTCTGCTTCGGTTTTGCTTGATTTTGTCGTTATAGCTGCATTTGGGACATGCAATACTATTAATTCAAGTAGTTCATTTATGTCCTTCCAGCAATGCATCCATAGTTTCTTTTCAACGGAATTGAACCGCAATACTTCCTTTTATATAGGTATTTTCTTTGTAAAACAATAAAAAAATAATTCCCAAGGAGAAACCTATATTTTATTCAGTAATAATTACGGTAATGTACCCATAACTTGATGTCTACTTTGCATCGCTATGCTATGTCACACAGTAAAAACTTAAGAGAAAAATGGCAGAGGTTTTCTTAAATGGTTTTAAGGTAGACGAGTTCTTCCCTATTGTTATGATTTAAGCCCCCTGAAGAGATGCCAAATTGGCCAAGACACATGCAGGGCAAAACACAATTAAGAAATTTGAAGGTAATGAAGAGTTTTCTTTTTTATGCCCTTGCCAACAAATTAAGATATAATATATTGTCAAATAGTTGGAAAAGTAGCGTATTGAATACGTGGAAAAAAATTGGCACTACACATTTAACAAGTTAAGAGAAACAAAAGTCACATTTGAAGAGAACAGATGCTACGACAAGGCGATGCTATATCAACACGACTAGGAATTGGAAATTCCTCAGCAGTCATATTGATGGAAAGAAAAGCAATCCAATTTGTCTTACCTAACTGCAGTGTCCACGTAAAAGTCAAACACATACTTACTGAATTTTATCAGCACACACACACACACACACACACACACACACACATATATATATATTATTGATTTGGACAGCGAGTGGGAAGACAGAGGGATATTGGGTCAACACATTTTAAAACCAGTTTTCAACCAAATCGTTGAAAGTATTATGAAGCATCTCTCCCATATATGGTGCTCAACCATTCCCCCACCTGTGATAACGAACTCAGACTACAGTCCGCCACCCAGGGGCTGCGTATAGTAAGCAGATTTCCCACCTGTTGGAATGACAAACTAGTGGTCTGATATCACCATCTACTCTCTATTTCCCATAGTAAGAAGGTCATGTAAACAAAAATTGAAATAAACGCTGAATTTGGGATTTATGTGATTTGATTACTTTAAGTAAAATTCATATGATCTGAAGTTGGGATTTACTGAAGGATAAGAATACTAATAACTAGTTTAATATATTTTATTTATGTAACTAACCTCGTCTCCTTTGTAAGCCCAATGGACATTTGATTAGCATGAGTACAACCTTAATAGCTGATTTTCCATAAGGGAAATCGGCTGAAAAACATTATTGAACACTGTGAATATTCTAAAACTTTAATTTAATTGTTTGATTTGACGAAAATTCTTTTTTTAATTATTGTTATTTTATTACAATTTGTTATCTTTCCTCATTGATTCTACTTCGTATATGATTAATTTTATGAGTGGAGTCAAATAAAAAGAGGTTTTAAAAACGTTTGATTTCTTTAAACCGGTTTATTTGGGATGTAATACTTAACTAACCGTAATATTCACTAATTCATATCCCTATTTTTTTTATGGAATTGCAGAAAACTGGTTTGCGGTATATTTCCATTCCAGTTTTTCATTTCATTAGATTGTAAGTCCACTTGGCAGAAACTTGTGCCATTACAAGAGTATCATAAAGACGGGGGCCAAACATGATTGTGTAACAATTTACCGGTTGTGTGGAAAGTTCGCCTGAACGCCATGTGAACTTCCATACGGGCTAGTTTTGGATCGTAAATCCGTGAATAACTGACACCGTAGATTCCGGTTAGCACATTTCTTAACTGTTCTATCGAAGTTGTAGACAACAAAGCAGCCAGAAGGCTTGCTTTCTTGAAATTTGTAGACTACTCAAAAATAAATTAATTGTAGTACTATTTGAGGTACATTTCTTACATGAGTCTATCTGTATCACTATGTAAATTGATCACAGGAGGGTGAGAGGTGTTGGCCATTTTAGGGCAAGATAGCTCTTCCGCCACCATACTCTAGTCCTGCTTACTCCCCTGACGGACTGCTGAGGTGCAACACAGTTTTACATATAAATGTGTCCACCTATAGATCAACATTCATACATTTCAAATTTAGTAGTATTGAAGTTCCCTATTGAAGGTTAAGTTCCAATTCTTCTGTATAAATCCCCAAATACTGTAAGCAATTCAACATTAAAGTATTTTACAGCAGCATTTAAGATTATAAATTGTCCGAAGCCCTCTAAATATACATAATAAAAATTTCATTTTTTCCAAATTAAATGCCGTAAACTCTACGACAGCTTTGTGCAATTTAGTTTTTTCATTATTTTATTATTCTCATGAGAGAGTTCGTTTTAAATATAAAACAACTTCTCTCATAATTTTGCCTTACTCATTCTTTATTGCGGCTAAAAAGTAAAATTGCCCTTAATCTCAACATGGCAAACCTAAATTGATGAGTCCTATTCTCGCCTGAGTAATAGGAATTTATTTAGTGACGCACTCATTAAATAAAATTCTTAGTCCTTCCCTGGGTAGAAAAAGGTAGTAAACCTGTAGATAACCTCCCAATTAGCCGTAGTAGCACAAAGTGGGCCTTAATAAATAACATAAGTGTTCTATACATTTCAAAGGATTCTGAAATATTCTCGTCCCACTAAAAATGTAATATTTGAGTCCTTTCGTAATTAAAGTATATAATCTTTGAGCATTCCCTATCGGTGAATTTATTAGTTGATAGGTTGAACTTGTCTGGATTATATGTAAAAATAAAAACATTTTTCTGGGAGTTAATCTCCAAAATCTTTGGACACTAACTAAATAATACTTATAGCTCGAAATAGCCGCATGGTTAATGAAACTGTTTTTTCCTTCTTATAAACCCTTATAAAGGGGACATCTGAAGGGAAAAAAAATTGTATTTTGGAGATATGAATTTGGACTTGGTCTTGATTAAATGATTATTATAAAGTTTATAAGAAAAAGGCATTACTCTCACAAGAATATATTTGGTAGCGATGGTTTTATTTAATATATTAGAGTGATAATCGTTGAATGTTGCTGTGTTTGACAATGCGGTCCGTTATTCGAGGAGAGCAGACATTCCAACTTACACCCTTGTCTAATTAAAGCCATTGTTATGTGAGTACAAAGCACGAGCTGGACCTCACGAAGGAGCTTGAATCCAAGGAGGTAGCCAATAACGCCCTGGGCCCTTTCAGACATCTGTCTTTCCTCTTTGTAAACCATCCCTAACCCGAGATTGTGTAATCTTAGCTGCAGGGGAAGCTCTCTTCATTATATCCCCTCTCTCTCCAAGTTATCATGTTTCCTTTTCATATTTTATTTTATTTTTTATTATTTTAATTCCAACTCTTGTGTGCAGTGATATGGCTTCCCCATCCAATATTAAATATTTACTTTAACTACTCTGAATAATCTACGGCAGCGTGCAGAGAAATATTCCCAAATTTGAAACTACTCAAGACAGTAAGAGTTTTATAGAAAACTTATTTTCAATAATGTTGATGAAGGCAGAACTACCTTCTCTCACTCTATCATGATTTTCCTTTCAACTGACTTTATGTTATCGAGTATATATATCGTAACTCAGTATGATAAGAAACAATAACATTTGATAATGATATTGCTGATACTGAACTGTTACCACTCTAGTGGTCGCAATTTTGGTTTGCTCATTACCGAACTCGGTATTTAAACGTTTTATGTAAAACTAAAGACAATGTTAATGTCTTAAATCATACCAATGGGAAGGGGGTTTGGAGGAGAAATTTCGAAAATTCAAAATATCTCCGTTATTATGCGTCGGATCGAAAAATTGTGTAGGGTCTATCTTATTGAAAATGCAATGTTCTATAAATGTTGTTATGTATGTATTTCCACTATCTTGTTTATTAGCCGAGATATTTGCATTTTTTTAGTTTTCGGCCTTCAGTAAACTGTTGTATAATGAAGCACTAAATACTAAATATTGATCTCATTGAACTTCTACGTTTTGAGATAAATGCAAATATGTGAAGTTCGTGGGAAATCTGCTTAGTTAACGCATACTTTTTTTTTAGTTTCACCAAACCAGTGAGTTGTGATAATCTCAAACCTAAAACGAAATGGTGATTGTTTTTTTTTTAATTTCTAAGTTAGAATCAAACTTTAGTTAATAAGAGAAAACAAAGGCAGCCTTTTTTTCACGCAAAAAAAAAAATTAAGACATTTGAACGTGTCTTTTACTTATTTTTTTACTTTTTGTACATCATACTGTTGGGTGGATCGCCGGGGCTTTTGCTTAGAACACGTTCGAGTGAGCGAGTTAACATTTCCAAAAGCTTGTGTTAAGTTTAGCGAAATACAAAATCAACCAGCTCTGAGTTTATCTAAAACGCCAAGTTACTTTTGAAGTTTGTATCCGCCCTAGCGAAACGATTAGTTCTGGGTTGAGGTTTTTCAGGCGAGTGCCCTATGAACGGGCCCTGTATAGTGAAGTTAAAGCCTATGGGGGAAGCGAAGCGTGCGTTACTTTCGGAGGTAAGGGAAGCCTGCACGTGGCGTATCTAATAGCACACTCTGCTAACAAACCTGCGGTCACCCACTCTATCGACTCTCTCACTAACTTTATATTCATTCGATCCAACCCTTCCAGCGTTTTAGCAGATTTCCCATGGAGAAAATCAGCTATTGAAGTAGCACTCATGATGAGGTTTTCGAAATTCTCAGTAAATATACATAGATACTACCTAGGAGTTGACAAAACGCCCTCCGCTCAAAATTAAATATGTATATATACTCTAGTGATCGCAATTTTTGTATGACCGTTACCCGACTCGATATATACGCGTTTCGTGTAAAACTTAAGATCAAGTTCGTTAACGGCTATAATCGGTGGGAGGAGTAATTCGAAATTCCCCTTTTGATCAGATTGAGGTAATTCGGATTTCAGATTGAAAAGTCACCGCACTAACTGTATATATATATATATATATATATATAGACTAAAAACTAAAACTAAATATAGTTTTCAATAAATCTGTAGTAGATGTTTTGCAAAATATTTTGTGTGATAGAATCATCAATTAAGGTTTTAATTCTTGTCTCGAAATTATTTATTTGATCTTTACTATTATCAATATTTAATACTTTCATTCAACACTATAGATCATATAATGGTTGTTTATGGATGAAATTGCATACAGGGGGAAGGGGGGTGAGAGGAAGGGGAATTATATATCCGTTATTATGAGCCGGATCGAAAAATCCTATAGAGCAGGTCTTGTTTAACTAGTGACGCTCTACAATGCTTGTGTAAGTGATTCTGTAAGTTAAATATTAAGAGAGTTTTCCGTACATTTTTGTTTTGCTTGAATGTTTTGTATTTAGAAATAGAGAATTAGTAAAATAGTGGCATGAGACTTGTAGTGTATCAT
The DNA here is from genome assembly GCA_019009955.1 of Riptortus pedestris. Classification (NCBI taxonomy): domain Eukaryota; kingdom Metazoa; phylum Arthropoda; class Insecta; order Hemiptera; family Alydidae; genus Riptortus; species Riptortus pedestris. The sequence goes on from CM032232.1 coordinate 51,675,410, forward strand.
ACCAGCGTTAAAGGAAATCTTCTTAGTTAACGCAGCCCCTGCGTGAAGCTCTTTTTTAGAGATTTATTGAACCCACAAATAAAGTATTTCTGTAAATCATAAATAACTTTAGGTATATTCAGGGAGCAAAAAAAAAAAAAAAATCAAAAGTATAGGAAATAAATAAATCTTGTGCTTGTTATTTCTATTAGGTTATTGTTCTATTTATATTTTATCCCGATCTGCTGAAACCAGAGTTGGACGTATTCAAATAATTTATTATACGAATAAAAGATAATTTTTATCCGTTATCGATAACAAGGACGCATACATATTACATATTATTAATTTTTTTTTGTAATCTGTCATATTTTATTCATTATTGTTTTTCTTTTCTTCTTCAACACATATGTATGTATATAAATCGCATAAATAAAACAGTTGGTAATAAAAAATAGTTTATTTATTTAGGTGTGTCGCAATTTTAGTGCAGTGTAGAATTTAATCACATCACACTTCCTCTTTTGTTTGGCCGCCTCCGTAGAGATTAATACAGTACTGTATGGCTGTTTCCTCACAAATAAAAGTTATCCTTCGAATAAAGTTTTTATCCTGGGGTTTATAAATTTATTCGGAGGATAAAAGTTTTATCCGTGGGATGAAAAAGTAACCGCCGGATGAAATATTTACCCATCGGACAAAATTTTCATTCTTAGGATGAAAACTATTTGAGACCTTATTTAAGAAAAAAGGTAATAGGAACAAAAGTCATTTGTTAATATTTTCGAATAATGGATATCCGAAATTCGTTGATAAACATTAAAGAATGACCTCGTCAAAAAATAATTTCCACCGCAACTAGCTCTGGCTGCAAGCAAATACACAATACAAGCTGTGCCAAAAGAGTTTTATGTTAGGAATAATCTAGCAGAGCAGTATACTACAATGATAAGCTAGGGGCAAATATAATCATAATTCATACGATACCATCCTTAATACAAATAATACTACATACAATTTGTATTAATATTTGTGTGTGTGTGTGTGTGAGAGAGAGAGAGAGAGAGAGAGAATGGGAGGGGGGGGGTGTAGAGTGAGGTGCGTTGTATTGTCCTGCAATGAAATATTTCGGTCTCACAAAGAGCAAGACTTACAAAAACTGCAAACTATTCTAATTATGTTTATAAACGACCACACAACAAACCAGAAGCACACTTTTTACAAAAGATATTTTTAGGTGAATACACGCTCTTATATTTATTCATTGTTATAATTAAAGCATTAAATATTTTATATTCATGGGACGTTTATCTGTTGCAGGTATGTTGAGAACTTGGCGAGGTATAACGGGCTACGTGTGAGAAGATCCCCCACGCGAGGTCGGTAACCGAACCATTACATAAATAATTCCTTCATTTAATATGGAGCATTCATTTTGCACTGTAATTGCACTCTTCTGTAAATTTTAAGTTCTCTAAGTATAAGTTTCAATATGTTTATATTCGCAGAGAAACATATGTTTTATATGTTAGTTGGGCCATCCTATGAATTTAGTTTAACTTTTGATTATTATTTTGCCCTTAGAGTTTTGCTTTGGATTCACATGGAGAGAAACCGAGATTCACTAGGTACTAATACAAACCATTAGTGATAATGAATGTCTCAAAACAAAATTTACTGCTTGTCGCTTAGTAGTGAAAGTACATACTTCCACCTTAGGAGGTTAAAGTAATTTTAACGAAAATGTTTAAAATAGAAGGCATTATTTAATTCTGATTTTGTACGATTTGGGAACAGCACGTTTTCTGTAGTACTACCCTGGGGAGAAAACATTCGTACTACAATTATACATTTTTACAAATTTACATGTATTTTACACACAAAAAAACAAACAAGGGGTTCTTCTTCGGAAAAAAAAAACAAGTAATGAAAAGGACTAACAATGGCAATAATATACCGGAACAAGGGTGGGGATTTAAGTAAAAGTCCGTGGACAAAGGCTCAATAAACTAAGCAGTTATTGAGCCCCGCTTCCTCTTACTGCCTGGACACCATCAATTCTCCTATTCCTGTAACAACAAAGGCATATGTAAATACAGGTCTTGAAATTTTGGCTGGAAATAAGGTGATTAGTGGCTCAGATACTAGAGCCATATGCATACATACATATAGATAGATAGTCATAGATGGTTTCCCAGAAGAAAAATATGATATAAGATAGCCATTTGTATTTCTACTAATTTCCGACCTGTTGACAATTATTTCTTCCATTCGACTAATTAATAACATTATTAGGTTGACTGCACATCATTTTGAAGCGGCTCATTTTCGTCATCTACTGGGTAGGTCCGATGAACATTAAAGAACATTTTTCGAAACAAGTGTCATGAGTACAACCTCAATAGCTGATTTCCCTTTATGAAATCTGAAAATAAAATTGGTATTAAATTGCCGGGAGTAGCCAGTACTTAACATCTAATACGAAACCATGTCTGAATATTAAATAGGTATTTAAAAGAACTTGCAGATTAGAACAATGTATTGCCTTCTCTTTGTGGCAGTCTACACAGGAGAAATGTTTGATTTGACACACTCCTTCCTCCCAGAGGAAGCCTGGAGCAATTAATCTAGTTGATAAATTAATGGCCTACAGTTGTTCTTCTATTCATTCCTCTCTGACTGGAATATTAACGGGCTTATTTGTCTTTTTTTCGTTGTAATTATTCAGTAAACCATCACACCCTGCTTGTGCAATTCCGTTCGCAGGGGCTTCGCAAACTCAGCATATTTCACAAATGTTGGCTTTAAACACTACTGATTCTCGTGGGGTTACAAGTAAAACACATTAAGACAAAATTATGGATTTTCGGATTTGTGTTACCTCTTGGCAAGAAAAAGACGATTCGATTGGTGAAACCCACTAAGTTGCCAGTGCTTCAAGTTTATTTGATTTAATAACTTTAGCACCCAACTAGGTAGTAGAAGGAAATTTTTGAACCGCGTCTACTCAAAGTCGTGTTTTTTTTTTAACTGAGTGTGTTTTCCTTGTAAGCCTACGATATATTCTCTATTTCCAAAAAAAATCCGATGCGTTGAACTTGACAGTAAAAAACATCTCAATTTATCACGTCATCATTCTTCTATTTGCATGTATCATAAAGATCCGTTGATAACAATATTTGGTATTTATGCTTGGAAAAAGATGTTTCATGATATATTCCCTAGTTTTAAAATTTCGTTGACTAAAAGATGGGCATTACTAAATGCCGAAAATTAAAAAAATACTAATATCTCGGTTAATACTGAAGTTAGAGAACACTTGTATATACACAATATTACTAGAATAATAATTTTGCCATACAGTTGGTTGTATACGATTTTGCGATAGGACTTATAACAAGGAGATTTTTGGAATTCTCGAAATTCCTTTCTCTAAGCCCCCGTACTCCCATTTGTCAGACTTCAGCTATTAATGGCTCGATCTTTATTTTTACGTAAAACGTTTAAATATCGAGTTTCGAAACAATGAAAAAAACTTAACAGGTTGTATGTATGTGTATATATATAGTTTTGAACGGACCTTGGAACGGAAGATATTGTAGCACTAAGCAACGTTTGTTCAGCTAAAATTTCAAGTGTCTTTACTAACGAAGAAATAGAGACAGGGTGAGTGAGATAACGTTATCTTCGAATGCCAGCCAAGTGTGGGAATTCTGCCTAGTTTACACAACCCTCTCTTGACAAAGTTATCGTTGTTTTATACGTCATCAGCATCCGTCTACATTGTTAGACCATTTTACGTTCTTTAAAATCTTTATTTTATTTTGTAGTGCGAAATATTGTTTTTTAATTTTTCAACTTTTAAGCCCATCTCCTCTACTTTGTAATTTCATAGTACGGTGGATTCCGCATGGTAGATTTAGCATAATGAGATATTTGGCTAAAGTGCAGTTTAGCCCCCCCCCCCCTACGCCACCATCTTGTTTCGTTATAATCCCCACCCTCGGTTATAACCACCGACGACGTATTTTGGAAATTTTTAAGTGTTAAAAAGATAAAGTTAGAAAAACAAAATGGCCGCCGTCGTCATCGTGCGCCACCAAGGGGGGGACTAAAATACACTTTCACCAAGATATTTTACTACATTTAGTTCATAATAAGGAGGAAAAAAAATCGTCAGAAGGGTTTTTTTTGTCTATTTATCAAATTATTAAACTGGGACTCAGATTATCCTTGTGATTTCAGGCGTTGTTCTTAATCTCGCTTGGTTAACCTAGAGTGGTCGATTCCAGCCTGGGCAATAGGAATTTAGTGACGAACTCATTAAGTAAAAACTTTAGACCCTTAGCTTTAGTAGCACAAAGTGGACACTAATAAGTAAAATAAAAAAGAAAGAAAGTGCTTTTAACAGCCAAAACTAATCCCTACAGTTTAATAACGGGTCACCAGCCTTTTCAAGCCAGAGTGGGATTCGGATATTTTTTTTAACGAGCTCATAGTTTCTTTTCCGTCTTTGCGAGAAGATACTTTTTTTTTTTTAATTTTCACTTTGGAGCCTTGCTAGTCTTGGTAAACTTGCCATCATGGATTTAATTCAAGCGTGGGCATTAGAAACTTTTCGATCATCCTCGATAGAACTTGCTAGTAACCTTTAGATAGGTTAAACCTAGAAGCAGTATTAAATGAGCATTAATGAACATCAGTTTCTTAATTTTAATTACTTTTGTTTTTTTAACAATTATTTCAGTTTGTGTTACAAACGGTGTTTAACATCTTCAAAAACTAATAATATATAAGAGGTTAATAAACAAACCTCTTCACATTGTATTCACACAGTATTTTTTTGGGTTCGTTAACTAAGCTTGAAGAAACCCAACCTGCGTTTCATATGTTTGGATCTGGCCTTGAAGGATCGTTTGGTATCACAGATTTTAGTTGTTATCAGAGTTTAATTGGCAATGCACATGTGACATATATCTGTCATGCGGTTCATTCACACTAATTATCTCACGTTCATTTCTAACTGGAGGGTTGGATACATGCCCACGCTCGCGGCACTCAATAATTTGCCCAACTAACCTTTAGGCTCCACCTGGATTCCCTTAACGACAAAAGCTGCCTAACAACACAAAACGTGCAGAGACAGGGAGAGACATACATTCAACTGGGGTTATTTACAAACTATTGTCTCTTTAATGGTTATTGATTCCCTGCTCGTTAATTATTAATTCCCCGTGTTCTATTTGCTTTTATAAATTAGTTGCATTACTGTTGCTACTTGCTGTTTTAAATGTCAATCACATTATGATGCAGTTGCTACAACCAAACGTTCAACGTTTTAACTTAAAAAGTGTGATAATATCTGAATAATTTACAACTTGAAAAAAATTGCCATGCACATTTTTCCATGGTTCCGTACAATATTAAAATTCAACTTGTTTTTTACTTCTTCTTCATTATTGTGTTTATTTATGTTTTATTTAAATTAAATTATCTATTAACGTCCACTTTTTGCAACTAAGGCTAATTGGGACTGGTTATCTACAGGTTACTACCCTTTTCTAGCCAGGGTGTGACTGAGGATTTTATTTAATGAATTCCGTCACTAAACAAATTCCCTTGCCCAGGCGGGAATCGAACTCGCCACTCTAGGTTTACCATGTGAGATTAAGGTCGACGCTTAAAGCATGGTTAACCTGAGCCCCAAACCTGAAACCTTTTATTTACTTCTTTCTACTAAGTAAAGGAAGAATTGAAATCGAAAAAAAAATTGGTCTTCAGATTTGAAAGAAATTATCAGTTTTGACTCTGAACAGGCCCCAGAATTTGAAATTCATATTTAGGATTGCTGTCTGATTAGACTACTAGTTGTGCACCTCGCCTTTTGATAGAAATCGTCTAAGGTGGGGGTTATTTAATTAGGTGGAGGAGTTAAAATTTGAGAGAATTTTAAAATTTAAAATTCTACGTAGCTTTTAGCGATAGAGTAGATTTGTTAATGACCTTTTTCATCATAAACAAATCTATAAGTTATGTTCAATGCTTTTTTTGATCCGATGCTTAGGGACGGAGATATCCTGTATTACTTTCAGTTGAAATGGTTTTAAATGGAGTGCAGCCATTTTGTTTCCTTAAAGAGTTGCCAACATTCAACATTCTAAGGCTAGACGTCACGAAAGTAGTCAATGTGAGTTCTGCTAAGGTATTTCCGTTGAAATTAGAAACTGATATTTTTCGTGATTTAGCTGATTGTTAATTACTGAAAAAAGGAGGAAAACATCATTTAGCTTAGCTTTGCTTAATTTTGCTTAAGCGGCATATATCAGATTAAATAAGCAACTTTTAGGTTGATGCTAGCATTAGGTTTTGTTAAAACGCAATTGATCAAACTCTTTAAATTACTAACCTGATTCTGTCAAAAATATAGATATTTAATGTCTATTAGCTATAAATTGCTCACCAGGGTGCTCATGTGGCCTGTATAGCATAAATAAGCACTTACCTTTTTAATGAATCCTTTGATGAATTAAAAAATCCCGCTTCAGAGTTTGTTTAGAAGAAGAGAAAGGAAAACTTTAAAAGAGTACAGGAAATTACATTATAAGTGTGATATTTTTTAATTCAAAATTCATTTAGTGAGAAAGATGTCTAATTGGTGTAGAGCGTCGAATTACTTAGTCTACTTTCTTGGCATTGTTTGGAAGGCAAGTTCTCAAGGTAGATTCAGACTTTCATATCGTTAGCATTATGTCGGAGGGTATTGTATGGAATTAAAACATTCTTCAGGATACACGAGATGAGGCTTTCCAGGAGGAACCATTCTTATTATTTACACATATATTTGCCTAATATAAACACGCGTTTCTCGCTTCTAATAATTAATTATCTCCTGCTCACAATTTACTTCCTACCAGCTACAGTTATGTAACTCCATTATTTATGTGTGAAGCGACAAATACCACTACGAGATTTTGTTTCTTTGTTTTAATTTGTGTTATTTATTTATTATTGTAAAATGTATCAATAGAACTGTTATTTTTTTTTAAAGTAGTATTTGCTGTCTTAAGTAAAAGAGCTCAGATTAGTCATTGGCTATTCTTTTTAACGAAAAATAGTCAAACATGTTTAAAGATGAATCGCCATAGTAACGGCATCTCAAATAAATAATAATATTCTTTTTAACGAAAATGATCGACTCTTAGTAGTTTCCCGACTCCCGCAAGGATAAGGGAAATGTATTTAGTGAATAATAGTTAAGTTCATAGATCCGCCCCGGCTAGAAAAAGGGTTGTAACTTTAGGTGCTTACAATAGATTTTAATTTAATAAAACAAATAAATATGTCGTATTTGAAAAAAATATTCTTAATTTTAAAACTAAGCACTAGTAAATATTATAGAAGTAATTTACAGTGAAATAGGAGCTGTATATAATATAATGTATGAAGTATTTTTTACGACTCCTATTAGCTAAATACACACATAATGTTTTTAACGTGTCCAGTTTTTAGTTTAATTTAATACATTTTATTTTTTTATTGTAGCCTCAAATTTGATTAGGAATAACATTTGTAATTCTGAAAATCTCTCCATAAATATAACACATGTAACCACGTAACACCGAATTTAAACCAGTATGCCTAGAGAATCGCCTATTTTCTACCAAAACTAGAAGTATTTTTTTGGAAAGTTGTATTTAATTATATTTAGAATTTTGTTAGTAAATATAAATGAAAAATGCTCTATACAATTACATAGAAAAAACGACGAATTCACTTCGCACACTTTTGTGTACTTGCCACCAATGTCATTTTGAAAAATAAATGCATTTTATTTTGTAATTATGAAGAAATAATAAAATAAAACTGAATAGCTTCTTTTTCATCGTTACCTTTCCGCTTTCTTTTTGTCGTCTCTAAGTATTGAACCCTCATTTCGATGAGAATCTAAGATTTACCATAATAAGACACCATAAAAATATGTAGCAATTGTTAATTGTTGTGAAGGAGCAGGAGAACGCGAGCTTCAAATCTCCAGGACTTTTCTTAAGACTACATAAGAAGAGAAAAAGGAACAATACGACAAAGGTTTCCATCTCTATTGTACAAATAGAATAGAATACAAGTCTTACATCTGCCCTGTATTTCTGCTTCACATTGCGGGGAGATACTGGATGTAACAAAAGCCAAGTTGATAAATAGAAAAGAAACATCATACTCTATGATTTTTCTCGACATTTTCTCTGTAATCCCCTTGTATCAGTATAAGACATATATTTTTATTTTCATGCGGCGGAAAAAGGGATTTTTGAAGAATACTACTAAAAATGTGTTCCGTTTGCTGAGCTTATTGGACTTTAATATGTGAAGGTTGTGACGGAGAGCAAAAAACCAAATTTTAGATATATCTCTTCCTATGCATTCAATATAAAATAAGTGTTAAAGAACATAACTTGTATGTTTTGTTATGATAAACAAAGGGGATCATAAAAAAAGTATCGGTATATCTAATAGATGTGGAGAAATATGCTATTTTGTATTTTCATCCTCATCTAAACTCCCCTTGTTGCCAATCCTAGAGCTAGAAATCTAACATTTATTTTAAAGTGTATACTTGGAGAACATCCCCTTCAACATTTATAACGACGTTCAAGCGTATTTTGGCCATGCGATCTAAGGCAATAGCACAATTATTTGACACTCTTTGGGACTCTTTGGCGTTGTCTTAATGAAAAATCTTTCAGCAGTTTCGCCAGCTAGAGAAATCAGCTAATGCAGGTTGTATTCATGACGCGAGTTTCCAAACATGTCTTCAAATACCCATCGTTTCGATGACGAAAATGAGGTCCGTTCAAAACAATGCATATATATTTGTCTGCCATCTTTCTATTAGAGGGTCACAGAGAGGGGGAATTTGAAAATTTAATGTGGATTGAATAATGTTAAAGAAGTATTCTTGTTGAACTATTATTGCTCTACAATTGTTATTTTATACTTTCTTCGTAACTCAAATATAAATCGATTTCTTCTTACTTTCTTGTTTCCAGCCATCATTAAACCCCCATTTCTACTCATGGACTTTATATGTAATATATGGTATGATGAGATGATGGTGTGGTCTACTAGCATGTGGGAAATCATCTTAGATTTGCTTAGTCTGCGTGACGGACTTTTTGACTTGATTGGCCATATAAAGGACCCCAAAATACTACTCCGTGGAAGCTTTCCATACCCTTCTAAGGTTTGTCAAGTGCCCAAAGTAACCGTTAGATCTTACTATGGTCAATAAAACTTATGTCCATGTTTACAACGTGTTCCAAAACCATATCAGGTTTTCCTTCATAGTGTGGATAACTTGAGGATCCGAGAGCGTGATGGACTACAATCCATTGTAAGGCTTACAAAACGAGCAACGGTATTCACACTGTTGGTGTTCACGGCTCTCCCATTTCCAGCAAAATCTTCTCAGATCCCTCCCCCCAATTGGAGAGTCTGATCTCTCTCTAGTTCTCACGCTTCCTTCCAGCCGCGGCCTTCCCTTTAGTCAAGATGCTCTATGGGCTCTTTATATAAGATATGTAGAAATGGCGTGAAGTGCGAATGTTATACCCATAAAATTTATGGAAGCTCATTGGTCAGGATAGGGTCAGAAGTGAACTTGAAATAATATTCCTGGCTTCTATTGTATTGTTTGGTGTATGTGAGATGATAATACACTTTTTTAAGAACCAGTTTTGCCAAATTAAAATATATCATTGAACGCGGATTTCTGAACGGACATTGGAATCCCAAGTAAGTACCTCAGCTCTGGAAACATTCTCAGAACTGTATACATGTCACATTGACTATTTCTTAACTCTATTGAAGATCATCTACATAAACAGCTGATTATAATTCAATAATTTGATGTCGCATTATAGTGTTCTTATTTATTTATTTACACAGGAGCGCCCGCAACTAGAGGAATTGGCTCAAGATTTAACAATATAATGTAAAAACAAAATTATAGAAAAATAACAAAAATATTAACACGATAAATAAAAAACAAATACAAGTAATAAAAATAACAAATAAACATTAGACTAGTATTAAAGGCAACAATTTCTCCTGACTGTAAGAAGATCGTATATCTTATGCGGAGTCTCTAAGTACTCAATGTTCCTGCAGTAGTCTGTATGTTTTAATGGTTAATGGTTCATGGCGTGTTCTGCATAGAGGTGCTTTTCAAGAGGTATGCGTGCGTTAAATGTGATTATCCTACCCAGAGTTTCGTTAGTACAACTTCGTCTCGTCTATTGCCACCTCTGCTGGATGGCCACGCACTTATTCAAGACTTTATTTCTCGCTGATGATTTTCTGATGAGCATCACAGAATTAAAATAATGACTTTGTATTTCTCCAGCAGCCTCTAAACCTAACTTATCCTCAAGAATGTGGGGGAATGTACCTACTCAAAATAGAATGCGCACTGTACTAACTTTCCGGCATGTTGCAGTGAGAAACAGAAGGAATGAATGGAACACACCTCGGAAGGTCGTTTATTCAAGGTGTTTATTATTATGATAATGTGCTAATTAAAAATTTAACTACTAGAGGAACTGGCCTCTCAAGGTAGTCCTTAATCCTAATGTTGAACACAACTTTTAATGGTTCCAAATTAAACAAAAATACTTCCCTTTTCTGAAATCCTATAAAATTAGTAATAGTTACTTGGACGTTTAATTTTCTCCTAAATGAACTTGAAACAATCGTTAAAACGAATCGAAGCGCCATCTTCCTGATTCTATGTCGAGGCCCTAAAAGACAACTGTACTCCTATACTGCTTGCAAATCCTTTATGAAGCTCTATCCGGGTCATTATTGTCTCATTATTATATTGTTCCAAATCAAAACCATTCTTGGTGAAAAGTATAATGGCTAGTACAAACCTGTTAAAAAACTATTAAACACAGTTAGAACAAAATAGGCGAAGCGATGTTGTCACCCATATTCCCTAAAATATCATGCATATGGTTTCCTCAGGACACAATTTATTGGAATTGTTGTTAGGACCCCACACAACTGATAAACAGTAATTGTTTCGTACACATTTGTTCATGATCAATAGTTAATCAGCTTGACACCATTAGTAGTAGGAACTTCCGGTTTTTGGATTGATGTATACATTTGATCTAATGCTGGTTACTACACATAAGAAAAAAATCGTAATTGCAAAAACGTTGCTTAAGGGTCTCAGGTAAGCCACGTGATTTAAAGCCTTCGTTTTAATTGAACGTAATAGAGTGGCGAGTTTGATTCCCTCCTGGGCAATAGGAATTCATTTAGTAACGAGCTCATTAAATAAAATCCTTAGTCCCACACTGGTTAGAAAATGGTGGTAACCTGTAGTTAACCCGTCTCAATTAGCTGTAGTAGCAAAACGTGGACGTCAATACAATGTATTCAAATAAATAAAAGCCCTACCTCTTCACGAGTATTCAAAATCAAATTTTAGCGGTTATTTAGTTATCTTTGATCAGATGGGATGTATCACAACTTAATATGAGTAACTCCTAAAAAGATTATGGTGTTTTAAAATTTGGTGTACATAGATATTACAGACAATAATTTGATTTCCCTTGAAAATTAAATTCCACTTCATTGAACCGTTCTGAGTAAAATAATTGTTTTCCATTATAATTGAATAGTTTATTTAGATTTTCCGCTGGTTAAAATATTCTGAATTAGGAACCATCCTTGTTCCTTGCATGTTGTTTGCAGTAGGCTGAGTTGTTCGGTGAATGTTGGATTCCACTGCTAAGGTAAAGCCGAAAGAATAGATTCAGCGGGTCATTGCACAGAGATTTCCGTTTTCCTCCGGGAATGGGATATTCGATTGAACTCTTGGCAGGCTCTGAATAGGCCTAGCTACCCCGACATGATTTATCTGGTTCGATGAGGGTCGGGTAGTGGAGGCTACTGACAAATTTGTTGTCCCCCTCGCCCAGAATTGCTATACAGCGTTCCCTATTTTTTCCCCGCCGCTATTTGAACAGCCTATAGCAAATCCTAGTTCGTAACTCCATAATATTACAAAATTGGGAAGATCGGTGGTATATCGCTTGAGTACAGCACTGGAAGATCTGCCATCAATGTATTCTCACAATTGATAATGTTATCACAAACGTATTAGCATGTTTCTCATCAAGTATAGGCCAGTTAAAAACCATATTTGGTATTTAAGGTTTTGAGCTTAGAATAAGACGTTTCATGATTGGTTACATTGATTTTTGATCCGACTCACAACAACAGAGATAATTAAAATTTTCGATTTTCTCTCTCTCTCTCTCTCTCTCTCTCTCTCTCTCTCTTTCTCTCTCAAGCTCCCTCCTTACTACAATCCGATTTCCCTTGATCTTTAGGTTTTTTATAAACCGCTTATAATATAACGAGTTCTGTAATGATCAAGCAAAACTTGCCAACTCTAGAGCGATAATAAGAAAGTATATAAATCTATTTTTCAACGGACCTCATATTCGTTAACTACTATGCAGAATCAATGGACATTTCAAGACATTTGTCCAATATCGTGTTACGAGTACAACCTGAATAGCTGATTTCCCTTAAGTGAAGTCTGCTAACTATCTAGGGAAGTCTGTATAAAACCACATGTCCAGGTGACTGCCTTGGATAGTTTTTTTAATTTCATGTGCTCAAAGGAATTGACTGTCCACCTAATTCGAACCACTATAACTGAAAATCATCTTACTTTATTATTTCACAACTGTTGCTCATCCCCCTATGACTGATTGTCCCCAATACACTGGCAAGCGATTCCATCTCTGATCCCTGATTTGCTACTGAGCTGTATCTGGCTGGGATAATAGCTGCTGAGAGCGCCTGCTGGTTTCAACTTCTTATCTACTCATCCAGCTGAGATAAGCTGGACTAATTGTGCTTATAGTTCCACTTCCAGCTTCCATTTTATAACAGCCAATACAGCATAAATGCAGTTTTTAAATAAACTTATTGCTATTCACCTGTAATCGTAGGATGATTGTTTGGGCAATCAGCTTGGTGGTTATTATGCCTTTTAGGAAGTTATTGTTGTCCTTTCTTTGTATATGTGTATATAAATACACGTACTTATTCAACAACAATCCAAAATATGTGGTTATTTTACTACTATCTTTTCACGCGCACGCACATCTACACATACAAACTTTTTTTTTTTTTTTAAATTTACAATTAAATATTCTTATGTCCTATTATACAATTCCTAAATTGTATGGTATTGTATAGAAATATCTTCTTTACTAACGAAATGATTCTATCTACTGCTTGTGGAGTGTCTCGTAAGGCAAATTTTATGTTTCTAGGAATATCTAATTCTTCGAAAATTGTTTACACAAATTGACATTCTTTTTTAGAACATGGCATATTTCGCATTGTTGTTGTAAACATTTAGTTATTAAGTGTATGTGCGTAAGATTTGTGTGGCCTATACGCATCCTGGTTGTCACTAACTCTTCTTTTCGAATGTCTCTGAAGCACTGTGCCATGTTCCTGGAGAATATTTTATATTTCGTTGTTTTTTTGACTCATTAAGTTAAAAATAAATAAAAATAAAAAAAAACAAGGCGAAAAGAGATTTTAGAATAAATAGAATCGAATATTGAATTGATAATAATCGGCATTGGTAATCTACGAAATAGAATTGTTTTTTTTTCATATGTATGAAATGATATAAAATAATAAACATTTGTAAAAATATTTTATTTTCGAATGGAACGAAAAATATATATATATATATATATATATATATATATATATATATATTTATTTATATATATGTATATAAAATACTAGCTGCGTTATAACATTCGTTGACGAATTGAAAAATAACTGATTTTCCCTGGAAATATAAAGTTGGGATACACAAAATCATTCCATGTTCATTAGCCATTCAGATGCAATACCATAGAAGAATGTATGATATGTTAGGCGTCAAAGTAATATATCAATTCGCTTATATTAACAATACCCGTTCCCTAAATTCAAAAACAAACAATTTTCCAATTCTATTAAGTTATTTTCATGAAAATCAAATAATGTCGTTGACATCCAGAAGGTGGAAGTCAAAATTTCAAAATTCCGATTTAGGACCAAAATTGTAATTGAAAAAACAATTCGTTCATTACATTTTTTCGATATTTAACATTCAAATTTATTTTACAGAAATTAAATAATCCTGAATGTATTCTAAAAAAGAGACAGTAAAAAAACATGTTCAAGTTATCTTAATAAAGCTTTATTTTTATGAAAAATCTTTTAAAATTATTCGCTGTCTTAATGATAAATATACCTAAACGAAACTTAAGCCAATTTACGAAAAAGGGAAAGAAAAAAAAACAGGGAAAAAGAACAAACATAAAATTTAGCCTCATAGATTATTGACAAGAAATAAAAGAACTCTAGAAAAACAATTTTGCACTAAGAATAGCCCTCCGGTTTGTATAATAGATCATTTGATATTAGCCTAGCAATTAAGGGGTATTTCGGTTAATGGGTTTAGCCTTTTATCTCAAAGTTTTCTACGTGGGAATAAGTTCTTTAGGTGGAACAATGAACCTAGAGAAATCTTTTTATAATAAGACATTAATTATAGGTTTTCTTGGACTGCAGCCCACACTTAACTGTAATCCGGCGATGAAATAGATACCAAGGGACTAACAAATATAAATTAGCCCGAGACAAACATTGGTTGTCTGACATTCACTCTTTTCGACAATTAAAGCTCAGTGTTGTAAACTAAAAGTGACAGAATAATTAATACCAATTACGGTTAAATGCGACAGACATATCTCTTCTCATGGTTAACAATTACACATGTTGAAGCTTCGGGTTTCTGCGGGCGACATCTTTTCTATAGAATTGATAACATCTAAATCAGAGGACATTGTTAGTTCTCCCCTACTTCGTAATTATAACCTGATTACCTGATAGATATTTTCTCTATCACGCATATTAACCCAGATATTTGGATATTATAGTTTTAAGCTTTCGGAAAACTCCCACTCCTGCTCCGGTCAGATTAACAATTAGTTGTTATATCGTTCACCACTTTATTCTAAGATTATATACCAAATATTGTTTTCAAGGGACCTTTATTATGCTAGATAAATACAAAATTTTTGAGTGATGACATCATCAATTAAGATTTTACGTTTTAACTCAATAATGTTTATTTAATCTATACTATCCTTTTATGTCTACACTAAAAATCATATTTGTTCTAATAAAATTGGACATAGAAGAATGGGGGTTTAGAGGGGGGATTCGAAAATTCATAATAGATCTGTAATTATGAGTCGGATCGTAAAATGCCGAAACATATAAATATAATTTCGTAACTCAAATACTAATGGAGTTATTCTTACTTCCTTTTTTTTCAGCCCTCAGTAACTCCCCACCCATCTCTGCCTTTTATTCATTGGTTTTTATATTGAAATTGAGAATATGTGGTGAGATGAGGTCACAAGTATGCTGTACCAGCACATGGGGAAATCTGCTTTGTCTGCCCCTGCGTGACGGTCTATTTTATTATCCAATTTTCTTTCCTTAGTGTTAACAGGTTGCTTGTCATAATAAGAAAGTTTCCTTCATACCTCCCACAACTTTAGATTGAACAGATATTCTTATTATCCGTGTATTAAGTTTCTCTCTTCTTGTAAATAACGACATCCGATCTTGGGGCTAATGAAGTAATTTTAAAGGAAATGAGGGGATGTTCTGAGCCTCTCGGGGCGGTTCTCACAAAAAATACGGGGACATGTGATACTGACGCAGACCTCCACGCCGGAATATTAAACCCCAGCACGAACACCGCCAGCGCTAATGGACCGTAATGTGGCATCTAAAGCACTTCCTCCCACATAGATTATCATAAGAACTATGCCTCTGTTTTCCATAAATAGTTCTCGTCAGATGTGAATTACTAGAGGAGGAGAGAGGGACATTCAGCAAGTGGGATAATGAAGAAATTACAAGTAATCAATAATTTATTTCAGGTAATGTCTAGTCGTCTAGGATTCTGTAATCCACCAGCCTTACGTTTATCAAGGAAAGGATCTCCAACTATGTGTCTATCAAGGGATGAATTTCCTAACATCATGAAAAGAATGGTGCTTCCTGTTTGCATTCACAATCTTCCGAATTCTCTTCCTCATTGATTCGGGATATGAATTTCAGTCGAACTAAACTAAAACTCGCTGGACTCCAGTTCCCACACCATCGACGATTGGTTGCTGCAGTAAACATGTAATTGTCTCAGAACTCCAAACTTCAATGCGTTTTTCCGATGTATTGTAGAGCCAGCTGTTGTCCTATTTTGGGTCTCGCGTATGATCCATCAATTGCCTGGAATAGAGAGGGTTCGCAGAAGGCTGGGTTCTGTTTTGTCATTACAGAACAGACTCTACAAATACAACGAAAATCCTCAGAACATCTTCAAATTCACCTAAATATCAGCAGGGTAGCATTTCTTGGGCTTGTAGCATCCATCTTATGGAATATACGGCATAGAAAATTGTCTAGTATTACGCGTCTTGTCCAATATTAACCATTGAAAAATTGTCTATATCATGTTTTGCTGCTTGCTTGCCATTCAATTTATTATCTTTGTCTTAAACCTTAAGCCCGGAGGCTCATGTTGCCGTTAATATTAAAAAATTACTGTTCATGCTTTTGAAAACTTTGATCCCAACGCGATTCCTGAGGGAGGAGCTTTATTTTGTGACGGACTCAGTAAATAAGCTTCTAGCCTCAGAGGACGACAGAAAAAAGGTTGTAATTGTCGATAAACCCTCTCGTTTAGTTCCATAAAAAAATTAAATATTTATGAGCGTCCTCTTTTTGCAAGTATTGCTAATTGGGCCGGGTTATCTACAGGTTACCATACTTTCCTAATCAGAGTGGGACTAAGGATTCTATTTAATGAATTCCATCACTAAATAAATTCCTATTGCCCAGGCCCCTTCCGGAAGGTCCGGTGCGACCCAATGTCATGAAACCAATGGTCATACCAGCCCCATTAAGTACACTTTAATTTTAAACTAAAAGAAAATACCCTCGTTACCGACAGAACGCTAAATACTCATTTTTTTATTTACTTAGATACGCAGCTCATAGAAAACTAATGTACTAACTATTACATCCCAATTATGTATACATTTTTTTCTGTCTTTATTTATTTTCTAATTTTCCTTATATTCATGGGGATGAATTATGTACAACGTTCTAAACCTATATAGGTAGTATTTAATGTCCACTAATAAATAGTGATTAAAAAATCATGGAGTAGTGGCTCCCGGTTCTACATTAGAAGAAATTATAATTAATATTTTCACTGAATCTTAAAATAATATGAAGTTGTGGTCACGTAATTTAATAATTTATTCCAGACCTTATCCAATATCAAATTACAGGACCAGTCAAAGTTGCCGTAAAAGGTAGGCTGATTTTCAATTCATAATGCTCCTTGAATATTTTAATACGAAAGTGTGTCGTCCTGAGACTTGCTCTTTGATTTGCTATTCACTACCGCAGAAAGAATACTTCTTTTTCTGTCGAAGGAAACTAAATATTCTACCTTATATCGGTTCTATCACAGGCTGGTAGTAAAAAACAATTATGTGAATGTATGGAGTAAAAACTAAAATCACTTATTCCCTGATATATTGTTGGGGTTAGGTAATTTTTCGGTAAGGGGCTCAGGGTAGCCATGCGAGTTAAACCATTAGCCTTAACCTCACATGGTTACCCTAGAATGTCGAGTTCGATTCCCGCCTGGGCAATAGGAATTTATTTACTGACTAACTCTTTAAATAAAATCCTTAGTCCTACTCTGCCTAGAGAAGAGAGGTGACCGGTTGATAACCCGTCCCAGTAGTAGCAAAAACTGGACGCTACTGAATGATAATAAAAAAAAATGAACCCTTTTAAATAATTTGAATACTCTTTTGATATTACTGTGAATACTTTCTAGGTATCTAAGAAAACTAAACAACTAACTAACTAAAACAAAGGTCAACACATAAAGAAGATCTTAAAAAGTGTTATAATACCGTTTTATTATTAACAAAAGTCCACAAGAGAAATCGATGTTTGGATCGTGCTTAAAAACGGGAGAGAAAGCCAATTTAGGTTGTCCATACTGAATTGGCAGGGTAAATCCTCATTGTTTGAGGTTATTACAGGGAAATAATGAGTTTGTTTTCTCCAGCCGAACGCTAGTAGATGCCGGAGATCCTATCCACGTACCGTTGGATATTGGCCGGACCAATGAGGTAGATAGCCAGCCGTTGCGGCATTATGAGATGAGGCGGCTTCCTTATTCGATCTCTTTGCGGTCTCATTATGACGTTTCACATGGTCATGATGTCATGCTGAAAGTAACCACAATAAAAGTGATCATCTTGTGCATTTATGTAATCATGACCAATTAATTGAAGACGTTTCATAATTCTCGTACAAAAAGGAAAATTCCATAATCTTTTTTCAACCACGATAGCAAGACGAATTTCTATCAACAGGAGTGGTTATTGCCGGTTTCCAACAATTCGTCCGTCCTGTAGAACATTATTGTGTATTATTAAGCAGCCAAATTCTTTAAAAACATCCTATGGTTTTATCAGAAAGTGGTTCAAAATTATTTTTTTTCTTTTATCAATGACGCCTAGTAAATGTGGAATTTATTACCTGCAAGGTATAATTACTAGTATCATTCATAATGATAGCCATATAAGTGTAGGTAACAACAAAATGTTTGCTACCATTCGATAGGAATATACGTCTTTACGAGTGCGAATATATGCCTCTTCAAAAAAGGGAATATAATTGATTAGAAGTAATGGAAATGTGGATTTGGAGGAGAATCACCAGAAATTGAAGCTCTAAGGTAAACGTAAAGTGAAAGTAAGTCTTATCAATTATCAAGGCCATGAAGTTAATGTATAAAATATGTTGACTGATCGATGTTGCAAGGAGCGCTTCAGGAAAAGAATGGTGGCCGTCCTGCATAAAATCTTTATTCATAATAGCGAGTTTGACCGATCAGTGACATCTTCAGGTCTTAATTTTAAGAAAATAAAGTGGAACTAAATAAATAAGTGTTGATATGGCAGTTGGCACTGCCCTAGGCAACTACTTACTTCCTTATCAACCTATTCTTTACAGCTATTGGTTTAGTTTTGTTTTCCTTTTTTTAAATGTATCATCCCACTAATGTGGTGAAACCAGTATTTATAAATATAAAGTCCGTCACGCAGGGGCTACGTAAACTAAACAGATTTGCGTCCCGTATTTGCATTTATCTCATGACGAAAAACTTCAATGTGAACAATATTTGTTATTTAGGCTTCGAATAAAGTGATTCAAAATATAACAGCTTTTTGTTCATTCGTCAAGAGTAGGAGCGCGGGTTTACTGGTGGCCAAAAACTAAAAAAACGTAAATATCTCGGTTAATATTAAAGATAATGAAAACATGTACATGACAACATTTATAGAACATTCAATTTGCAATAAGATTGGCTAAATACAAATTTCGATCCGACGTAGAGTAACGAAGATATCTCGAATTTTCGAAAATCCTCCCCTCTAACCCCCCGCCCTGGTCCGATTTCAGCCGTTCACGAACTTGATTGTTATTTGTACATAAAACGTTTAAATGTGGAGTTTGTCTCCTGGGTATGATCGATGGACATTTTAAAAAAATATTCGAAAATCGCGTCATGAGTACCACCACAACTCTGCTAATAAATTTGTACAGGAAGACTACATCTCTCTTATCCTGAAGGAGATGGGATGAAAATTATGAGGATGAAATTTATACAGGAAACTTCTTGGACATATCATAAATCACAATGATGTCTCATCAATACAATAATTGGAAATTAATGAAATTGTGCTTATTGGGCATAAGGAAAGGGGTAGGCCTAGGAAGTAATTTTTTGAAGACATCAAAAACTTTTTGGATTTCTTTTGGGTGTAGTAATACATATGAAAAGATCAGCTTCCGTATGAGCCCGATGGTTGATACTAGAAGACCTAGCCATTAGATCATGATGATAATTGTTGTGTATAATTATTATATCTAACAGCTAACAATTATATTAATTGCTATGAAGCCAGGATTAGATTTGTTTGTATCCATACCCTCAAGGAACGACAAATAATTTAGAGCCTCCATTCCTAGATAATTACAAGTGACTCTGTAGGTGGCGTTGCGAACGTCAGGTGACTAGACTTTTCGCAGGGTCATTAAATCAGTATAACGGACCTCTTTCGTTTCAGTCATTACCTTAACATTTATCTCAATCACTCTTCTTCTTCAAATGCCTTTCCTGCTAATATAGTTGTCGGGACAGATTACTGACTTCTCGGAGCTGTTCTACTTCAGCTAAAATTATTGGTTTAATAACTGACTCCAATATATCATTCGGCCTTCAAACTAAATGCAAATAATTCCAAAACTCTCAGGAAACTTTAAATAGTAAGCTTTAGAGAATGCAAGCTTGGGTTCATAACTAAATCTTGACTTGCACTTTGAAACAGGGATAATTAAAATCATGAAGTTAACCCGTGATATACATTAAATTCAGAAAACTATTCTTGTTTTGGCATACTCTTATTATAGTTTTCCTGCTTGATCCTTAGTAGCATATTCAAATGTTTAATTTTACAATTAAAGTCCACGATATGCGCGTCCTTAGCTCTGCAGTACAGATTCCGATCACTAAAGTCAAGCAACATCGAGCATGGTAGATACTTAAATGAATACACCGGTTCGTTACCAGAGCGCGCTGGTGGTCCGGCGGTAGTAGAATGGCGGAAGTCCAGTGAGTAAACCAGCCTGACGAAGGCTCTCCTAGATCCTTTTAACAAGGAAACTGAACGTTTGAGATGTAACCACTCCCCACCCTTAGGATATAATGATGAGACTCGTCAGTACCGGTCTGGAGACAAACGTTCGTCGAGTTGATGACTGACTCACTATGTAAAACCCAGATCGTGAATTCCTTGAATCTTGTTCGGGGCTGGCTAAAACTCTCTAAGGACTACAACGCCAACCGAATATATATATATATATATATATATATATATATATATATATATATATATATATATATATATATATATATATATATATATACGCTAAAAGGCAAACGGGACGGGTTATGCACCCTTGCCTATATACACGGAGATATCGGTCGAAACAATATTATGCCTTTAGATACAACAACAGCATGATTTATAGAAAGTTAATGATCTATAGAACACGATAGTATTTTTCCACTGAAATAAAAATAAACAAGCTTAATTCACACGTCTATCGTTATAACTTTAAAATCTATTTAATAACCCCAAAATGAATGAATAAAACTCCACTGCAGTTGTAGAACAATCACTTTTTGAAGTTCATTTTGTTGAGTGTAGGGCACCAATTGCCTAAATTTCCTGGCTGCCTAGATGGGATGATAAAGCCGATGGGTGGTTGTTAAGGTGAGTTAGCCCCAGCTATTTCATAACCACAATAAGTGTTGTGATTGGTGGCTAAGTGGTATAACCATTCGTCCTAACGACTCGTTCGCTCCGATCGGAAACCCTTTTGGAAGAATCGTTCATTTTATTCTCCGCCCTATCTCTATATCCAGTCATTATACTTAACTGCTACATTGATTTTTAGGAGGATGTATTAGTTGGAACGCCCATTTGTAACAGAAATATGTTTGAAGGGACGGTTCTCTTTCGTTTTTGTTGTGGTTTCACATCTCTCCCATGTAAGAGGCTATATTATACGATAGGTCGCCCAATGAGGCCCAATATAATCTATTGGACTCAAAAACGCATGACTTGTGGTATATGCATGTGTGTGTCCCGAAACGTTTGCGTTATTCCTATTTATGACTCTAAACGGGGGTATGTATGAATTTTTATACATAATATTTTCCCGTCCGATATATTGCACGTCCAGGACCTGTACAGAAGATAGCGGATAACAATTAATATATGATCTAGTTTTTCTTAATTTACTTTATCGATATATTTATGTCTTTAAGACTTACAATTAGTAGATATGCACATTTTGCAGTCTAAATAAAATAATGAACATTACTTTTATGGAACCTAAAACCACATATTTAAAAATAAATTAAATTAATAAATATTTATAAAAGAATACAGTCATAAAAACGGTGAAAATTAGAAGGAATTTACAACATATATTTTCATACACTCGACAACGTATAAAAGGGCGTTTGTGGCCATTTGCTTGAGGTTGATGGAGAATGCAGAAAGGATGCTGAGAGATTATCATAGTGGGTTTGGCCAAGGTGCTTGATAAATGG
Source organism: Riptortus pedestris (assembly GCA_019009955.1). Classification (NCBI taxonomy): domain Eukaryota; kingdom Metazoa; phylum Arthropoda; class Insecta; order Hemiptera; family Alydidae; genus Riptortus; species Riptortus pedestris. Next base: position 51,697,773 of record CM032232.1, read on the forward strand.
TAATAAATTCGCAAATATTAGAAAAAAGCAAAGATATAATCTTGATCTGTCTCTACCTTTTCATTTCCCAACAGGCTTTTGACACAGAATACAGGGTAAAATTAATTGGTGGATTGCAGGCCCTGAGAATATAACTGCATATTTGTTTATGAAGTTGGTTAGGTATTTCGACTCTTAGGTACACTCTTTACATCTTTGATCTCATAGTCCATTCAATTCGATGGTTATTGTAGTCTATTTCTAACCAGTATCTTTGTCAGAGTTGTAGAGGATACGAAAATTGAAGATATTTTCAAGTCGGTAGATGTAATGGCTGCTTTGTTTTTCCTTGGTTCCTTTGTTGTTGTTGTTCAGCGAGATACATTCTGAACCTGCGTAGAACGTCAAAAGTCTTGATGTTTAACTGGACAAGTGAATGTTATGTAGACTCTATGAAGGGCTAACGTTTGATTAAAAATAGAGAGACTGCGCTAAATGAGAGCAATGAACTTAATGGAGTGAATATCAAGTATTTCAAAACATCCTTATCATGGAAAGTATTGATAAATCAGTAAAATCATGCTCAAGAAAATGACATCCAGATTGATGATAGTGCTTAATGTTGGAGGGGAAAGGAGGCAGCATCTTCCTACTCTTGGAGAAATCCACAGTCATCCATTTTAGTCTTTATAAATAACTATAAACATTTGTTGGAGCCTACGAATTTATTTCTGTTTCTATTTATCATGCCGTAGAATAGACCTGTCTACTGTTTCTTTCTTTTGCCCGGGATGCTCTCAGCTTGTTTTGCATATTCAATTTAACCCCAGGCCTCTTACAAACAGAAAACCATTCAATATTCCCAGCTTCTCCGGGGGCTTTTCCGCTTGTAGAAACACTGTTCGACTCTCAAGGAAATAGTGCCGGAGGGGGAAAGGGATTAAATTCAATATAAACATGATTTGAATTCAAATTCAGTTTACATAATAATTTATAAGGGACGAGACTAGCTAGCTATATGGGCTTGGTCAGAGGCTCGAGTGGTACTACCGAACATGGTTCACATCTTTATGTAAGTAACTAAGCAATTGCTTTGCAATGGTGATAAACCATCGGGAAACAGTTACAAGTCCTCTATGCTCGGTAAACGAACGAGTAACAATTCTGTTACCTGTTTACATTCGGGTAGGGTTTTTAGGTCTGGTTATGTGTAAATTGTGCACTTGCTATTTGTTGTCAAATACTAGGTTGATCTTGTTACAAAACGTGCCTTGGGCAATACGGATATGCCTCACTTTGTTAAATTTGTCAAATTTTTAAACATGATACTATGTAGGTTCGTAATCGCTTTGTCTCCTAATATTCATATGAATGTCCATCATTTCGCTTGTTAATAGTTAATGTTACAATTTGTATAGTCAAAGTTACAAGTCATACAATTGTACGAATATCATCAGCTAGTGTGGTTATTTGATAATGTACAATGATACTTGTTTGTCAATCTCCATGATTTAACCCTAAAGTGTGATTGACATTTTAGTAGCATGAGTTTACTCCTAATACTCTTCGCAAACAGACTGTATTTTTTTTACAGGATAAGATAAATTCAATTCAATATGGAGGACTACAACAAGTTGACACGCCTAAAGTTAATGTTATACATTGCTTCCATTATTTCATCTACCTCGAAGCTGGAATTTTCACGAGAAAATAACATTCATGAATGTAATTTCCTACCCTGTTAGGGAAATTGACTATTAATGGCTTCGGTGACCGGGAGGAATTTTACCCGGGCAATTTCTCCCGCGGTAATTCCATCCAGCTGACAGACCCCCTAATGAAGACCGACAGATGCATAATGCGGGACTTGCATAATTATTGCCGCCATTGGCAGATGGTGACTAATATCTAATATTATCTGGGTACATTAGTACAGTTTGAGATAAATCCTCCTTGTCCTTAACGTACATATAATCAAATTGAAATAATGGTATTACAGGATGCTAAATTTTATATATTAGAACACTTTTGTCAAATTTTGAAATTAAAATATTTGCAATAGATTGTATAAGTCTAAAGGCCAATGTTTTATCGCTGTATCCTTAAACAGAGTTTCTCATGAAAACCCCTCTGTGGAAAATGAAAGAACGCGCAGTGGTTTCTCCTTACCTCCTGCTCCAGGCTAACTAACATGGAGTCTAAGCCACGGACTGTCTCCGGTTTAAAAAAATCCCTCACCCATGGACAGCGTATCCTAAGCAGATTTCAGGTGCGCTAGAGCAACACACAGATATTGCCACCTCACAATCTATTCATTATTCTTTCTTTTCTGAAGCTTTGTTCACTTCGTTAATATTTCAGTTAGAGAAAAATTTATTGACGAACATTATGTTTTCAACAAAATTGCTTATATTGTAGTTTTCAATAAAATATGGCTATTTTAACTTTTATTTCTTACTTAAAACTCCCTCCTCTCTTCTCTCCTCTAGGTCCGAATTGAGACATGCTTTATTGTTTGATTGTGCTTCCCGTTTTCGACTATTTCCAATAAAGAATATTTCTTAACCGTGGAGCATATTTCGCTAATACTTTGAAGTTGTTTTACTGTGGTCAGACGACGTCAAATTAACAATAAAAATATAATGTACTAATTTTTACAGAGACTTTAATTTCCTTAGTGATACTCAAAATTTGTTTCATAGATATAAAATAAATCTCAATAGATGATGCATGTCGAAAGTGATCTTTCGACCCTGTATAACGTTAATTATTTAAGCAGAAGGTACACAATTTAATTCTCGTTTATCTTTAAATTTTTTATTAAGCGAGGATGTTTCACATCCTTTATGTCATATTTTCGGGACTAATAAATATATTTAAACCCCAATATTTAGTCAGCAACCTGCCTGGAGAGTCCGTTAAAGACTGAGACAGAACGACCGACCAATATGAATATTTGGTCCGTTCTTTGACCATTCCACTAAATGAGCTCAATGCGTCATTTGGTATGCTGATAATCTTTAGTATATTATTCGTGTATCATACAATTTGACCTTTTTTTCCAAGACATAAATAATTATATATTCTACTGTGATTAGAATGTCTGTTCAATATTTTTAAGTTAAATTAATTCCGGTCATTCGTTTTCCACTTACGTGCTTAGGTTCGTAGTACTAGCTCTAGTGAGCAGTGGCCTCTGTTTATCTCGCGATCCATTGGCCATCCCGACATGTAGCTTTCTCGTACTAGAACGTATCCTTCTTAGAAATGCTACTTCAATAATATTTCCCACTAATAAATTACTAAAAAGTAAATGACTAAAGTTGCAAGCGAAATTAAGATTGTTTGTGTTCACTTAATGTATCCCAGTGAGGTATATAAACTATTTTTCCTAAACTACCAATTTTACCTTCTCATTAAATCCCCCCCCTCTCTTGGCCGAACACCGCATTTTTTACTTCACAAACTGCAATCAGATTTACAACACTTTTATTAATTTTTAAATGCTCCACATTGTTCACTTACTGTTTGAGATCCACCAAATAATGAACATTTTTCTTTATTTTCCCTTATATTTAATACTTCTTCCATTAGTTATCCCACAATTACTACATATTGACAATTGTTTTATGTATACAGTAATAAAAGAACTTAACAGTTCCCGACATTCATCAACATATGTATAAATAACGAACCCATAGAGGTAAACACGGCTTACCAAGCATAAGGAATTTGTAACCGTATTTATAGAAATAAATTTACGGCCATTAATGAAATTCAAACCATGGTCTTACTTATGTCTTGTCAAATGAGTAGCAGACTGTCAAATGAGTTCCATTTCTGTTTTTGTGTTCCATTTTATTTTTTTTGTTTCCCATTTTGGTTTTATATTCCATTTCTGTATTTTGTTTTTGTGTTCCATTTCTGTCTTTGTTTTTGTGTTCCATTTCTGAATTTTGTTTTCCATTTTGTTTTTGATTTCCATTTCTGTGTTTTGTTTTTCCATTTGATATTGTGATCCATTCCAGTCCTGTTTTTCGTTTCAGTTCTGTTTGTCTGTTTCTGTTTTCTGTTCCATTCCTGTTTTTGTGTTCCATTTCTGTTTCGTGTTACTTTTCTCTTTTTCATGTTACATTTCTGTTATGTTGTTTCATGTTCGTTTAAATTAATTTTGTTTCGTTTCGTTTTTTTTTTAATTTTATACAGTTTTTCCCCTAGCAACATCGCCACAGCTGCGAAGCTCCAAATAAATAAATAAAAACGGTAAATGTCGAGAGGATTATAACAATTCGACTCCATATTGTATTACAGTGGTTTTCTTCAAATTCTACGTTTCTGTTACTTAATGATTTCCCGTAGTCTCATTATTATATTTTATTAAGTGTTATTAAGGAAATGAATGGAAGGAAAGTGGTCGACTAGTGAGAGTATGGCGTGTCCATTGCATTATAGAATCGGTGTACAGTAAGCACTATTAGACAATAGCCAAGAGCGATCTCTCTGGTCATGAAATGTCGTGCGTCTCGAGAGTGAAAGGGGATTGTATGTTCGCCGAATGAGGTTAAACACTCTTAAACCCTTCAATAAGAGAAATTTGGCAATTTCATTTTTCGTTCTGACGGTTATAGCGATTATCACTTAAGTGAACACTACTAAAAGGAAAGTCAATAAAATTGTTGAATTTGCCAGACTTTGGTTAGCTGCTGGTTTTAAATGACGTAGAGGATACTTGAGCATCAACTAAAATGTCCGTCACGCAGGTGCTGCTTAAACTAAGCTACTCTTAACACCAGCGTGAATATTAAGTGAATAAATGCTAACGGTAATGAAAAATCTTTCAGTCCATTTTAATAACCTCCCAACGGAAAGCGTTTGAATTGTAAACAAACAGGTCAGCCAATCTTACACGGCTGAATGAAAAGATAGATAGAAATATTCTTCACTGGAAAGAAAAATAATTACTGAAATATATCATCATATATAATTAATAATGAGTCCGAATAGTTTTTATATAAGAAGCAAAAATAATGTTAGCACACAAATACACTTACATTTTGACTGATGTCCAACTATCCTATAAGTTATTCGAAATTGCACAATATAAAACCAATTTCCTGAATGAATTTATTATTGCATTTATAGCTTTCAATATTTTGATGAAAATTATTTAAGACCTACAATTTATTCTAGACTTTCGTTAATAACAGGATACTTTAACTTTAAAGGATAATTGTTAGTTTTTGACCTTTTAGGACTGCCCTAAAAGATGGTATGTATACGATGTCTAAATACACCTTCCAATGCTTGGGAGCAGAATTTTAGAATCTTTTTGTGAATATACTTATTCTTTAGGTGCTAACTTAAACTCCTCCGTCCATTAGACAAAAAGAATATTTTTTTTACTATTATTGTTAATAAAGGAGTCAAGAACAAAAGTAAAATTGAATCATTAACAGTAATAAAACTGCAATAATAAATATTAAAATATTTTAACAAAATAGTTGACTATTGTATTATATGTTATTGTCCCTATTTACCATTCATTAGGTAAATATATCAAAAAACAATACTTGCCATTCCGAAAAAAATGAAGTTAGTATTATTAGAAGATAATCCAATGACCGAAGCCCAAATATTTCTGAAGATTAATAATCTATGATCAACTTTTTCGGGTGTTATCCTTTTCATTTCCCTGAATTTTCAAATTTCTGCTCGATAAGCACCCAAAACGTTCATTTTAGTCAAAACAGAAAAAAAAGAGAAGAAGAAGAAAGTAAATAATCATTTATTTTTTGTTTTAAACCCCGCGTTGAATGTGATTGGCATAATGTTAAGTGACATCGAATCTCTACTTAGAGTAATCTATTAACCCGTCATGTAACACCTGATACTTTGTTTATACATTGCGGAAAAACATCCCTTAAATGTCTGAGGTTTTCTCATATCCGTACTTAGCCTATTAGAATATAATACAATTTATCCTTTGTAAATCTTCGTAAGTACTTTGTAGACCTATTGTATTTTAATTCTACATGTTTTGGTAAATATTTATATGTTATAGATGTGTTTGTAATATATTGGCTGCTGACAGTTAATAGTTCAGTCATATGTGGGGGTCAAATTTTTTTCGTTGAATGCAGTCTGAGATTATATGTTTTGTTGTTAAGTACTTGTTCCAGTATTTGCATATAGGGTTGACAGTTCTTTTCATTGAGCTATGTGTCAGGTACTATGGCTCGATGGCCATTTCTTCATTGTACTTTTGATACTACGGAGGTGGTTGTGTACTCTCAGAAAAACAAAAATTAATAACTTCCAGAATATCACTTTTGAATAAGCATGTATTTTTATGACTTTAATGTTCAGTCACAATTTGAATTTCACTCCAGAGGTTGACAATGTTGGCAAATGAGTACAACCATTCAGTGGTATTAGGCAACCTTCTAAACCAAAGAGTGTATTACTACAATTGTTACATTATTTAAATTTTAAATATTGCAAAACCTCTATGTAAACCATGCTATAGTAGTAAATTCAAATAAGGCCAAGGATATAGTCTATTAGTTATTAAATGAAGTGTTGGTTATTATAACAGTAGCGGTAGGCAACAGCGAGGTCCAGTTGAACAACAGAAGGTTGTCAGTAAATTATACTTGTTTGGAAAAAAAAAATCCAATACATACGTTACTCTTGATTATTAGTTTTATGATACCACATAATTTTATAATTACCTGTCATTTTTTTTTCGTATTTTGTTGAATACCACTTACTAAGTTTAAAAAGATTTTCTTTCTTTAATTATTATTTCTGAACACCAGATAATAACGTTGTAGAACGAAATTTCAGTCATAGAAAAAGATACGGGAAACAGTTCAGTTTACATGTAAGTGAATTTGCTTGCGTTTCTAATTATCAGTAGCCTATTGTAGCTAATTGATTAAGCCAGGTCATATTTATTGAATTTTCACTTTGTGTACTCTAGTGAGAACTAAGAGTTATTATTTCTTGTTATCTTATCTCATGAGTCACGGGCAGAAATATTTAGCCGAGCACATTTACACGAAAGGGAACTTCAAGGGAGAATAGTCAGGCATAGTTACAAGTTGCTTGGCCTTCGAAAAGCATTCCGTGTTTAAAAGCCTCTCCATGATAGTCAAGCTGGAAATATATAAAGCCGTAATATGGCCTGTTGTTATGAAAAGTCCTGAAGTTGCGTCTATAAGCGTTGAGGGCGACCTTTAAAGGAGTTCCTTGAGAATCGTTTTTATGGAAGTAGAAGAAAAGTTCAGAATAATAATATAGATAATAAAAATGTATATATGGTAAAGCTTATATCACTACTACTATGAGAAAAAATGTAGACTGGGTATGGGGAAAAGATAGGAATCCTGGAGAATAGCCAAAGTTGATGGTCGCCATTAGAAATAGAATGGCGGTTTTGGTCCAAGCACAGGTCCTGAAGGCTTCCAGTGGTTTGTTGTCAAAATATGACTTCATTTAGGTGAATCTGATACTTAATTTTTATAGGAAATTGGTTATCCCTGAGTGTCTTTTATATGTATATATTTTCTTATTATTTATTAACATCCAATTTTATTCTTCTAAGGCTAACTGCTATGGTTATCTACAGGTTACCATCCTTTTATTTACCTATCAAAGGTAGGACTAAGGATTTTAATTAGTAAATTCGTCACTAAAATTACTCCTATAATCCACGTGGGAATCGAATCCACGACTCTAGGTTTTAACAAGTTTATTTAGACCAACGACCTGACACATATTTGGTTAATCTCAACCAATGTACATTTTGGAAAAAAAATTGCTTTTAACCTTTAACTTCATATTTTTTATTCAGACAGTTGAAGTAATCGTTAAGGAATTCATCCATTTCTATAATCCCAGAACTACTATCATAATTTTTCAGGTGGAATACACTAGGCCTAATTTATGTTTGTGTGTATTCAACAGGTTTATAAGTTGCTTTAACTTCATGAAAACGAGGAATAAATTTCTGTTAGCTGTTTTCTTCTAAGAGCAGTAGTTGTAAAACCATTGGAATTGTATATTACACATACAAACTATTAATCATTACAATTGATAGCAACAGTTGATATCCACTGGTACTCGAGAATTTGGTAGTGTAACAATAAGAAGATATATAGAAAAAAAAATTCTAATAATTTATTTTTATATTTTGATTCAGCAACAATAAATATATTTTTAGCTAGTATATTATCAAAGCTCTGAAGTCACTCCAGTTTACCCTGTTTCCACTCAGATAACCCCATGACGTTCATATGAGTAGAAACTAGTAATGTTTTGAATAAAGAAGCTGATGAGAGTAGTTCGTGCCGAGCTAATACTGCGTCAGACATCTGTCAACCGTGGACTAAAATAACCAGCTGAAATGCCTGATACGGTTGTAAATATAGCAGGGTAATAGAGTTGGTCCAGTGCTGACACCATTATAACTCTAGCAGAACTGCGGGGGGGGGGGGGGCTTTTTACATTATACAAAGCCTGCACCAGATCAGTTTTAACATATGCTTGCCCCATATGGAGCTATATATCAAACACTAATTTAAGAAAGCTAAAATATTTCAAAACAAATGTCTGAGAATTGTGTATAATCATCCCTATCATACAAGAATAAAAAAATTACATCAAATTTCAAACTTACCAATGATAAAGACATATATCCGTAAGCTAACCACTAAGTTTTTCAAATCTTGTAAACACAAAAATAACCCACTCATCAATGAAATAGATAATCATAAGAAACAAAGCACTGCGCGTTACGTGCACAAACGAACTAAGCACATTTTACTCTTAACACAAGAAACTGATTAAATAAATGCCCAGCAGGCTAGACTAAAGACATGTAAACACCTTTATCTTAATTATATTAAATAACCATAAGAAAGTCTGTACTTGTTAGTATTATTAGCTCATAAGATCACTTAAATTTGTAAATTTTTAAAATAACTGATATTCACTAAGTTGCAATATGACTGCCTACCATTAGTCAATTGCATTACTACAATCTTCTACTTAAATAGAAAATTTTATTTTATGTTTCTTTTTGTAAAATTGCAGTGGTGGAAGGAACACTATGAATTGTTTTGTAAATTTCTTGTTATTCAATAAAGGATAATTATAAAAATAAAATAAAAGAAAAGTGCAACGGGGGGGGGGGGGGTCACCAGAGCCAGACGGAGATGCGAAAGGGCTTCTAAGGTATGCATAACAATTTGAGACGTTAATCATTATGTATTACAGAAGACAATAATATGTTTTAAATTCAACAGAAAGTCGAGAGACTCCTGTATGCCAATCTTTAACGAGTAAAAAATAATGAATTTTCCTTCAATATACATGTGACAAACAATACTGTTTTTGGAGAAAAAAAAAACATATCTTATTTTATAGGAATAGTATAACACATAATCATGTAACAAGATACAAAAATATGCTACAAATCCCCAACCACAGACATAAATATTGCTTAACATTTTCAGGACTAAAACTCTTTAACGCTCTGCGTTTAAGAATTATTCTTTATAATCCAATCCACAAAAAGACTTCCATTACTTTGTACAAGGTTTACACGCTATAAAAGATTGCACAAAAATTTGAAATACCACTTATTAATATTAATAAACCCCGCTTCTAGTCTAAAATCAAAATCTGAGAAGTAAATGTTCTGTCTTGATAGTTGTCTCATAAATACGAAAGTTCATTGATATCCTTCCAGGCGTTCTTAAGTTATTGAGTAAAAAATGACAAGAATTTCATATCCGATCCCATTGTTCTTGTAATACAATTCGAGACAAAAAGTATCCCCAATTAATAAATTAGAGTTTCAGAGGAATTTTAGAATTTTATTTAAATTTATATACTATTCCTTATAAGAAAGTTATGTAGTAGAATTGAGTAAGTATCGTTTCGATTCTGCAGGTATAACTAGAGAATGACAGAAAAGATTAATATTATACATTATTCAGTAGTTTAAAGCAAGTTTCCAAGTAGCTTTGTATTTTGACAGGAAGCCGATAGTCATCGACTGGCAGCTCAGCTAGTGATGAATAAAAGATTGCAAATTTGATTTCCCACTCCCCCTAGATGGGAGAGCTACTCCAAATTTAGTATAGTTCTAAAAGTGTGTATAGGAAGGGATGGACGTGGGGCGGGGACATGGCAGGTCAGAGGGGCGTATTGTTAGGAACATCTGGCACTCCTTACCTGCTGGGGCACTTTCACATCTCCCTCAGGCTCTGGGCTCTCTATCCGGAGTGTATATATATTCCAGGGCTGTTAGTGTTGCAAGGGTGCCAACACTGCATCCACCCTCCTCGTCAGCCGTATCGGCTTATTATTTCCCTGACAGATGTCTCGCGCAGGATTAGTCTGTCACAACCCGCGCAAGAGATGATCCACGAAATGGATGAGTAGGGTGACGTTTTTTTGCTGTAGTTTAATAGAAGCCAATACAGGTTTTGATTAAGTTTACTGTTAGGAAAGGAGGTTGTCCTATACACAGTAACATATTAGAGAAACGGAGAACGAATCAAGTGGTTGTGTATTAAATTTACGTGACGACAAGTTTTAGCAGATTTACCTTAAGGGAAATCAGCTATTGAAGTTTGTACTCATGACGCGGTTTTCAAAATTTTTCTTCAAATGTACATCGATCCTCCCTTGTAGATAAAGAAAATAAGGTCCGTTCAAAATTATATATATATATATATATATATATATATACATACACATGCATATTTGTCTGTTACTATTTGGCTGTCGCCATTTTGGTTTAATCGTTACAGAACTCGATATTTAATCGTTTTATGTAAAAAGAAAGATCAAGTTCGTTAATTGCTGAAATTCGACCAGTGAGAGGGGAGGAATTTCGAAAATTCTTAATATCTCATTTATTATGCGTCGGATCGAGAAATTGTATAGAACCAATCTTATTGGAAATGTAATGTTCTATAAATATTTTTATGGGCGTATTTTCACTATCTTGATTATTAACCGAGATATTTGTATTTTATAGTTTTGGGCTTTCAGTAACCCCCCCCCTACTCATGTTATATTAACAATAAGGTATTATATTATGGCACATTCTTTGAAGCCTAAACATTGTTCTCATTGAACTTTTAGCAGATTTCCCTTAAGGGAAATCAGCTATTGAGGTCGTACTCATGACGCGATTTTCGAAAAATTTCTTCAAATGTCCATCGATCCTACCTAGGAGATGACGAAAATGAGGTCCGTTCAAAATTATATATATATATATTTATTTATTTATTTGTCTGTTAACGCTCTAGCGGTCGCAATTTTTGTTTGATCGTTACGAAACTCGATATTTAACCGTTTTATGTAAAAAGACAGATAAAGTTCGTTAATGGTTGAAATCGTACCAGAGGGAGGGGGGGGGGTTTAGAAGGCGATTTTCGAAAATTTTCTTCAAATGTCCATCGATCCTACCTAGGAGATGACGAAAATGAGGTCCGTTCAAAATTATATATATATATATATATATATATATATATATATATATATATATATATATATATTTGTCTGTTAACGCTCTAGCGGTCGCAATTTTTGTTTGATCGTTACGAAACTCGATATTTAACCGTTTTATGTAAAAAGACAGATAAAGTTCGTTAATGGCTGAAATCGGACCAGAGGGAGGGGGGTTTAGAGGGGGGGATTTTCGAAAATTCTAAATATCTCCGTTATTATGCATCGGATCGAAAAATTGTACAGAACCAATCTTATTGCAAATTAAATTTACTATAAATATTGTTATATACATTTATTCTCTATCTTGAATATTAACCGAGATATTTGCATTTTTATGAAGTCTGTGGTGGGGTATAGTTCGGATTATGTCGGCCATCTTCGTCATTTCTCGGCTCAGGCGGAAGCTTCTTCTAACCTGGCGTTTTTAACCTTACCTTCCTTACTTTGTGAGATTTATGCAAATACGTTCTGTTCATCCGCCCCCCCCCTTCTTTAGTTCTTGGACTACTAAAATTTGAGTTATTAAAATATAAATTATTCTTACAATTCAGAAGCCGTTTCAGTTGGGTATTTATTTTAATTAACTGAAAGATTTCTCATTACCGTTTGTATTTAACCACGGTGGTATTGTGTTACCAGTATGCAGATTTCTCTATTGTAAAACTTCACAGGGGAAATCTGCTTAGTTTACGCAGCCCCTGCGTGACGGACTTTTTACTTGTTGAGATAAATTCAAATACGTGGTACACGTTGGAAGTCTTAGTTTACGCATCCCCTGCGTGACGGACGTTTTTGTTTTACCAATAGGTATCAGTATGCCCTTTCCCTCCATTAGAGTAAATACGTTTATTGCAACGTGGGCTGTTAGTGTTGCAAAGGTCACCCTTCATAAGCCATATCGGCTAATTATTTCCCTGACAGATGTCTGTCGCCGGATTAGTCCTGAGATAATCCTTCGTCGACGAAATGGATGAGTAGGGTGAAGGTTGGTGCAGTATTAATAGTAACTAAAACAGTTAGGGATTGAGTTTACTGTTAGGAATGGAGGTTGCCCTATAATCCCTCACGTTTAGTAACCCCCACTTTTAGATTATATCATTTCAAGTTCTTATTTCAAATTTAAATACCAAATATTGTTTTAAACGAACCTTTATTGTGTGGGATACATGCAAATATGTTGTGTGTTGACGTCATCAGTTAAGATTTTATTGAACAGCCGCTACTGCTCATCGGACTTTTATCCGGAAATAAAGATTTTATGGCAAGATCAAATCCGAGATGTGACTTCCCAGCACGTTAGAAATTTGCTTAGCGCACGCAGACCCGCCTCACGGACTTAATTTTCATAACGAACGAGAGAAGAAAATTCATAGATATCTCGTTGACGGTAATGAAGTAAGCATGGAAGTGCGGTTCTGCTGAAGAGACTAAATGACTTTTCGTAAGTTCATTGACGTGTTCATTGACCTAGGCCCTATTTTTCATAATGAAAGTATACAAAGTCATTCCTATATCATTAATATATGGAAATTATACTGCAAGATAATTTATGTACTTCCAAAATAATTTTAGCAATGAAAAATCAATTTTTAAAAGTAAATAATCTCAGTAAACACGATGCTTAATGTATGGAATTAATAAAAATAAATCATATTCTGAAATATACAGTAAGAATTTTAATTAATCCATTCAAAACATCTTTTATTCAATAGTCTTTATATTCTCTCATTTATGAGAGTAATTTTTATCATTTTTTTTCCTCTTAAACCTGAATATAGTTTAATGCGTTGTGTAGTGGGCAGTTGTGCTACACAGCTGCGCATGGGAATTTATTAATATAGTAGAATAATATTAAAATAGAATATACAAGACATTTTAATCATTATTATGCTTTGCTTGCTAAGTAATAAACAGTCCCTAGAAGCTATGTCATATGATAACTTCCATAATGTGAAGACGAGTATGAATAAATTGAGCTATCCAATGGTAAACACTCCAATTTATTCATATTGCACTCTTATGACGATTTTGTAATAAATAATTATTCATCTCTCATTCCCAGGAGCTCCATTCGAATATATTTATATACATTTATTTACACTCACGTATACATAATGTGGTTGTAGGTGTCTATCGCTCTTTAGTAGCGCCAATCAAAGGTCTAAAAGTCAGGTCTGAAGGTCAGTTCTAAAATGTTCATAACTATAATTTCGGGGGTTGTCATATTAGAATATATAGTAGAGTTTTCTCTATCTGTATGATTTACGGATTGGGTAATCCAACCGTTACTAAGGTGTTCAGTAGCGTGGTGCAATTCATGAGCTACAACTGTCGAACGTTCACTTAGAATTCCAAAAGAACAGGAATTACAAAAATAAATCGCTGGACCTTCATTGGTCATTCAATGAAGTATTTAGCTTGTAATTTGTTTACTCATTACGTATTTATATTTATTTTCCCATACTTGGGGACTAACCCAGTATATTTATATTGTTTTATTAAAATAAAACAGAAAACTTGTAAAAATTAATTGTATGAAAACTGTTTAATGTGTTTAATATTCACACACACACACACACACACACACACACACACACACACACACACACACACACACACACACACACACACACACACACACACATATATATATACTTAATGTAAGCTATCTGTTAAGGGTGTATAATATGTCGATGCATAACCTATTTAATTAAACAATATTATAAGGAGTGCAAGTAATATAATTTTTTTTAACTTGATTTATTAATTTAATATTATAAAGGTTTTTTTTTATGACTTTTGCATTATGTATATTGACGGTTTGAAAGTAGACAACATTCATGAGTTATCTTCAGTCGTTGTAAAATATGTTGTTTGAATAAGGGCTTAACAATATTAATTTTTATTTCAAGAATAATAATTATATATTTTTATTTTCAGGTGAGCCCATTATGGTAGAAACTCCGATTCCTCAATTTAGGTAAATTAATCCTACGTAATTAAGTTTTTGAAATGGTATTGTGGAAGTTACGTATGGTTTTGATTTAGAATTTTGTCCAACTGACTTTGAAAACATGACATCTATTTGTCGTGAAGAGTTTTATAGTTAAATCACCAATCAAAATTTATTTAGACAGTGTTATGGCGGATCTCTTTGTAGTCTATATATATGTGTATACCGGGAGCCCCTATCGCAGGCTCCATCCGGCAGGTGGTATCGCCGGGCCAAATCGGGGAGCTGGGCTACAGGCATGCTCCTCACAAAATTAAGGACTGGGGAAAAAAAGGCCCGTCAAGCAGGGGCTGCGTATACTAAGCACAATTCCCATGTGTTAGTATGACATACAAGAGATATGTTCTGTATTTCTAAGTAAGCTCTGAGTAGAAGTAGGGGTTTAATGACGGCTGATAAAATGAAAGAACGAATAACTAGTTTAATATGTATTTGACTTACGAAAAAATGTGTAACAGCTTTAGGACATTAAATTTGCGATAGGAATAGTTTCAATTTTTCTATCTGTTGTACAATAACAGAGATATTTCTTATTTCCGAAATATCTCCCTATTAACTTCCCCCTCCCCAGCCTCCCCCAATGGTTCGTTTTCAGCCATTAACGTTTTAAATATGTATAATATTCGAATTTTTAATAAATCTCCTATAATAGTCCACTCGTCCTGCGTGTTAAGATTGGTAGCTTCTTGAAAGCGATCGCAGGTAAGACCGGTTAGAAAATTTGATATTCATGTTAAATAATGTCATGGACTTTAATATCCAACCAGTTGGTAGAGCCCTAATGGCCGGAAGTGCAATAGACTAATTTTGAGATGTCAGAGACATTGTCTTTCCTTAAATTCATGAGAACTAATGGAGATGGAACGCTGAAGATTCGACATACATATATTGTATTTCAGTTGCCCAAAACTCAATATATCATTCAATTTTAACTCGAATTACTCGATATAATAATAAGGGGCTTAGGGGGAAGAAATTCTATCTTTATTAAACGTTTATTTTTCCTATCCAGGCTATGAATTTCCTTACGCTTCATATATTTCTTCCTGAGATTAAATCGCCAAGTTTTTCCTATAATAGAGTTCTAAGAACCCGAGATGTGTCTTTAACTATATTAAATTGAAGTTTTTTTTTCTCGTTGCACTGCATTTGACGTTTGTCGATAACAGGCAGGCGCGCTATTCCATTTCCCTCTGCGACCTGTTGGTGTCTAATTTAACATTTTTTTCCTCCATTGACGTCTTGTGTAATTTAAAATGGCTGATGTTCGTAAGACTTTTTTCTTTAAAAAAAAAAGGAGTGAAGAAATATATTACAGGATCTTAAGTAAACGGTTAATACGTTTCAAAAGTTTCACTGGAAAAGTCATTAGTGAATCACAGACAGAATTATAATCTGCATCGAAAGTTCCTCTGAAACCAAGTTCACTAAACTTCATACTAAGCTCTTTAAACTTCAAATAGAAATGAGTAGTTGCTTAATTCTCCTTAAGTTAAAAGATAACATTTTTTGTAGCATACGCCTTCGGCCCTGAGCAATTACTAAGTATGAATAAGACACAATATTACTTTTTTTTTATCTTTCTTCTGACATGTTAGATGACTGTTTCCCGAAATTTCTTTTCATTAATTCACTTCATAGATGTGATAGAATTTGGCAGTTTAAAAAAAAAAAAAAATTACTATGTACGCAATATGAAACGTGAAGTGGGTAGTATATTCAAAAAGATAAGATATTTCACTTGTTATTTTCTGTACTAAAGTGTTCTTCGAAAGATGTAAATTTGGATGGGGGAATACTAGAATTTCTTGGAGAACATGATTACTGATACAGTTGATGAGCAGGAAACAATGTCTAATTATGTACGTTGGAGTGCATTGTGTAGCTAAACAAGTACTATGCAATATTTCGTCGGAGTACAAAACCTTGTTCTTTTTATTTATCAGATTGCTGCAAAATGAATTGTGAAATATCAAGGCCTTATTTCCAAAGCTTAAAATTTCTTGTGAAATATCAAGCTTTATTTTCAAAGCTATTGGAAACCTGTCAATAAAATTGAACTTCGAATAGAGCAGTAACATCATTCTCGGACTTAATAATTAAAATGACAAACGGAATTAGCATAGTTCTTGGATGATTGCTTAATGGCCAGACATAATAATTCACTCATGTTAACTGGTGTATCTGTCACTTTTAACAAAATTCACTTTCCTTTTGTAGATGTATGCTTAAGGCACTAACTAGGCTTCAAGTTCGAAACCTGAAATTGAACACTGATTTTTATTTAAATCTGCAAGAACTTGCCTTCGAGGTAACTCTAACCGTTCCACCAGCGCGCTCACAGCATCATGAGCTAATTAAGTAGCTGTATGAATATTTATTTATTATTAGTTTTGAACCTTCCTAAATTCATTTTGACTTGTTTCGGTTTAACGTTTTTACGTATCTCGCATTTATCAAAACGACTAGTAAGTAATGAATGTTGGAATTTCTTTTTGAATGCACGGTCGAAATGGAAAGAGAGTTTAGATAGAGCAGGGCGAAACAATCAAATTACAAATTTCTCCTTACCTTTTAAAAAAAATATTTATAACGTCCACTTTTTGAATCTAAGGCTAATTGAGACGGGTTCTCCACAGGTTACCACCCTTTTCTAGCCAGAGAGGGACTAAGGATTTTATTTAATAAATTCCGGCACTAAATAAATTCCCTTGCCCAGGCGGGAATCGAACTCGCCACTCTAGGCTTACCATGTGAGATTAAGGCCAATTATTTTTTTTATTTAGTGACAGAATTCATTAAATAAAATCCTCAGTTACACCCTGGCTAGAAAAGGGTGGCAACCTGTAGATAACCCGTCCCAATTAGCCTTAGTTGCAAAAAGTGGACGTTAATAAATAATTCTCACCATTTAAAGGCCCAGAGAAGATTCAGAGGTTATTTTTGACTTCATTGAAAAAGAGATACCATATGTCACTTTCAAATGAAATATTAAAAGGAGTGCTGTAAATCTTTTTTTATATTTAATAGGAATTCAAGGAAATAATGCGGCGTCATCAGATTTTTTTTATTTAGGGGTACATATTTCATACATAGGCCTTCTATATTCATAACTTGTAGATGTTTGGACCCTGATCAAATTTATATATATATATATATATATATATATATATATATATATATATATATATATATTCATAATCCGATTATTGCAGTGCAATATATGGTAGGAGCAAATATTGGAGGACGGAAAAAAATTGTCGTCCCTGATGAGTGTTCCGGAGACAGATGTTGGAGGCTGTGGAGTGACTCTTCTTGTAATTGGTTCGCTCCACTCGGAGAACCATTTCCGCCATTAGGAGATCAGTTCAGCCCCTCGATCTCTGCCACACTCTGCCAGTCGGTTCTCCCCTATTCTACCCGTTAACCCGTCGGCTGGTTCAATGGATCTTCGAGAACGATTCTCGTGAGTTTGCAGTTCTTTTTTTACTTAATTAGATCTTCTGGTTTGTACCGCCTTCTGTTGGTTTCCTCTTAAGCTTCTAGGCGTTGTTAGGATAATTTATGGCCTCTCCATGATTTGGGATGACTTGTTAAAATGGTTTCCCGAATAACTTCGTGATTATCGTCATAAACTATTGGGAACATTATCAGTTCTCCATTGAGTATTCAGAGTATTGATTGTAACTTTAGCACTATTGTTTTAATAACTAGCAATCTCTTGATAGATTCAAAAGAAATTCGTCCTTCGCGCAGGATTATGCATTAGGGCTACTCCTTTCGGCACCTTATGTTCCCATCTTCAGGTCCACAGCACCTTAAAGACTCAAATACACAGATTAACCTGAATAAAGTTAAAGCCCAGAATGAATTAATGACATTTGCCTGTACTTAAACGCCTCAGAGTACCTCCTGGGCCATAACTCGCCCGTATTTATACTTTTCTTCGAATTTTTTAAACTTCGCTCCCACCAATAACTACAAAATTATGGGTAGATTGATCATATTTAAGCTTCATGAAGTCCACACAAACTCCTAAAAGGATGTATCACTAGGCGTAATTTTATATATATATACATACACGCATTTTTTATACTTGCATTTATCTCCTGGTATTTTCTTCATTTTTCTTCTGGGACTGCCCTATGTACTGTAGATCAGTATAATTTGTTTTATGTGAAATTCAACTGTCTTCAAAACAAAGTCCCGAAGTGTTCTTTAAACCTCGTTCATTGGTTCACTTAAAAGTATCTTAAGTAATAGAAAGGATGATGGAAAGAAGAGTAGAGAGATTAATTAATTAGAGAAAATTAACTGATAGGTCTAGATTACTAAATTAAAGTGAAATATCTAGCCTTTATTCGAAATCTGAATAAGAATTGGCGCAGTGTTGTGAATTGGCGGGTTGAGAGAGACAGAGAGCAAGTAAACCTGGACTTTAGGGGTGGGTTAGAAGGGAGCAGAAGGGTGGGTCGTACCGACAAGTGGCTTAATCCAGCCCTTTGCAAATTTAACGGGTAATAGAGGGGCAGAGGGGTAACTCGGGTGTTAAAGGGAATACAAACCATTTACGCATTTCGCGGATATGGTATGGAAAATAAGTTCTGTGGAAGGGGGGCTTCCCAGATAATTCGGCCGGGTTAGAAGGCAGAAAAGCAGATGGATTTGGGCAGTACTCGGAGGAGAGGGCTTACCTAGAGAAGAAAAGGTTAATGACATCTCTCTGCGTGAGATTAGGAATGTAGACGGGTTACCAGAGAGAATTGCATTTGGTCGGATTAGGGTTTTGCGGGAGGCTTGGGTGGAGAAATTAAGTTGCGAAGAGAACTGCGAGGAAAGAATTATGGGTTACAGGTGGTTGGGGGACAGTTCTGGCGATATTACGATTTGAGCTCAGGCTTCTCAGAGGGGAGGGGGTTATTTACGAACTTCAAGACAACGGAGAATTATTTCCCCATGTGTGAATGCATCAGAATCGCCAGTGGGCAAATGATTTAGGATGAAAAAATGATAGCGTGTTCCCATTAACCACGAATGTGGTGGAAATGGATGAGGGAGATAGAATAGTAACTTTTAGGGAAGTTAGTGGTAAGTTCTTGTCCTCTACCTGTGTGTTTTTCGCCCTTCGTGTGAACAAATATGGGATATAAAGGTACATACAGTTTCTTTCTTGCGTCATCTGTGCCGGCAGATGTGTCATCAACATCTCAACGTGGCCTGCATGGTTCATCATCGAACTTACGAAGAGTTTCATTTATATGGACTTGTTTAAGTCTCATTAGACATTGGATTTGGTGAGCGTATTTAGCACGGTGGATTCTTGATCCTGTACCTTGTGTTTTTGAGGAAGTTTTCTTATTTTATGTTGGCATTTTTAAGATTGTGTGAGAACTTACCTAAGAGAGCTTATATTAGAAATTTGTCAGTGGTGTTAGGAATTGTAGCAACTATAATGTTGCTGGGTTTCCTCGCCAGACGTTGAACACCTTTCGTGTTGGCTAGTTACAAATCTCACCACCTAAAAGGCTGTTAATTATTGACATTAGCAATATGTAATAACCTGTTGTTTAATAATTGGACAATGCCGTAAATGTCAGGAAATCATCATGGAAATGGTTTTTTGAGGAAATGTAAAGCATTTATGTGGATTTACCCATAACCTTGACTGGTGATGATTATTCGTTAAATCAGCTGGTATAAATCATTGAGGCTACAAATGGTACATATCAAAAGAACTTGCTTTTCAAAATTTAAATACCACTAAAACTAATTCGTATCCGTATCCTTGGCAAAGAGCCTATACCCAATAATACCCACTCGTTTTTTTGGACTTTACGCGTTGAAAACTTAAGCGACTGCTTGTTCGTATTGAGCTGGGAACTAATTGTACCGTTATAATGGCCTCCCTTCTATGTAGGGTTGGGGAGTGAATTTAAGTTATGGGGCTTGAAGGTGGTGGACTAGGGGATTCCCCCTCCCCCATAAAGCCCTTAATTTATGGGATAAGCCCTTAAAGCTGGGAGTGCCGGAAATCCCTGTTTGAATGGAGCTCTCCCCAAGGTAGGCCTACTCCTCCAACTCCCCATACACAACTCTTCAGCCCTTCCCAGTCCGGGGTTGGACCCATTAGATCTTTGAATGGATACTCTAGTATGGCCGGAGAAATTTATACAGAGATCCAAAGATGTCTCTAATAGACTTGAGTAAAGAGTTTATGTGGACCAACGAAGGAATGCCAACAATTTTAAAAACTCTTTTACAGTATACCCTTTTTAAAAACCCACAAGTTAACAAATACAATTGCAAAAATTAAATTTTTTATTGTAGCTTACCTTCAAGTTGCTTTTGTTTAGTTGTAGTTTATTTAACTTACTAATTGGTCATTTTGTATTATAGCCTACATATTGTTTCAATTGTAGCCCATTTTTAAGCCTACCTGTTGTTTTAACTGTAGCCTACCTACAAGTTGGTATTTTTTAATTTAACTTACCTGTTGCTAATGCCTAATTCTAATTTGCCAAAAAGTTACTATATTGTAGTTGAAGTTTATTAACGTACTATTTACTAATTTTTAATTTTACCTTACCCATTATTTTAATTGTGACCAACCTACAATTTGCTACTGTTTATTTGTTGTTTGTTTAACTTACTAGTTGCTAATTTTTAATTGTAGTATACCTATTTTTAATTTTAGCCTACCTTCTGTCATCCCAGTGGCCGAAAATTACATGAAAAACCGCCTGAAATTTACAGTAGTATTTGCTATAGATTGTTTTACCACAATTTTCGTCTAGTGATCTCCATCGACTCCCCATAGTAGAATTTCTTCTTCTTGTTCCATTGTAGACCTTGAAAACTTCAATGTTTAGCTGCCAATTAAGAATTCTCCATTAGGTTCTTTTTTAAAAAAAAAAACCCCTGCTCATGTTTACTTAAGTGGTGATGCAATTCCAAAACACTGATGTTCTAGAACCAGTTGCTTAACCAGAGTTACTTAACAATGTTCATCTCAATTCTCTGTTGCTTCGATGTTATGGTTAGTAAGTCCCCCTTATTATTTATATTCTATACCCTAATTAGTCATTGCCTCGGTAAGAGATTCTTGGACTTCCTTTTATAATATTACAGTGGAGAATTCAGTGTTTAGTGAAATGATAAAAACTTTCTCAAGTTTCAAAACCAAGCCAAAAGCTATTATCATCTTTAATTTTTTTAAACCATTGTTTTATGAATCCCCACAAAGGCCACTCTGTGTAATCGTATCTGCTCACTACTGCCTATTGTTCGTGAAATAAAGTTAAGTATGAGAAAGCTTTTCTGATTAAAAATATTGGCCTTATAACCATTCCTTTGAATTAAATAAAGAAAGACACTATTGAAACCGATGGCTTGTTTTATATACCAATAATTATATATTAGGAATTCGTTTATAAGCTTGCATGCTCTGCAATATCAAAAAACACTTAAACATTCTGTTGAGCTTATTATTTTGGGGTTTGTTCTAATATTGCGTAATTAAATTACCTTTAGGGCATCATTTTCAAAAAAAATATATTTTCGGTAAAGGTGCATTGTGTCTAACAGAAAAGACCTATTTTGAACAACAACTTGACAGAGGAAAATGGCGAAAAATAATAAACATGGAGAAAAATAATATCCTATTATTTTAGTTGCATTTGAAAGAAATGATCTCTCAAATAGAAAAAAATTTGTAAATGACTCCCAGTTGTTAAATAACCGTTGGTTATTGAGTGATAGTAGAGGATAGTTGGGTGTTGGCTATAAATTCTTAATCCTTCAGATAGATGAGTTTATTTATTTTTTATGTTGATAGTTTCGGGTACCAAAAGTTCCCTTCTTCACAGCTAGCAATAAATAAAAAAACAACAAGTGTATGAACTTTGTGAAAAATAGTGAAAAAGAATTTTTCTCAAACCCCCTTTTTAGACAGTGGCCATAAATATCAAAAATTTAAAAAAAATGTGAATTGTAACATGTGACTATATCAAAAAAAGGGGTTTGGATTCAACAAAGTTCTTACATTAATAAAGTTATTACACTTGTTATTTTTTGTTCATTGTAATCTCTGAAGAAGGGGCTAATTGTACCGAAACTATCAGCATAAAAAATTAATAAACTTCTTTATCTGAAGGATTGAATATCGAGTAAGGTACTTATGAAACAAAAATTACGACCATTTGAACATTTACAGAGGATATGTATATTAGCTTTGAACTGACCACCTTTTTGTCATCACCCGTGTAGGATCGAGGGACATTTGAAGTTTTCAAAGATCCCGATTATATGCATACAAAACTATTTAAAAGAAATCTCTTAAGGTTTTTTATGACGCCCAATTGCAGGGCAATTATGCGCTGTAGGAATTTATTCTGAAGAAATTAACATCATGTTGGCACGCATAGCATTAGTTGTTAGGTAAACTATGATGAAATTTCTGTACAACTTCTAATTAAGTATATTGAACTAAGTTGGCGAACAGTGTTGCCTGTGTTAGGAGGATCCTGAGAAGTCTCTAGATTCTACGAATACCAGAGCACCTTGGTCGTTGCTGGCCTCGTCCCGATACTCCGTCAAACACTAGGGCTCCCTAGCAGGTAGTGGCGGCATACTTCAAAGGAGATCGTTTCTTTAGGTCACTGTCACTACCCTTTACATACATACCTCTTCCATTTTATCAGCCTTTCTTCCAGTTTTCTCAGAATTTATTTTGCTCTGAAAATTGAGCCTTATAGTAAACTAACCGTTATCTAGCAGATTGCAGGTATTAAGGTTGTACTCATGACGCGAATTTTCGAAAAATGTCTTCAAATATTAATCGATCCACTCCAAAAGATGAAGAAAACCCCGCCACGCGGGGGCTGTGTAAACTAACCAGATTTCCCCGTGAAGTTTAACAATAGAATGAATGAGTAAATTTTTTTATTCCTTTTAATATTTAACAATTTAATAGGAAGGGTTCAGCCACATTTTATGATTAGTTCATTCTTTTATCTTTTCTTTATATAAACATAAACAGAGAATTCATTTAAAAATTTAAAAAATAAAATTATATACAATTGTTACTATAGAAAAAACATGAAACATTTATTTTATTTTAATAATTATTTTGTTTGAATAAGTTCTGACGTCTTCTAAGTATGAAAACATATATTCAGTTTATTTTATTCTTGTCCATAAGGTCAATAAGATTATCCAAGAATTGCTGTGGAATGTTGAGACTTTAGGAGATGGTTTCTTCTCTCTGCTAAAACAGGGCTAAAACATTTATGGATGAAGTGCATAACAGTGTCTTGGTTATCGTCGCAAAGGGGGCATGGCTTTTCTGGGTTGAATGTGTAAATTGTCCGGCCAACTTCAATCTTTGATTTTTCGTACCTAATAAGCGGATTTGAGTTTAACAATAGATTAAACTGCATACTGGTAACACAACACCACCGTGAATATTAAGTTAATTAATACAAACGGTAATGAGGCATTTTTCAGTCAATTTTAATAACCTAGGGAGTTTCCTGAAGGCTGAAAACTGAAAAATTCAAATATCTCGATTAATATTCAAGATAGAGAATAAATGTATGTAACAATATTTATCGTATATTTAATTTGGAATAAGATTGTTTCTATGCAATTTTTCAATCCGACGAATAGTAACTGGCCCGATTTCAGCCATTAACGAACTTAATCTTTCTTTTTACGTAAAACGATTAAAAATCGAGTTTGGTAACGGATCAAACAGAAAACTATGGCTAATTGCCACGGGTATCTGCAGGTTACCATCCTCTTCTAGCCAGGGTGGGAGTAAGGTTTTTATTCAATGTTCGTCACTAAATAAATTTCTACTGCCCAGCTGAGAATCGAATTTCAAGGTTCTACAACAACAACAATTCTAGGTTTGCTAAATGAGATTAAAACAAATGCCTTAACTCACATGGCCAAGCTGACGTCCCATTTTCAATAGAAAATGCAGACCATTCCAGTTCTTTTAATTCCATTACTGCTATGAGTAGACAGTAATTACTGTATTTTTCTTCCTTTTGTTTGCATAGTGAGGAGTCTCAGATCCTGCTTACTGAACCTGTTTTTTTCTTATTTACACGAAGATAAGGAAGTATTGAAATTCTAAATAATTTCGCTGATTTCAACTAAATTATCCTCTCTAGACTCATTTTGCATTGTATCTATCCCCAAGTATGTATTTACGTATCATGTATAACACAAAAACGGTTAGCCATAGACTCTTGATATTTCATATTCATGATTTTTGTAATGTCTAATTGCACACCTTCCCTTTTGATTGAAATCAACTAAGGGGAATGGTTTAAGAAAGGCTAAAGTAAAAAAAAAAAAAAAAAACTGTAAGGGATACAAAAGCTTTGAAAACCTCTATAAATTTTGTTCTACGGCATTTTTTGATCCGAAGGAGACATCCGCATATGACTGCGGACTGAACCGCAGAAACATGTTTTGCTTATTTAGTTGCATTAGAGTACAAGGCCCTCCTCTACATGTGTTGTCCGCATGGAATTTTTTTCAAATATTTTTGTATTGAACGTACCAGACTGTGGTCTTAAGTATTAGGTCTACATACTCTGATGTATATGCGTTAACAGGCCATGTGTACCCAGCTGTCTGTGCCTTCCACCATATACCTAACCATATTGTACTTTGAATATTTGGTGCAAACGGCAGAGCAATTTGTTATATGTGTATGAAAGGAATGAATATTGTGGACATGTGTTGTACCATACGTTAACTACCCCTCTCAGGAGAGGGGGTGGTTATTTAGAAGTCAAAACTCATATTTGTCAATATCTACGTTAATATTGGTTTTAAGGGAAAAAAAAAAAAACCAAAACAACAAATTGTGCATAGAATACAGTTTTCAGCTTTAAAACGTTATTTAAATTTATGAATTTTAAATGTTGGTTTCCGACACCCTGTCACCAAATAGAATTTTTTTAGTGTTTCGACAGAATTGTAAATTTTATTGAATATGAATCAAGTTTATGAATATTGTAAACCACTGCTATTTTTTACTTTACTGTCACAAACCGGAGTGGGAAATTCAAAACTTATTTTCGATAATATTGATTTACGAGTAATTAGAAAAGAAAATGTGTTTAAAATATATTTTCCAATCCTAAGCGTTTTTTTATTTTATTTTTTTTTAAATTTATTTCTGTAAAATTTACTTTTCTAAATAACTTCAATAGCTTTTTGAGAGTGCTTCATTGTAATTCAAAAATCTTTTTTATATGTGTGATTGTTTTAAACATGTTAAATTTTATTCTTTACTTCCTTTGACAGAGGGCAGGGGTTGCCTTATAATAATATTTATGGTTTTTAATATCATCGTTAAATATACAAGAGTTGATATTCGTCCATTCGCCATTTCATAAATAACAGGTATAACAGGAGACTCTGTACAGAAAGGGCACTATCGATCACAAACAAAATATAGGCAATAAATGTTTCAATTATGGGAATGGAGAACAAAATATCTTCAAGATAGAAATATATTTTTATTAGCTGCATACGTTTCGCTGGCTCTATAATTTCATAGGTAAACCACTTAGACCTCTCCATTCATTAAAATTCACGTATTCTCTATACATCCAGATTATTATTATGTAAACTATACATCTCGCACCTATCCCCTATAACCTATCCTATAATTCACCAAAGAATGAATTATTTACCTTTATTTGTTCTAAAGTTCGTAAACGTCAATTAAGAAAATGATCACATTAAGTAACATTCATAAAAAAATCCGTATAAGTATAAATAAAGAATTGCGGCGAGACAATGTTGTATAATCTGGCAATAATAATATTTGAGGGCTTAAATGGTGTAGAAACAGCTAAATAACCAGCTGACTCAGTGTATTGAAGATAAGGGCTAGGTCGATTTTCCATTCACTGAGTCGGCACTTTATTTACAGCAGCAATTAAGCCAGTCTTATTCTCTTTATAATGTTTATTTGCTAAACCATTGCAGTTCGCCTTTATATTGCCTTATCGCAATGGGAGAAAAAGTTTATTAAACGTTATTTAGTGACGTCAAGCTGAATATACATCCCAATGAAGGCACTAGACTCAAAATGAAGTAGAGGAGCTTTGGAAACTAGGATTTCCTGCGTGCAATTCTACATCCTACATTTCCAAAGACTAAGAGGAATTAGGGTAGCAGTTCCTTATCTGCAACGATACTGGGATGGCTGTAGCTACTCTGAGTATTCTCCCTTAGTAAATCGCTAGTATGAACGATTCGTGGCATTTAAGCTGGGATGTATTCCATGATATATTAAAATAATATTGGATATATTTATGATTATACATTCGAGGGTATGTCTCCTTCCTTGGCCGACTAAAGCTATTAACATTCTTGGCGTTTCTATACGTGAAACTCTTAATATCAAGGTTCATAATCATCAGCCATTAAAGGAAATATACATATTTTTTTTCGGTTGGGCTTGCACTACATGGAAATTTTAAGCCTGACTGGGATGCGCGATCACGGCTTTACTTGGTGATGAAACCGGCTTATTATCTGCCTGTCACCACGAATGAATTGTCTCCAAGAAGGCTGACGGGCAACGTTATAAGTGGAGGGAGTTTCAAACATAAGTGGACAGGATCTATGTGAGTCAAAATGTTTCGCAATATCCTTGAAGTTAACCGATTGATTTTTTCACTAGACTCCCCCATTTCACTAACATTACGACACTAGCCCTCTCTGGCTGTGAACCGGTTTACTAATCCTTTCTTCACCCATTCTAGTACTGACCATGCTAGATGTTGTTTGACTTCGGTGATCAGAAATCAGGCACTATACCAATGAACTATTGTTGTCCCCGTGTTTTATATACATAAATACTTTGGACGGACACCATTTTCATCATCGAATAGATATGATTACTAACCTATAGTAGGCATTTTACAAAATTCCATTCAAGAGTACATTACTACATACATCGAGTAAAACATATTTGAAGACAGTTTATTTCCTGCAGACCAGGGTTTGTTTATATTGTACTTTATTAACAGACACTGTTTTATTTATGAATTTGGTGGCAGCCACCGGAAAGAAAAAGAAAATGGAATTTTTTAATGCGCTTAATAAAAATTCAGACTAATTCTAATTTGCTCTATAAAGAACTTATAAACTGACTAGCATCAGTTGAGTTTTAGGATATCTATGAATATTAGATTCAAGGATGTTACTAATGGTTATTGTTTATTTAATTTCAATACTGTTTAAAGCAATAATGTCAAAAATAACTCTTTGGGTATGGGTTTTAAAGATTTTGGTGGCTTTATTGATTTCCCCATGAGCTTGAGATCGAGCTCTAACAAAAACCGAACCATTCTAACAATAAGCACCAGTTGCTGTGTGAACCACTGTAAGTTTTCAATATAAACCACACCAACGCCATATTGAACCGGACAAGATTGAGCCGGCCGGAGCAACTAATCACTCGTCAACAATGGACCATTCTTTGAGCTTAGATTTTTTCCTCCTGTGAAGCCTGAGGAGGACGCCTAACGGGGCCAATGCACAAAGCACCCTCAGGCATTCCAATGGTTTCTCGGGGCTGGGTGCCATTGTAGCCTTAAGGAAGAAGGGCCCCAGGGCTTGGCTCTATACCTGCTGTATACAATGCAATCAGGTGGATACCCGCAGATCCTACTGTAGTCCAGTATGGTCAAGTCCTATCTTCGTCAAGTATAACGCAGGAGCTAGCCCTTCAAGTTAATCAGTTTTCTTAATCGGACCAACGTCTCACCATATTTGTTTGGAGTTTACAAGGTAAATTGGTACTAGTAAAAGTCCGTCACGCAGGAGCTGCAATCTATGAACGGGCCCTGAAAAAGTGCAGATACGACTAGGAAAAAGTCCGTCACTAGGAAGGTAAACCTGGACGAAGTAGTCTCTGGGATAAATATCATTGATTTAGATAATTTTCCTCCAACTCGATACTTTGGAATAAAGAGACTCCAAACTAACTAATTATTCGTTTTGTGCTTATTGTGGCCAAAGTTTCATTTACTCATTATTCTGTCTTTACACCCATAGAAGCGACCTATTTATTTATTACTGTGTTGTCATGTCACAACAGAGGGAATCCAAACTCCTGCCAACATGTTAGGTAAAGCCACTTGAAGTTTTGAAATTGCCAATAACATTACATTTTCAAATAAAAAAACACTTAGGTGGACACCACATGGCTTCCTTATTATACTCTTATTAAATTAAATAAGCAATATGTTTATTGGGGGTGCGTAAACAAAGCTGATTTCCCAGCTGATTGGGTGCTGGACAGGCTGATTCTTATTCTCCATATCTCCAGCAATAAGAAGCCAATGTAACAGTACTTGAAATTTTAGCTGGGCATGATATGTTAGGTGCTTATAAGTAAAACTCGCAATAGCTGGAGTGACTGTTTGAGCTGAAAAGGAAAAATATCTTGGTTAATGTTCCTGTTATAGAAAATAATTACAAAAATTGTATATGTCAACCTTTCTTTTTTGGCCAAAAGTTTAAATATGACGTTTGGTTGCAACATATCTGTAAATAAACAGTGTATATCAATTCAATCAAATTGTCAAAATATAATTTCTTGTTTTTTGCACTCATTCACTACGATTTTCGAAAATTTGAAAAAAAAACATTAGTGAATTTTGTCATACGATCAAGATCAATACCCACTATTTCTAAAGGATAGCCGCAAAAAGTCGGGGCTTCCTGATATAAACTTTACTTTGGCACGTGTCGATTATAATGCTGTCGTCACAGCTGAAGAGGGAGGCAACTCCGATTAGTCTCTTTTAGACAGACTGTGTTCTTCGAAAGTTGCTGAGGTGTCTGGATTTTGTCCTCCATCTTCAACTATTGAACCCCACCAAATGTAGCCGAAACTTACTCAAATAAAGTTTAGCTTTATAAAGAAGATTTATAGGCTATTTTTACATTTAATGAATTAGCCATACACGACTAGCACACTCCCACCTACTTAAAGGACGGAACAAACCCTAGTCCTGAGCACTCAGGTGACGTACAAAGAAACAGACACTAACTGAATGCCACCTTAGGACTCACCAAGATTCGTCGTACACAATGAATTACTACATGACCGTTCTTAGGTCTCGTAACTTAATTTTTTAAATATCAGCGTTTGTACAATACAATTTAAAGCAGGATACGCATAAGCAGGCACATATGCGAAAATTAGAACAATTATGTTCTACCCACTCATTTACTATTTGTGACTTCCAAAAGTCCTTAATTATTGCAAAGACAACATGTGCTCAAAATACAGTTTCATGATCTTTTTAAGCCATTTTGTCTTTCGCAAAGTTAGTGAACTATAATTGCCCTTTGTCCCGAAATCCAGCTAAACATGCAATACCTTGATTATAGTTTAAAACATAATTGGCCTATTATGACAATTTAATTTAAATATACGTTTAAATCTGAACGTTTCCAAAAACAAAACCAAAGGGTTGTTATAAAATGAGGTCAGTAGTGAAGAAGAAAGAAAAAAAAAACTAATAATACTTTGAGGCTACTAACAGTTATTTGCCAAGGACAATCAAGATTTTTCCTCTTTCTCTGTTATTATCCCTAACGAGCTTGGCATTTTTTCGATTGAAGCGAAACTGTGGCGAAATTTTTCCGATTAGCATGCGTTTGTAAGTCAGAGAAAAATGAAGCTATTACAAGGTTACAGCTTGTAGCAATAAATAAAATGGGGCAAAGCCTGATTATTGAGTAGATCGGTGTATCTGGTAGGCTGATTACCCGAGTACAAGGTAGGTAGACCTAGGCCAAGTAGTCTCTGGGATAAATATCTTTGTTGTAGATATTTTCCCTCCAGCTCGATACTAAGAATCGATTGTTAGATTGGAATAAAGAGGTTCCAATCTAACAAACCATTCGTTTTGTGCTATGATTGATGTCAACGTTTCATTGACTAATTATTCAGTCTTTACGCCCATAGAAACGATTTATTTGTTAATTATTGTGTTGTCATGTCACAACTGAGGTGATTCAAACACCTGTGAAAATGTTAGGTAAAGCCACCTAAAGTTTTGAAATTGTCAATAGCATTAAGTGTTAAAATGAAACAAATCTTAGATGGAGACCACATGACATCCTTTTTATACTCTTATTAAATAAATAAGCAATATGTTTTGCTGTTTTCATTTCAATTAAAGTTGTTTAATTTACAAGTGATATACGATATCACGGTTCTAATCCATCCCATCAAAAAATAGAGCATAATTTATAGAACTCTTTGTGCTATACAAAAGAAAAAAGTTTCTCTCAAGTCAAAAAAGGTTTAAGACTCACGATTTGAAACTTAATTATGTTCCATAAATTATAGACACCAAAGAAAGCCTGCTTTTAACGCAACTGTTGCGAGAAGAACTTTTTTAAACACTCAACATCAAAATAAATCATTCATTTTGAATGTTTCTTCATGAAAACATAACTCGCCTATCACTTTGAATCTTTTATGACCAAAACTCATTTCAATTGTATCATTAGTATTTTAATTTCTTAAAGAGCTCCTTAACTGTGGACAATTCTGATAACAAATTTTAACAGGAACATTTTCCCGAGGGAACGCAACAAGACGGAAAAGATTTTTTTTTTTCGCACGGTTCAAACGAAAAAGAACAGCTAGAGCTTGGGATTGTTCAGATAAATAGTGGCAGTATAATTTTCACCATTCGCTTCGCCGTTTAGTTTTTTTTTTTTATTTGAGACGAAAATAGGTATTAGCAACAGATGATGCAGACTATATTTGCCTCTAATGGAACGCTATACAAACGTATAATTAAACTGTCATACACTTAAATAGTCTCTGCCCAAAAGTGTATTTAAATTATATCTGCGAATATGCATCCTATTAAATTACAAGTAGATCATTGCATTTGCATAAAAGCAAATTATCTCCAACAAAGCAGCACTTCCGTTAGTATGTGAATGTAAAAGGTTTATCATTTATATTCAATAAATTATACTCAAGTCTGAGACAAGGGAAGTACTAAGCAAACACCAAGCTCTATTTAATAACATTTTAAAACAGAAATCCATTTACATTGATTAATAAATTTGTATGAAGGTAAAAATACTTCATCCGTAAAATATATCCTCTTGTTTAATTACCAATTCTCATTAAATATAATTCAATATGTTGAGATTAACATTTATCTGCAATTATGCATATTATATTATTCTATTTAACTTATGAGGTCATGAAGTCAATTGAAATTGAAACATTAAGTTGTAAGAAAATAAATGAAGGCTGAGAAATGTAATAAAATGAAAACGATTAATAAAATTATGTTATAGATATGTTAAATTTCTATAGAATTATTATAATTAAGTTCATCCCTGAACGAAGCTTTTCGTCTTACTGAATACCGCTAATTAAATACCCACACATAAATTTCTATACTAATATACTACTAAATTTGTAGAAATCCTATAATAGTATTATTAATAAATAACCTTCAATGGCCTTATTTTAGCCATTAGGTTCGGCGAACACTTGAAATAACTTTTTTTTGTAATTTATTAACGTCTACAGCTAATTGGGACTGGGTACCTATTGGTTACGACCTTTTTCTACCCAGAGTGTAACTACTGAGTATATTTAATGAGTTCGTTAGTAAATAAAATCCTAATGTCCAGACGGGAATCAAAACTAGCCACTCCCGGTTTACCTTCTGGGATAAAGACCAACGCCTTATCTCACATGGCTAACCTGAGCCCCCCAAATAAAGATTTTTGAAAAATCGCCATGAAGGCAACCTTACAAAAAAAAATAATCTGTTATATACAATACTTCCCATCCAATACATCGGAATTAAAAACGCCATAGGGCATAATTTATGGGCCTTTTTATGCTAAACAAAAATGGTTCATTCAATTTGTTTTCTATCTCTAATAGGTGCAAAAGAATTTGCAATTTCTTAATTACGCCCCTGTAACCCCCCTCTCCCCCTCAGTCCATTAAAAATGGAAGTGTATAACTAGATAACTCAAAAGACTTAGATATGAAATTTCAGGATTTTAAGGCCTAGTAGTTTTTGAGTTATGTGAGATACGTACATACGCCATACCAAAGCTAGTCAAAATGAGTCCAGGGAATGTCAAAACGGTTAATTCTGTAGAAACCTGAAAACCTCCAATTATGAGAATTTAATTAAACTATTAAATCGGTTCTTAACTTCGTACAAGGAAGTAAAAAGTCCAAAGTAAACTAATTGTATCAACTTCACTTAAGTAAATGTACATGGTTTTATTTAATAGAAGTTTTACTAAGGCCTTAACCATACCCAGTTTAAGCCTTAACAAATTATTGCGAGAATCTCAATTAGCAGAGTTATTAAAATAGTACTTTTTTATGGTACAATAAGCCTTAAAAATTACGTATAATATTTCACTTATTACACTGGCTGTTACTTAAACACTTTGCAATTTGTAATTCAATATGTCGCAAATGGGCCGGGCTAGGTTTCAAGTTAATGACCCATTACTCTGGCTCTGTACACATACTCCTTTTTATGGGCTAGTATAAGCCTACCCGTAATTATTAAATTGCAGTTATTTTCAGAACCGTTTATTTTTTCTCTCCTCTTTTTCCTGGCTTGGTAACGTATATTTAATAGTTTTTTCAGCTATTAATGGGAGACTGATACATTTTAAATGAATCTGTTCTTTCACAACAGAAAGAAAACTGTTACCAAGTCAATAAGTCAATGCTCAATGTGTAAAAGATAATTTCTATGAAAATTTAACCTTGCAGTCAAAAAACGGCCGTCACGCTGGTGCTGCATAAAGTAAGCAGATTTTCCAAGGGCTAGAATATGAGAAATTGATGATCTCATTTATTCTTAATTTCTCCCTTAGTAAGAAGTCTATATAAAAGATAAGAAGTAAAATGTAAGCTAGTGACTCAGGTGCTCTTATCAAAATCTCGTTAGTAAGAGCGGGGTGCCTTCATCTCCTTAAAAAATGAATAAAAAAAATAATTTCAGTAGCTTAAATTTACAAGATTGGCTATGTGATAACTTTCAATGAATTGAAATGACAGTCAATAGAAGGCTGAAAACAGGAAAAGTGCTTATAACTCGAATTGTATTTGTATTCGAGTTAGTGACAAAATTTACGAAAATCTGACAACTAGTAGAATACTCTTTCTGATTCTTTCATTTTTTGGATAGGATTGCAAAGAAGAAAATAGGAAACACGGCCTTTGACTCTCTTAAGATGTTCATTTCCTTGGAAATAAGGACATCGTTGTCAAAGGAAACAACGCATCAGAAATAGACTGTAGAAACAGCTACATCTCTTAAGATCGTAAAGTTTTTATTGGCTTCGAATGAAAGGAAAAATCTTAAAAACAAGTTATTACACGAACTAAATTTAATTTGCATTTCTTTTTAGCCTAAAAAATAAACAAATAAAAGGAAGACCAAGAAATTTTAGAACTGGCAAATTGGGCATTTAGTCCGAAAGCAAACATTTTTTTTTTAAAAATTCTTCTCTAGAGGGAATAGCTCAGAAACAGAAACCCAAACGAGATTGTTTTCGTTGTACAAAATTAATTATGTGTACTTGAGGAATACGTAATAAAATATTATAATTGATAAATGAACCTTACAAGAAGAATATAAGTAGAATTTAATCTATGATTAGTCCAACGTAGATACTTAATATTAGAAAAGATCGGGAAATTTTGGAATTAGCAAATTGCATTTTTAGTGCATGTTTTATCCATTTTTCTCTTTAAATTCTTCTCTAGACAGAATACTCAGCTTTAGAATTCCAAACGAATCTATAATAAATCACGAACGAGATACCATCTGTAAAACAAAAAAAAAAGGTTGAAACGGAATCAAGTCTTCTAAAAAAAAAATATCAAGAAGTACACTTTTTGATGATATATTAAAATTAATGATACATTTATCAATGCATATATGATTATATGTCTACGCTGTTGTTCAGTAAGACTCCGATCGCCCGTCTCAAGTGCCTTTCCTAGAAATTCTTCCAACAGTTAATGGACCAACATTTCGCATGGATGGTCTATGACCCCTGCTATAATAATGAATGAACATCAAGGAAATAAAAATAGAGAGATAATTCTTTTTTTTCCGTGGCTATAATAAGAGATTATGCTATTAGGGCTTGAGAGGATAGGCCTTGAGGCTATTCGGACTGGAGGGCCTTTCTAAGGCTATTAGACCGACTATCACTCGTCATCTTTGCACATACCCGCATCAACATTCCTCTATGGGATAACCCACACATTACCTTCCAAACATCTCGCCACAGTTTTTATTTTATAGCGAATTTTTCTTCAGGGGGGAGTTATGCCAGAGATCACTTATAACAAAAATGCTGGCCAAGGACTTATATCTTTATAACTAGATATCTTTTTTTTTTTTAAACAAAAACATTATTCCTTCTCATTTCTATGTGCCTTCGTGAGTATGGTTAGCGAAGTAAGATTGACAAAGCCAAAGAAGTATGCTATGTGATATTTTATTCACAAGGCTTAACTCTGTACTACAATAGTTTTATATTCCTTGTTCCTTGTTTAGGTATATGTTTTACCGATGTGACTGACAGCTTTAATAAACTTATGGATTTTCTAGACTTAAAGAATAGATGAAAAAGAATTCCTAACAAATCCCTGTTCACAGCTCAAAACATGGAGGACAATATGAATCATAATTGTGCACTAAAAGTAAAAGCATTAAATAGGGTGTAAGGGTGTTAAACCAATGTGAGTTCGTGAGGGTTGGGGAGGGGGGCAGAAGTAGGTAATAAATAAGTTTGTGCACTCCCGTTAAAATACAGCTGTTACAATCCTTACAAAGGAGGAGTATAATTTCATCGAATACAGTTAAATATAGTGATTTCTCTTCACTTCAATACGGATGAATATATCTACAAAGTTATTCCTATCGCAGGAGAAGCTATAATAAATAAATAAGTTAGTATGATAAGGGATTATTGAAAAAGTCTAGAGGTCTCTAACGAGGACGTCTCTCAACTCTTACCCCTCTTACAGGTTAGGTAACAATATAGAGTTATGTTCTCAATTCTGTGTACATCAACTTATGCATATAAGTATATATATATTTGGGGAAGCCCATAAATCAGTGGTAGGAGTGAACCGTTGGTGAAGCGGTGGTAGTGCAATGGCGTATGTCCAGTGAGTAAATCAGTCTTACAGCCCCGTGGGTAAGAACATTGATTCTCCTAGATCTCGTCAATTTTCGTCATCTCCTTGGTAGGATCGATGGACATTTGAGGAAACGTTTCGGAAATCGCGTCATGTGTACGACCTCAATAGCTGATTTCTCTTAAGTGAAATCTGTTAAGATGTACGGCGTCTTATGGCTATCATTCGCCAGGTAATGCAGCCTGGAATCGAGGATACTGTTCCCAGGAACAACTACTTCTTTGTAGGTATATAATATGTTATTTAAGTGCACTTTGCGCTACAATGGCTAATTTATGCAATTTATCTTTAGATTACCTCCCTTTCCTAACCACGACTAGGGATTTAATTTAACGAGTTCATCGTTAAATAGTAGTTGTATTGGGCCAAAATAAAATTTTCTTTCTTTCTTCGTTAAATAATTTCCAGTTTGCTAAATGAATTCTGTAAATAAATGGATACCCTCCATTACAATGGATAGTCCAATTTTGAACTATTTTATCGTCCTCCTCTATACCACCGTTAACGAAATATCGATACCCCCTAGCCTGATACGGCTGCCCTATCATGTGTTGGGAAGAGAATAGAAACTATTATGAATCCTCTGGAAACGAGGTTATGTCGTGCAGAGAGACTATAAATCTCGGGCATTGGTTTGGGGCGAGAGTCCTACATCATAGCCTTCATCCAAATACAGAACGCCCAAAAGTAATATTTCTCCTTTCATTAGTATCCAATTTTTTTTTCTCTCTCTGGTCTGTATTGTGTATGACCTTGGCCATTTTTTATCATTCTTTCCCCGTGACTAAACCCTCTTATCTTCTTCAGTTATTGTTTCAATTTGCTGATTGAACTAGACTACACTCTGACTCAGCTTTTTCATTGAGAATTCTGGAGAATTTGAGGAATGGAAGTTACAAAAATAACACTTGTATGAAGCAATAATAACATTATAAATACAGTTAATATTATATTTATATCCCGCAAAGGTAAGAAGGAAGTTATTTATAGTAAGGTATAATGGAGGCAGTAGGGTAGCATATAAAAGCCTAATCAGTGTATTTTCTGGTATAAAGGTTGATTGCGTTCAACAAAACATTGGAAAATATCTTCAGACTAGCTGACCCGACAGCCCTTGTCCTGTCTTAACTGTGAATATTGAATTCGAATTGGTATTTATTTGAACATTTTTTTAAGAATTTGCTCTTCAGCATTGAGAATTACTGTTATTTCATTAATTTATTTTTATCAGTTTCTTCGCATAGCACTCTGATTTTCTTTAGTTTTTCAAATTGTCAAAAATATAGTCTACGTTTATTGAAATAGAGGTCCTAAATTTTGGTTAGTTCCTACCACAATTCTCTATATGTGTCTTTCTTCCTAGTAAAAGGAATATGGCAGGGCATGCCGTGTTTCTTTTCCACTTTTAACTGGATTGGGATTATATATTGTCTGTTATAACTGTCTATATATATGACTACTGAAATATGATCCTGAACAAGTTCCAAAGACATGAATAATATTTTTAACGTGTCGTTTTCCTTGTTATGATTTGGTTTCGAGAGGAACTTACACCATTTTATTATTAATATTTGCGTACAGAATTCTTATTCTTCCATCCACGAAAAATGTATTTAAAGAAAACTAAGCGGTTATTGCCACAGCAAGCTGATGCACCTACACTGAAATATTTTGTGGGAAGAAATTCCTCCACGTAGTAGCATGCACATGATATTAAGGTAGATAGGTGTTCACACCGATTACCCAATCATACCGTATCGGGTTAACTTCCATATATGCACTACCTTCAAGGTTCTCTGGAGGTACTGGAATTCTCCAGCTTGTGGTCTCCCGTTAACTAACAAAATAGCCAGATACTTGCCAAATGATTCTATTGTTCCTGTCACATTGAAATTCGTATCTATCTCCGTAGCCATTTTGACAAATTCGTATCTCAAAACCAAACGGTACTACGTCCAAAAATGTGTGATGTTATCCCTTTTTGAATAAGGCACGATACTGCTAAAAATTAACCCATTTGGGCAATTACTTGGTCAATGGATAAAATAATTGTGTAGATCGGGTTTTCAATTTTTGGATATAGCTCCGAATGGAAGCACAAACATTTCACAAAGAATAAATAGGAGCAAAATCTGTATATTTTTTTTTGTTCAACGGAAAAGCTGTGTTACACATCGTGGAAGAGTTGAAATAAAAATAGTTTCCCATTGAAATAAGTCTATATTCAAATAAGCACTTTTTATTTAACTCGAATATTATAGTTGCTAATTGCATTTTCGAAGTTGTCAGTCTTTTGTAAACCACTTCTCCTGCCAATTTAATTTTCATTTCAAGTACATCAGTTATTAATCTTCCTAAAAGGAACGTAGGAGAATATATGGAACACCATATATTTTCCAACGTCTAACTAGACTCTGTAGCGTGTCAGCACATGAGAAATATATTTTTTTGAACAGTTGTCCCTTAAACGAAACCAATTTTAGTGATTGCTTTCAGCGTACTGCAACTACACCCTTTGTACACGTCCATTGCGTTGCACACCTGTCTCAGCTCACTATCTATTCTAAATTTTTTTCTCACAATAAGAAGTCTTTGTAGACAGGAAGTAAGGTGTTTGTTAGACATGAGGTGTTTAGTGACAACTACTTAAAATGAAAATCGGGTGAGTGGAGGTTTACAAAAGGCTGCAATCAAAATAAATACAAATAACTTCGTTAATATTCCAGATAGAGAAGACATGAATAGAGCAATAGTTGGAGAAAATTAGAACTCCAAAATCTTTTCTTATGTCGTACTCATAGTAGCCTGGATACGTTATAGCAAGTGTTTTATTATTTCCCCTTCCCTCTGGCAAGGCGGATTTCAGCCACTAACCAACATAATCTCTAGTATTCTATGAATCGAGTGGAGAGTTGTTCAAATAACGGACTTTTTTTTTTAAACGGTTGTCCCATGAAGGAAACCCTTTGCCTTACTGTAACTATATCCCCACCTGAACATGCCCCACACTACGTTGCTTGCCTGATTGTTTGGCGGCCAGCATTGTGATCTGCCTGACAGTCCCTAGGTTCCTTCCAAGGCAGTGTAATAGAATTCCGATGTAGAGGAGAGGAAGGAGCAGAGAGCGTGAGAGAGAGGAGAGATAATTACAGAGTGAGGCGTCTCTCCAAAACAACGACTCTGCCTTGGGCCTGCGTTATTATGGAGCCGGAAACGCCGTTTCTACCAACGGCCGTCTCGATACCTTGCTGTGTCCCTTAGATTGATTTATTTTTCTTATTACTGATAGGAACATACCAATTAGAATATTTATCTTCTGAGGCCTTACAAGAAGCCTAGGTTCAGCAAAGAGTTAAAAGTGCTATACGTCGGTGTCCCGTAAAATATAATTATTCTCATAGAAAAATGTGCTTTATAAACAGAAAGATTTTTTTTTTTTATTTTCATATTAGGTACTGTAGTTTTACTCCTTGTAGAGATGGCCTTACAATTCTTTTGAACCTTTTACAGTCACTGGCAAGAGTTCACACTACTCTTTTCATACGGCCCATTGAAAACTCTGTTCCTCGTCCCCTTTATCCATCAATCAAAAGGCATTCGTATTATTTTATTTTTATTTTTTATTTACGTCCACTTTATGCTAATTTGGCTAATCGGGACGGGTTATCTACAGAAGAACCACACCTTTCTAGCCAGGGCGGGACTAAGGAATTTATTTAATGAGTTAGTCCGTCAACCAAATAAATTTCTACTGCCCAGGGCGGGAATCGAATCCGCCACTCTAGGCAACCACCACCACTCTAGGCCATGTGAGATTAAGACCAACGCCCTAACCCACCTTCCCCGCCAACCTGAGCCCTCGTATTGAAATCTTTTGTCTTAAGAAATGTTCATTAGATAAGTTGCCCTAATTTTCCCCACGGGCATTGCTTAGACTTCAACTTCCATTGCCCGTTTGTGAAACATCAAAACTCACGATTTCCCACAATCAGAGGTAATATCAAAAGAGAACTCCTCTATGTAGAATAGACAATATAAAGGCCGATTAAAAAAACTTGATCCTTCCCAATACAATTTATTCTAAACGCAGAGATTTTAACAATGGTTCCAGCTACATCGTCAGAGCTGCATACAACATATAAAAATGATAAAAGTGAATATCACCATGTAATGGGAACATATCACAATAATAAAAGTGTATATCACCATGTAATGGGAACATATCACAATAATAAAAGTGTATATCACCATGTAATGGGAACATATCACAATAATAAAAGTGTATATCACCATGTAATGGGAACATAGCACAATAATAAAAGTGAATATCATCATGCAGTGGGAACTTAATAAAAATAATAAAAGTGAAGTGTGTAATGCGATCCATAAGTACAACTTCGAGGAGCCAGATGTTTTCAATTTCGTTTTTTTAGTTTGTTGTCTTAAGTGATGGGCTAACCCAAGCTTCTGTAAATTTCTTTTTCATTCTAAGAACTGTTAAATATGGAAATGAAAATAAAATTTACGGTATTCATTCATTCATGTAATCCATAAAATATTTATTCATTTAATAATAATAGATAAGTAAGATAATTTATTTATTGGCTTAACAGCTGCGCGATGTTGCTCATATTAAAAGCTTCATAAATTTAAAAATAAATAAAATCTTAACACAAATACAGAAATGAAACAGAAATAAGATTAACAAAAAAGCTAAATGTTTTGAGACGCATAAAATTAGTATACCATTGACTATAATTAAAATTAAAATTCAGAGCTAATCAATGAAAAAACGTCTTTGTCAATAAACAATAAATTTGAACAAAAGTGATTCAGAATGAAAAATGTGAAACATTGTTCGCTATTAATATATTATAATAGCTCCTCAATATATTTATAATATTTTGTAGCAATGGGATATGCCCAATTTCTCCCTACTCATGCAACTGTGCTAAATGAAATTAGTGAGATCTGGGTATAATCTAGAACCTGAAGAACAGAAATCCCAATGCATTAGCCCACTAAAAATAAATAAAGATTATTCGACCAGACTTCACTCATTGTCTTTAAGTTTATTTTGTTACTATTGTCCCCCTCCCCTAAATAATCATTAATTCCATTTATGTTATAATTGCACTACTAAATTTCATGCTTGAATCCCTCTATAAAATGTATTTTGATATTAACTTTTCCCGGCGGGAAAACTAAGTTGGTTAAATGAGCCAGAAAAGAAGACACAAATAAAGAAGTTGCAACAAGAAGAAAGTGGAGTGTCCTATGAGGAAACCTTTTAATAAAACTCTCAGTGTTCCATGGGGCGGAGTAGTACTGTCCTCCAGGTAGTAAAAATAGCCACTCTCTGCCACGTAGGGCTCTTAGATTATAATTGAAGTCTGTAGAGATGGTCTTACAATTCTTTTGAACTTTATAGAGTCGCTGTCAAGAGATCGCACTTGCATTAACAGCCTTTCTTATACATTTCTGGTGAAATGGGATTCATTTTTTTTTATGGGTATTGTCTAGGGTTTCATTTACTTATCGAAACTTGTTTGTAGATTCTAGTTATACCGGATTCTCCTTCGAAAGTTCAAATTATCTCCGTTATTATGAGTTGGATCAAAAATTTTATAAAACCAATCATATTGAAATTTTAATTACCTATGAATGTTGTTCTGAATCATGAATATTTTTGAAGATATTTGGATTTTTTAGTTCAGCCTTCAGTAAACCCCCTACTCCTACTCGTCATATCAACAGTAAGCTGTTATATCATCAAACAATTTACACTGAACTTAAATACTAAATATTGTTTTCAAGAGGCCTTTATTATGCGAGATACATGCAAATTCATACAGTGATCACACGTCATCAATTAAGATTTTACGTTCTTATTTATACCACACTCGATATTTTACTGTTTCAGTCAACACTAAAGATCATGCTAGTTATTGGCTGAATCGGACATGGAATAGTGTTGATTTAGTCAGGGGGGAAGGGACTATAAATTCAAATTATCTCCGTTAGTATGAGTTGTATCGTAAAATGTTCTTGAATATTTTCATAGACATAGAAAATACGTTGTGAGATCACAAGTGTATTATATCTGCATGTGGTAAAAGTTCTTAATTTACACATCTGCTGCGTGGCGCCAACATAAATAGTAAGTCTTAATTTTGCTTTATGTTTAACGTTTTCCTCTTACTGATAGATAACATGGTTGGTGCAAGGTAATTTCAATCTCTGTTATGCATAGGATTTTTAATTCGAGAGAAATAACGAATCGATGTTAAGATGAGATCACCAGCATGTCATGTCGTTCGAGCACAATGTAAATCTGCAAAGTAAATAGAGCCCCTGCTTGTGGGAAATGTTATAGTTAACGAAAGAAATTTGATTAAGAAAAGCATAATTACTTTAACTTTTTAATCCTGTGAATGTTATCACATAAAATACATAATTGAGTACAAAATATAGAATACCTATATAAAATACAAAAATGGATTTCTATTTTAATGAAGAGTTAAGTTGTAAGAAGTCCGTCCGTCACGCAGGGGCTCCGTAAACTAAGCAGATTTCCCTCGTGACGTTTAACAATAGATAAATCTACATGCTATTGCCCTCCAGGGAATTCTGCTAAAATAGATTTCTCTTTTAATGAAGAGTTACTGTAGTATAAATGCACTCAGTAGGAAGACATTAAATCTAGTAGTTTGCGTAACAGCTGTCTGTTGTCCTAATGGTTCATTTCCTGACGGACGAGACATCCTCAACAACTGGTTCCCATTTCAATGAGGATATTGTTTAATTAGTGCTTCTGCCTTCTCTCTTTATTAGTCCTTCTCTCTTTATTTATGTATAGGAGCCTCATCCTCTCTTGCTTATTTGTCGCCGCTGTCTCATTTCAAAAGCTGAAATGAGCGCCTGCCTGGCGCCTTCCGCTGTTCCTTGACGAAGTGTAATGGAGTACTTTTTAAATCTCAGACATCTTATTTACCAATTTACTAATACGATTTAACTGTCGTAATTTCTATATTAGGCCGTAAATGAGTAAGAGAGCACGTTGATACTCCTTATTTGCACAATTCTTTAGTGGCGAACTCGTTAAATAAAGTCCTTAATCGCAGCCTAGCTAGAAAAGGATGATAACCTGTTGGTAACCCTTCTCAATTAGCTCCAGAAGCACAAAATGGACGTTAATAAATGACAATAATTGCATACACAAAAAAATGGTCACACTCTATTATCATTATAAAACATTAATCGTTTATGAATATCTAAAGGTTACGCCTTCTGGTCGCAACCAATGGTTTGCGACCTTTCCGAAGCGGTCTTTCCATATCACTAAATGCACTGAACTCCATTAGACGTTCGATGTCTTTTAAAACTACTTCCTGAGTCTCCTTTCCTATAATCTTACTTCAAATGAGAATGAGGGCTCAGATTAGCCATGTGAGTTAAGGCGTTGGTCTTAAATCACATACCTAGAGTGGCAATAGGGATTTATTTAGTGACGAAATCACTAAATGAATCCTTAATTCCACCCTGGCTAGGAAAGGCTGGTAACCAGCAGATAACCCTTCCTAATTTCCCGTAGTTGTACAAAGTGGACGTTAATAAATAACATTTTTTTTTACTTCAAATACATTTACGTTGAAATCGTCGTGCCTTTAAATAAGCCTAACATAATCTCCCTCCTTTTCTCTATGGCTACGATAAGAGGACATCTCGTTTCATTTACCTCATTTGGAACATTCTTTCTGTTCGATTTGTTCTAGTGATTGTACGACAAATTAATATTTCCATTCCTCCTTATCGATAATGTTCTCTTAAGTGTAGAGTTAAACTTTCGTCCTCATAAAAAAGTACTCTCCAAACGAAAGATTTGACAAATAATATTTTAGTACCAATACTAATATACTTGTTAGTTATAATACTTATTAACTTCAGGATTACAATCATTGTCTGCAAAGATGATTCTTCTCAGTAAAGAAAACTTTTTCACTTTATCAAATATGATGTTTAGAATGATGGATATCTGTAGATATAAAAAAAAATATAGTTTCCTTTATGATACCACCTAAATTCCATTCGGTGAAGTCCTAGTAGACCTTCGGATCCCTAAAACCTCAACTATGGTGATTCTCCAATTAAGGTTCCTATGCCTGAGTAACTCATGTCATCCATCCAGCTCTATTCTCTTCGCCCCGCTTGGAGTGTTATATGTTTCAAGGAATCCTATCGAGTTCCATTCTTTAAGCGGGTCCGATCCCCTATGGGCTGAACAGATGATCTCAGGTTCAAAAGAAGACGGGAACATATTTTCCAAATCTACAAAAAAAGATCCTTTATTTCATTATTTT
Organism: Riptortus pedestris; assembly: GCA_019009955.1. Classification (NCBI taxonomy): domain Eukaryota; kingdom Metazoa; phylum Arthropoda; class Insecta; order Hemiptera; family Alydidae; genus Riptortus; species Riptortus pedestris. Next base: position 51,741,940 of record CM032232.1, read on the forward strand.
TTTTTTTGTTTTAGACAGAATTTTTTGTGTCATTTCTAATACACTGTCATCCCAATAATAGTGCATGCATCACTTCTGTTGCCAGAATAAAATTTATTCAAATTCAACTCTAGCAACAAAAGTGATATTTTCTAAATTATCATGGTGACCTTCATTGGAAGTAGACTCAGTTACGAGGAATATGAGTAACACGCTACTTCCTGCGATCATCCAGGCTCTTTCATCGCATCCACGTAATTTCCTTACTATACCTATTTTCCACATAGATAAGACAAATGGCTGACTTATTTTCACAAATATTTAGCCAAGAGTTTGGCCGAAGTTTGCGATAGTAAAGTTGTAAATATACTACAAACACACTAAAAATATATAGTGAAAAACAATATTTTCTAAAATACAAATTAACAAATTGCATACATTGGTAAATAATATAAATAATTGCAATATTAAATCCAATGAATTGTATTTACTGTAAATGTATGGTAAATAAAATTGTTTTAATGTGTAAATGAACTGTGAGAAATGTCAAATTAACATATTTTTTCTTTATAATTTGTGATAAAGAGAATAATTATATCATTCTTTGTTTAATACTGTCAACGTTCGCAAACTTTTACTAAGAAACAGAAAATACCAATCACTTTATTTTCACTGTTGTAATTCAAAAGGTTTACATTGATAAGTGTTCTATGTGCGTCACTATATATTTATCAAGGAGTTTTACCCACTTAGGTTTAAAAGTGATCAAATACAAGAGTAAATGATTCAAATGTAAATAAATATATTTTTGAGCCGATTTACATGCCTCTCCAGTGATTTCCCACACAGTGCGAAGAATTAGCTGTTGTTTTTTATATCCATTCATACATATTTTCAACATTTCTTCTTGCTCCTCTATGTTTATATCTTCTTCTATAACACAGAATAAAGTCAATTGGGCTAAGCCGAAAGGAAAGATGCCATTATCGTATAAGTTAAATGTTACAGCTTCCGAGATAGCTGAAAGGGCGAGAGATAAGAATGTTTACAATGCGTGGGAAAGGGAGACGTCGGGGGGCTGTGATCCTCTGAGTACGTGGAGAAAGGATAGCACCTAACAAAAAGCCTTGAGATAAACCGGTGCCTTATTTTTCCTCTAGGATTCAGTTGAGGGGCAGGCCTGAGTCTCTGCTAGGCCCGCTTGGTTCTATAAACTAACCTCTTTATCTGCGCCAAATAGAGGGTAGAGCAGATAGAGGGCGACACTGTTCAGAGGGGAGGAGATGTAGGGGAGATAAGGGCCAGGGTGGGCATAGAGATAGGGACAGCCTCAAGTTATATTCACAGCGAGGTATTCATTTATCTGTTGAAGTAATTTTAGCTTAATGGCCTCATGCTTTGACAACGAGGAAGATTCATTTCTTCTAGCTCTATAACACAAAGACTATTTATAAAACAGAAGACAAATTCTTAATTACTGAGTTAGTATAGTTCGTGAAATGCATGGCAGGAGGGTGTAACGTTTCTTTCAAACGCCTCTCTCCTTAATTCTTTAAATATATTTTGAGTTCATTATGTTTCTTAAAGATTATTCAATTCGGCGAATTCCCTTTTAAATATCAATGTTCCCTGAATACGCACCTGGTAAGTTGTAATTAGCAGATTTCCATTCAAGCAACCGATGTTGTTGGGGGCTCAGTTCAACCATGTATGATAAGGCGTTGGTCCTAGCCCACTTAGTAAACCTAGAATAGCGAGATCGATTCTTACCTAGGCAGGAAGAATTTAGTTAGTGGTGAACTCTTTAAGTAAAAGCCATTGTCTCACACTGGCTATAAATGCGTTATAACATGTAGAGAACCCCCCCCCTCCCCATGTGGTTAGTATCGCAAAATGGACGTTAATAAATAGCAACAACAATGTTACTGGAATTATAATGGTCTACTACAATTGTTTTATACTGGTTTTCTATGTTTCCTATATTAACGGGGCTATTTTTATTCTTTAGGTTTCGGTCTTTTGGAAACCCTCCACTTCTCACACTCACGATTTCCAATTTAAGTATCTCAGTCCCTAAACATTTCAAGCACAACTATCATTTTAATTTCTGTTCACACAAGTTTCATACTGCGGGAGGAATAGAGGATAGATGGTGAGATGAGATCATCATATCCAGTTCGTGGGGAAATCTGCTTAGTTCACGTAGCACTTGTGTAATGGACTTTTTTTATCTTTAGTTTTTATCCTTCCCCAACTCCTACTCATACGATTTCTAACTCATCTTAAATTTCATGTTGTGTTTTACCTAGGATACATAGAACCGAATACTGAATGACGTCATAGTGTTTCATTGCATCATGTGAGGAAATCTGTTCAATTTACACAGAACCCATGTTACAAACTTTTTATTCTCTTTCCTCGATACAACCAGTAGTTCTAGCAATAATTTCAAAACAAAATTCAGTGATGGGATTCAAAATATTCCACCTTAGTTCTCGCCAATGCCATTGCTAATTCGCCATACAAAATTTAAAAATTAATAATTTTCTTATTCGTTTCAGTAATATATGTAAAATACATTGAAAAGCTTTTAATGTCCTCAACCTCAATGGACATTCGTTCTATATTTCTTATCGATACCCAGTTGTTACAAGAATTTAATATTTTCGAAGCAGTACAACCTTCACCTACAACAGACTCTTTTAAATCAATAACCAGCCTTGAAAACAATATGTTTGTTTTTTTATTATTATTTACGTCCACTTTATGCTACTAGGTTAATCGGGACGGGTTATCTATAGATTGCCACCCCTTTCTAGCCAAGGTAGGCTCAAGTAGTTTATTTAGGGAGTCCGTCACTAAATAAATTTCTACTGCCCAGGGCGGGAATCGAACTCTCCACTCTAGGTCTACCATGCGAGATTAGGACCAACGCCCTAACTCGCACGGCCAACCTGAGCCCTAAAAACAATATACACAGACATATATATATATATATGGTGGTGGTGTTATTTCGAGTCTTGGTCAGTATTGGTGAAAGAGAAAATAAATATTCTCAAAATATTGGAATGAACTAAGATTTTTTTCACCAACACTGACCAAAACTCCAAAAAACAACAAAACACACACATACACACACAAACACACACATATATGTATATATATATATACACACACATTATTGTTTTTTTATTTCCTGAGCTCCGCAACGAGGTGATGTTACTTAGTATCATTTACTTTCATTTGTAATTGTTCGAAACAAAGAAAAATGTCTACAAATAAAATATAGTAAAATATAATTGAGGAAGCGCATATTAAATTAAAACTATGCAATGCCATACTTTTTGGGATTAAATCCTTGCATAATGAATACATGGAATGATGAAGTCACAATTCAAAAACATATATATGCATATATAAATAAAACTAGTAGTTCTAGAGTAAAAATATTTATCAGTTGGTGGGAGCACATAAATAAATAAATGAGCTAAACTTAATGATCTGAGATTTTCTTGGTGATAATACAGGAAGGAATGACTCGGCGAAGATATGTGTGAAAAAGAAGCAGAGGGACACAAACATTGGCGAGACCTTAAGGGTCTCTGTCTATAAGACAACGGACCCTAAAGACGCACTAATTAGGACAATGTTTAAGGAAGTATTAATAAATACCTGACAATGAAGGGAATGGGTTGGCTGTAGAAGGAGGAGGTAGAAGAGGGTAGGGATTATTTATAGCGAGCCCCACACTTTCATTATAACTGTTAATGTAATTGCAAGCTGATGACGTCATAAGAAGTTGATCCAAACACCCTCCCGCCGCCATTGCCTCAGGCTCTCCTTTCGTGGTTTAGTTAATAAATTCAATAATAGCACCAACGAGGTTTACATTGATCGGAATTTCTACTGGGGAGAGCAAATTATGCTCCCCCTTCCTCTCTCCAGGCTTAAACCTTATACCAAACATCAACCTTGTATATTTCTCCATCCATTTTTCCATGGGCCACGATCTCAGTTGTTAAAATTACTCTTCCAAAGTAACATAACAATTATTTTAGCTCGGATCTACATGCAGATTTTATTATTATTATTATTTGTTAACGTCCACTTTTTGCAACTAAGGCTAACTGGGACGGGTTATCTATATGTTACCACCCTTTTCTAGCCACTGAGACTTAGGATGTTATTTAATTAACTCCGTCACTAAATAAATTCCTTTGTCCAGGCGGGAATCGAACTCGCCACTCTAGGTTTACCATGTGAGATTAAAGGCAACTCACTCTCACGGCTAACCTGAGCCCCCTACAAGCATAAATCGGACTGGTGGAGGGTGGTTTTTGGAAAATTCCAAATATCTTTGTTATTATACGTCGGATCAAAAAAGTGAACATAACCAATCTTTTTGAAAATTAAATTACCTACTAATGTTGTCATATACATATTCTCTACATTTAGATTTAATAAAGCTTGTCTCTCGACTCTGTCAAACACAGTGAAAATCTAATTATCTAGGACAGACGCTTTGATAAACAAGTGGAATGCACAATACACACAACAATATCAACTGCTGAAGAATATTAGAAACTACAAAATATCAAGTATCTAAATGTTGACGTCATCATTAGTAGGAGAGTAACGCCCACTGATATGAAATAACAGTTGTTATCTATCCTTACACATAAAATTAAATGTTATATACCATAATCAAATGGTCTCTTCATATTATAGTAACAAATACAAAAAAAAAACCTTAATTTTTTTTTGTGGCAAATGTTGTGGCAACAAAAACTTCTTTTTTCCCCCCTGCAGACTTTATTCTAAATTGCCCTCCATGTTTCGTGGCCTAAATACCACCTCTTCAGTGCCCATTGCGACCAGTGAGAGGGGGGGAATGGAAAAGAAATTCTCTAAAAATTATAAAGAACCAATAAAATGCAAATGCAATGTTCTGTATATGTTGTTTTGTACGTTTTTTCATTATAACGAGTATTAACTGAGATATTTCCATTTGTTTAGTTTTCGGCCTTGAGTAAACCCCTACTCCTACTCAGTCATATTTACAATAAGCTGTTATATTATAAACCACTTTATTTGAATCCTAAATTACAGATATTGTTCTCATTGAACTATTATGTTTTGAGATAAATGCAAAAATCTGTTTAGTTTAACACAGCCCCTACGTGACGGACTTTTTTGTTCTTTTTTTTATAATTCCAATATTCTCTTTAATTTTTCGTTTTATATTATTTATTTCTTTATCGATTAATTTCACGTTTCAAAATTGAAAGTGGATTTTTTGGAAATGGAATGATCAATTAAGAATATTTAGTATACAATAAAAAAAAAAAAAAAATTATTTATTAACCTATAGTTGATACGGCTAATTACTAAGGGCTTTAGAGAGTTCATTACGAAATAAATGTCTATTGCCCACGCGGGAGCTGAGTAGTTAGCTTTGCTTACTAAGTGTGTTGAGGTCAGCGTCTTAACTCACATAGACCTTAATTACTTAATTTTAAACAAATCATCTAAAAAATGAAAGATTGAAGATTCATTATATGTGTTAAATATATGCACGATATACAAAAGTCATGACAGCCATATTGTCGCATTCAAACATTAAAACTGAACAATATGGAAGAAGTTTTTTAACCAAGTTTGGCCATTCCAAAAATGATACAACATCATGGTATGTGGTAAATATTATTTAGTGAGTCCAAGTAACTATTCTAATACCTCTTTGTGTTTGTTTGAAGAGAGTAATATAAAAATAGTGGTGCACAACTGGATATCTAATATGTTACTGGAGTATATTTTTTTTTCTGCCTAGATAAAAATTTATACTTAAAGTTCTCATGCTTTGATCGTGGGCGTCGACAATGTTCTGGTCGTCTGGAAGGAAGTATCCTAACATTCTAATCTACCAAAAGGGATATCTAACCCAAGGTGGTTTATTATGCTAAAGAATAAATACTTGATGTTTAACCAATTTTAAATAAAAATAAATTCTTCCATTGCGTTATCGGTCAGGAATAGTAGGGACGAGAGAGGAAGAAAACAGAAAGTTGCGTATTATGAGTTCCATCTAAAATTCTTAAATAATCAATCTTTTGAAAATGTTATACTCTAGAATTGTAGTTCCATTCATTTCTCCGTGGGACGCTACAAAATTCCGCTCAGTCAGCTGAAAAGCCTTTGCCCAGATTGGGAAAAGTAGGGGTTGGTTGATGGGCAAATTGCCTTCAAGGACTGACGTTATAATTTAATTAAAATTGAAGTTTAGAGCGTTTAACGTATTTTCATAATGTATGAAAATGGTTCGATTCGGATAGTGGCCCAATCTGTAAACCTAATACATTCGCTTTCACTCTTCTCAAAACTGTATAAGTTTCTTTAAAAGCCCAAATTATACTTTCACTAGATACTTGGCTTTCTGGGCGCAGACTCCAATCAATCATAATGACGGAGGTAGGTGAATGTTCCGTTCTGGTCTCGAATTGCCCCAACTGCAAGTCTAATAACTCGTCTTGAACCTGTTGACCCAAGTCGTTTGGCTCATTGACTGCTCCTTTCGCCAGGACGTCAGCTCGTAAAGTCCGTGGCACTGGCTCTTTGAACGTGCTGTAAAACCTCCTATGAATGAGTCGTAAATATTCTCTGCAAGCCCCCGCCACTTCCTTTTGTAAAAAGACTTCAAACTCGCGATCCTGCAGGACAGTAGCCCGATACATTATTCACTAGTTTCAAAATCAGCCTCCTAGATATAATAACAGTTATTAGAGAACCACTTTAATATGGTAATTTTGCTAACAGCAGAAAATGTAGACTGTCTTCAATGTAGCCTTTGTTAGCCATTCTCACGCTCTGTCCAAAAATAAACTATATTCTGTTTTCATTCTTTCCAAAAATTATTTATTTGGGTTTCACAATGAACACATTCTCGTCACATTAAATTTTATTTTAAAAGATTATAGTCGGAGGTAGTTGGGAGATTGCTAGTAATGACATACATCAATCTACCCACGTTGTGTATGGAATTCCTTCCATCTCCCACTTCTGTAACGGTGTTTGACAGGGAAGCAAAAAAAAAAAAGAAAATCCACTCTAAATAGCAGGTTAGCCTAGGACAAAAAAATAAAAGACTAATTATAAAAATCATCAGTTGCTAAACACAGTCTAATAATAACCAGTTAAATTTTGAAGAAGAAAAGAAAAAAAAATCTTCCCACAGATAACTTAATCGTATGTGGGTTTTACTAGACTTTATTATACTCTATAGGATAAATATACAAAATGTTTTGCTAAACTGAATTTAACAGGGATGTGAAAGTCACATATCATTTCTATGTTGCAATATATCACATCAAACAATGTCTTAGGACATAATGTATAGATGTTTTCATGATAAGTAAAAAAGGCTTTGTACAAACCTTCAGTATTTCTAGAGAAATTTGCATTTTTTTTTAAATTTCGCTTTTCTCGAACCCGACATCCCACCGTCGAATTAGTCGATTTGAATCACATGGAGCGTGCAACATTAGGTGTTACAACAGTCTCAAATATGAAATTTCAACACAGTCTTCGTGATATTCTAGAAACATAAAGACATCGCACCGAAAATAGTGAATGAGTTGGAAGAGGCTCAAAACGGATAATTCCGTTGAACTCTGAAAACCGACGTTCTTCGTAATTACTTCGTACTTTGTTGCAAAACACTGGGAAACTATTAATTGCTGAATCCGCTCTCAAGTAATATTGCGAAAATTATGTATAGTTAATCATTTATTTAGGGATTATAAAAAAATGAAGGCATCTCTGCAAAGGATTGGCCCCAGGGATGAAATCTAGACCGGTCTAGACGACGACCCAGTGCCGACATATGTGAAGTCCCCCAGCTAGTCAGTTCTTCAGTCGCCCCCCCCCCCCCCAGTTTTCTTAATTGCGTTCAGTGGAGTTCTTAGTTAAACATCAGTGCAGTGCAGTGTTTACTGAACATCAGTGATTAGAGTGATCGTGAGTTGTTGTGCTATGTAATAAGAACATCAAGTTCACAGTGCATATTGTTAATAGTAGTGAAGTATAATGTACCAAATGTGTAAAAGTGAGTAGTGATCGTCAAATAAACTGTAGTGATAAAAACGTTAATGTTTGTGTATTTCATTTTGCAACCCAAAAGAACCCTAATAATCAACGTTTATTATTTTTGTGATAAACGTAACAATATTATTCAGGAAAGAGACAAGTTACCAATATACAAATTTTCACACCCAAGCATATTTTCAGGGATTGGATATAGTGACACCACTGGCTCTAGCCAACTCCAATTCCTGAATTAACCCTGGTTTACCCCATCCTATCCTCAGGACTTCCCAACCTGCGTCACAGTGTTTACCAACCTCATTCCTTCTATATCTCACTCCTAGTCCAACACGAGAATAATATAAAATAGTCCATAATAATTAGTCATTTAACTAATGTTTCGTTCGCTATTATCTTATCTCACGCTAATCCCTGACTACCAGGGATAAAAACCTTTCTGTTAATTAAATCACCCAGCAAAATTCTACCTGGTGCTTTGTTAATTTTATGTGAATCTGTCCTTGTACAGAATACTTTTTAAAATAACGGCATGTATGCTTAAATACGTTATATTCACGTTGTACACTCTATAAAATGCACCCATAGTCTTTAAAAAATATGAATATCTTAGTTTTGCCTTTATTCTGACCCTATACATGTCTTCTCAAACTCTAATATACTCTAAGCTATGTACTACTACTCATTTCCCATTACTCGTAAACCAATATATCACAAAGCGTCTTATTTCAAGCTAAATACTAGGCGTTTTCATTGGACAAGGAGGAAGGGGATTTTGAGAAGAGTTAAAATCAATAATTCAAAATATATCCTTTATTATGAGTCGGATAGAAAAGTATTATACAACTAATCTTGTTATTGTTGCCCAATGCGTTTTTTCACTTACTCAAATATTGACCGATGTTTTAGTTTTCAGCCTTCTGTAATCCTACACCCTTAATGGGATTTTCACTTATAGCATCTGAGCCACAAAACATCTGATGTCAAGTGTAAATTCCAAGTCTTTAAATAGTCTTCATGTTACAGGAAAGTGTCGGTCACGCAGGGGCTGCGCAAACTAATCAGAATCCCACATGTAGGAATAGATTCGTTGTCTCGTCTCACAACCTATTCTTTATGAGTAGAAGTGGTTATAATTAAAGATGTGAATTCTTCAATGAAAACAATATTTCAAATTTAAACTTCGAATAAGGTAGTAAATATTTTCTGAGGGCTGAAAATTTAAAAATGCAAATAATAGCTTGGTTCATATTCAAAATAAAGAAAACATAATTACTAAAATAAAAGAGTATTATATTGTGGCAACAGCGGTGGAATCAAACAAATAAAGGACTACTCTAAAATTATATATCCCTATTTTAAAAACCAATACCTCACTATACCGACATACATTTTCTCTAACACAATTATTAACTGAACACAGAAATACAAACTCTTACTTACAGATTCAAACTTACTGACTCAAATACTTGTAAATGTGACAGTTACATTGAACAGACATTCACCCATCTGATTTATTAACTCAGGCTGACTCAAGACGTACTAGGAAAGTTAAAGACTCATTTGACCGCATGGCCTATCAGTCCCGATATTTTCTTTTCAAAATACTTTATTGATTACAATAGCTCATATTAACTATATTCTTAAGCTGAGAGAGGAAAAGATATATTAATATTATGTAATTTTTTGTATTATTCATTTTAATTGTATTCCTTAATTGTTCATATTTAATGAATTGTTTTTGTCAAGTTTAATTTTTAAGTTCTTATTTACATCTTTTAATATGTATATATATTATTATATAAAATAGTTACAAGTTTTGATAAAATACACCTATAATGCAATATAATATGCATGGGATGTGCAGAAAATGAAATCACTCCACATAGGTTTACTATGTAGAGGAAGTACGTACGTATATATAACAAATTATATTAGAAATTAAATTTCCAATAAGATTGGCTCTAATCAATTTTTCCGACTCAACGTATAATGAAAATATTTCGCGAATCAGTGTCCAGCACGTGGGATATCTCGTTTAAGCAGCCACTGTATGACGGACATTTATGTTATGTTATGTATAGGTCCATATTATATATGGATGGATTCTCAACTCACTACTCCGTGGACTCCCTAAGTTCTTAATTCTCTCACATTCCTATGGTCTCTTGCAAGCCTGAAAACAGTTATTTAGGCGTTTCTCATTCATTTTTTAAGCCTTCCTTATTAAGGGCAGAGTAAACTGTTTGGCTTAGGAGGGCTAATGCAAGACGAAGCGTGGGAGGTTGAGACTGGCGTGGAAACAAAGCCGCTCCTTCATCCACGTTGAATGGGGACGTTTACTCACGGGCCGCAGTGAAAGGAACACACACCAAGCCGTGCTTACAGTCCTGCCAACACTCGGTCTCTTTGTTAGCGCAATCCCTTTTAATACGAGGTCTCTGGAATGGAGTCTCTCGAGGAAATGTCTTTTCTTTTTTGCTCGCTCTCTAACAAGCATTAGTCTTGTGTTTAATTATTAGTCCCTTACTTGTCTGAGGTCTTTCAAAGGGCGGTGTCTCAAACGAATGTGTGTTTAACTAATACAATCTTGGCTGGGAGTACAATGGCAAAGAAAGACAACAACCTATGGTTTCTAATTGGTTAACGTTTCTAGAAAATTTCTTGTCAAAAGATCATGTAATTTGAAGCAAGCGTTAAAGTCCATTAAAATAAAGTGATTGCCAATCGGACAGAAATCTAAATAACTCCGAAAATGGTGGGTAAGCCTGGCAGCCGTGCCTGCGTCCTTCACATCACTCCTACTCTAGTTCTGCTTAGAGGTAGGAAAAGAGATATAGAGAAGAGTAGACATTTTTTGGTCGATCTTACAGGATCATTTCAGATATAATGTGTAAAACTACTGTAGTGGTTGGGTTCACCATATATACAATAATACTATTGTTAAATCTATCTGTAGAAGGTGTCATCTGCCTGATCAACTAGTACACCTGTCATTGTGCTTACCTCTCGGTGTGAATGCACCATTTTCAAGAATGTCAAATGTAGTAAGTACTGTGTAGCTGCATATTATGTTTAATCTAGTCCAATGGTCTGCCGTTGATATATATATATATATATATATATATATATATATATATATATATATATATTAACCAGTTATGCGTATTTGTTGGTTTTCAACCATTAGTTGAGCCCATTCCTTCTCATACGATTTTATTTAATAGAACTTTTATCACTAAAAATCTTTTAGCCAGCTTACGTTATCAGGCCAGTTTATTTAGTTTGCGTAACCTTCAAAAGATAAAAACTCGACCATTTTAGAATCTGTACAGGAGTGTGTTCTTAGGTAAACTGCTGTGACTTGAAATAGTAATAACGCATAAATCTGAAGATTTAGGTGCGTTAATAACAAGTTTGGTTTCTTAGGACGTTTGTACACCGGCAGGGAATTTTTATTTCATTAGAATGGTATTTCACAGCCTGATTAAATGTCAAGGATAGTGTGAGTTGTTCATCATAGTCTGATTCCAGACATCGATTTGCACCTGCAAGAATCAGATGCATCTCAATGCTTATTCTTTTTTTATCAATATAAAAAGGTTCATACGCGCTTATAGGTTATGTTCAACAACTGTTGAGTTGGTTCCGACAGTATAATAGTATGTTCGACACCTCTATGGCCTAAACGTTGACCTTGCCCCATGATATTTGAGTAAGAAAATGAACTCCCAAGTCTTTCCGCTTTGATGCTTCCTGATTAAATCGATAAAGGATTTTGCCCCTGCCTGTGTCTCCTTGATTCGGAGGCGTGTATTCCTTTTGAGCTACATTACTTCCGATTCGTTTCCTTTCAAGTATATCCTCTCTGAGAAACAATGGGGTACCTCTTTGGACCAGTTACGTGGGCGTCACTGATGGGTGTATTCATTCACACTGGCAAGGCAGCGGAGTGGATAGTCTACTCTTGTGGAACTAAATGGCGACTTGTCGATAGTGACACGCAATCCTTTTGATGTCATTCGAGCCATTTCAAGGTTATGACGTCATCGGCTAAACTCTTATTAAAACCCTGTGATTAAGACTGATCTGGATTTTAGTTTCGTCAGTAGATCCTTTGATTTCTACCGAATAGCGAATCATATTAATTCTTAAAATATTGGGTGGTAAAATAAGTTCGTAGCGTTTTTTACTGGTGATTTCAATAAAACTTCAGATTCTTGTAAATATTTGTAATCAATTACACATAACCCATTTTGATCTATTATATGTTGTCATCTTTCAAATTCTCAATTTTTTAATTCCGTCCTCCAAGAACTTCTCAGATTTTTGATCAATGAATTCCTCTGTGTGCTTTTTGCAGTCCTCGAGTGAATTAAGGTGTGTTTCTTTAAAAGAGCTTTGAAGGGCCCGAAATAAGTGAAAATCTGTTGGGGCAAGGTATGTTGAATAGGATGGAGTGGGGATCTTATGCCAGCTAAACCGTCTGTGTAGTGGATTTTCCTTTTTGGAAATAAGAAAATCATTAAATGATGAAAATGAATTGTTTTCTCTTCCATTTTGAGTAAGTTAGAATAAAAGCTGATTTTATATTACCTACCTTCATATGTAAAAATAGCTACAAAAAAAGATACAATTAAAAGAAATAATGTTAAACAAAATTTGGATAAGTTAATTGATTCAATACATTGAACACAGATTTTTTTTTTTTTAGGTTTCAATAAGTATCCCAGAATCTTTGAAAAGCTAAGATAAAAAAAAAAATAAATAAAAATGTTTCGAGTCCTCTGAAAACATTGCACACTTCAGAATACTGCCTCAATTTATATTCTTATGTTGTGTGGCTGTATTGAAAAATAATATTGTTGGGGAATGTGAAGTGGTTCTAAAAATTAAATTACATTATTTATTAACGTGAACTTTTTACATCTAAGGCTAATTGGGACGGGTTATCTACAGGTTACCACCCTTTTCTAGCCAGGGTGGGACTAAGGATTTTATTTAATGAATTCCGTCACTAAACAAATTCCACTAAAGACCGGTTCTCGCCCTGAAGTGGTTCTAAAATACATCAAGATGAATCTCATTTTCAACATTTTTGATCTAATTTTAAATTATATTTAGATATGTATTTTTTCAAATTATCTAATATATATGATGTGTAATAGATACATAATTTTCCGTGATATATGAAGGACTGTCGAAAATATTTTTTTTGCTTTCCTTCTTCCAAATAAAAATCTAATAAAGCATATCCTTCCAAAAATAGTCACCTCAAATTTTTAGATCCAACTCATCAAAACTCAGATTTTTTGAGTTTTCGTACCCCCCCCCCCCCCCGTTCCTGCTCGGATTTCTGCCAATAACAAATATGATCTTTAGTCTTGACTTAAACGGTTAAATTCGATTCGAAAATTCATAATATTTCCGTTATTAAGAGTTGTATGGAAATATGTTAAAGAACCAATTTGCCAAACTACCAATGCTCTAGGATATTACTATAATAAATGAATTTGAGCAGACTATTTTTTCAACTACCACCATGAGTTGTGATATATACTAATTCCAAGGCGTTGTAAAGAGGAGAGGACAGAAACCTCTAATGAGCTGGAGGCTGCTTTAGCTCTTGAAATCCAATACCTGCCCTAGATTGGGTGTCACGAGCAGATTCCCCAGGCGCTTTGTTAACAAGTTGATTCAACAAATCTTTTGTCCTAAGTCGACGGGACATTTTGTATTCATAAATTTATACTAATGAATCGCCCATTGTTAAAGTTTCAAGAATAAGCATGAATAATTATTCCAAAAATAGCGTTCTATTTGAGCCAAATCTCTTTAACGGCTAGATCCATTTCTAGAAATTACCTTGTTATGGGTGTTCACTTTTCAATGCCGCTTCAGCTCTAAATCTGGGTGGTGGGAGGGGGCATAGGACCACTTTTCGAGCGGGTAATACTCGTTGAGCTTTTAGCAGATTTCCCCTAAGGGAAATCAGCTATTTAAAAATATCAATATTTGAATGTTCGCATTCAAAATGGCGAATACATGAACTGCGATATCGCGTCTTGTTTCCACGATTCTCTCAGCAACCATCCCCCGACACAATGAAATGTAACATTTTGAGTATCTCACGGATAATATAATGATTTGCAAGAGTTTAGATGTCACGAATTCCACAATGCTTACTTTACTTGAGCTAAGTTGATAGTAAACTAAATATAAAAAGGAAAATATCACTTGAGATACTCAGACGATCAGTTATTAGCTGGGTTCACCAATCCCTTAAGGGAAATTTTGAAAATTCTTTTATCTCCGTTATTACGCGTTGGATCGAAAAATTGTATAGAATCAATCTTATTGCAAATGTAATGTTCTATAAATGTTCTTATGTACGTGTTTTTGCTATATTCATGATTAACCAAGATATTTGCATTTTGTAGTTTTCAGCTTTTAGTAAACCCCCACTCCAACTCATGTCATATTTACAATGAGTTGTTATATTATAAAGCACTTTATTTGAAGCCTAAATATCAAATATTATTCTCATTGAACGTTTACGGTTTGAGATAAATGCAAATATTTGATGCACGTGGGAAATCGGCTTAGTTAACGCCGTCCCACCGTGACAGAATTTTTTAGATTTAGATAGTCTTAGAGATTAATATAATATAATCGAATTCATCCATCAGCTGTTGTTTGCTCATCATCTTATTAAATTAATTACATCCCCCTTCCACTCCTGTCCGATTTCCGCTGTTAACGAACTTGATCTTTGTTCTTACATGAAACGTTAAATATTGTGTTTTGAAAAGATCAAAAAAAAAAAAAATTGCGACAGCTAGGGCGGATATCGAGGATTAGTGGACTATGAATATATATTTTTTTCGAAAATCGCGTCATGAATTCTACCGCAATAGCTTAAGAAAAATATGCTAAAAGCGTTTAATACTCTGAGCTTCAGCCTATTGAAGATTGTCAAGTATAATCATTGTTGTAGAGCTTAAATCATTCCGTTACGAGATGACGAAAATGAGGTCCGTTCAAAATTATATATATATATATATATATATATATATATATATATATGTCTGTTAACGCTCTAGTGGTCGCAATTTTTTTTTATCGTTACGAAACTCGATATTTAACCGTTTTATGTAAAAAGACAGATCAAGTTCGTTAATGGCTGAAATCGGACTAGAGGGAGGGGGGATTTTCGAAAATTCAAAATATCTCCGTTATTATGCATCAGATTACCTGTCGTTTCTAACCTTACCTTACCTTCCTTACTTTGTGTGAGATTTATGCAAATACGTTCTGTTCATCCGCCCCCCCCCTTCTTTAGTTCTTGGACTACTAAAATTTGAGTTATTAAAATATAAATTATTCTTACAATTCAGAAACCGTTTCAGTTGGGAATTTATTTTAATTAACTGAAAGATTTCTCATTACCGTTTATATTTAATCACGGTGGTTTTGTGTTACCAATATGCAGATTTCTCTATTGTAAAACTTCACATGGGAAATCTGCTTAGTTTACGCAGCCCCTGCGTGACGGACTTTTTTTTTTAATAATGTGGCTGTACCAACTTTTATTTTTATTATATGAGTCAGTGTGAATCGCTAGAATTGCAACACACCTAAATAAATAAATAAATGATTAGGTGTATATTTATAATGTGTGTTGTATACTGTTGTAGATGAGACGGTGCCTGTAATGGTGAGGTGATCTATATAGATATCTATGCTGGAGATGGAGTGTGAGGAGAGGCCTGCCTGTCATGGAGAGGACATCTTAAGGGCCAGCCGGAGGAAGGCAGAACCACCGCCCCCGCAGCTTCCACCCAGACCACCCATCTGCCCCCAGACACACATGGAGGCTCATCTCTCCAAGAAACGTAAGATCTGATAACATATATACCTTCAAATACAATTTTCAGCCTGATTTTGGTCTTAGGTTGTGGTTTTCACTGTAGCCATAAGTCCCCGGTTCCACATTCCACCCTAGAAAAAAATCCGCCAAGCAGCAGCTGTGTAAATTAAGCAGATATCCCACGAATTTGCATGTATCTCGCATATTAAAGGACTCATGAAAACAATATTTGATATTTAAACTTAGAATAAAGTAGTTCATAATATAACAGCTTATTGTTAATATTACATGAGTAGGAATGGAGGTTTACGAAAGGCAGAAAACTAAGAAATGCAAATATCTCGGTTAATATTCAAGAAACAGAAGAAATGTATATAACAAAATTTATAGACAATTAAATGTGCAATAAGATTGCTCCTATACAATTTTCCGATTCTTACAATAACGTTGATATTTTGTATTTTCGAAAATCCACACCTCTAAACCCCCCTCCTCCTCCGGCCTGATTACAGCCGCTAACGAACTTGATCTTTAGTTTTGAATAAAACAGTTATATATTAGGTAACGATAAAACAAAAATTGCGACGGTAGAGCTGTAACATCTCTTAATTTTAAACGGACCTCATTTTCGTCATCTACGAGGTAGAATCGATGGATATTTTTCGAAAATCACGTCATGAGTAGATCCTCAATACCTGATTTCCCCTAAGAGAAATCTGCTAATTGGGCTGCCTAAATCAACCAATTTCAGGGACACAAATTTCTCTCTCTCTCTCTCTCTCTCTCTCTCTCTCTCTCTCTCTCTCTCTCTCTCTCTCTCTCTCTCTCTCTCTCTCTCTCTCTCTCTCTCTCTCTCTCTCTCTCTCTCTCTCTCTCTCTCTCTCTCTCTCTCTCTCTCTCTCTCTCTCTCTCTCTCTCTCTCTCTCTCTCTCTCTCTCTCTCTCTCTCTCTCTCTCTCTCTCTCTCTCTCTCTCTCTCTCTCTCTCTCTCTTTTTTTTTTTTTTTTTTTTTTTATTATCCTTCTTTACCCCCGCTTTACCTTAAGGCTGCCCTTATACAAGCGGTTCTTTCCAATTTCTTTTTTTAAATTTTGAAACCCGAATTTGAAAAGGTCACAGTAGCTCGTCCTTACTACTCAGAAAAGGAGCAGTGAGGTCAAGCCTAAGTTCAATAAAATGTGGAGTGGTGAGCAAATATTTAAAAATCGGCAAAAGTCTTAGGGCGCCCGCAATTGGAATGCCGCTGCCTCTGCACAGCGGGACTCCAATAAAATCTTAAACTACACTTAGTCTCTCTCTCTCTTAAATCTTAAACTACACTCTCTCTCTCTCTCTCTCTCTCTCTCTCTCTCTCTCTCTCTCTCTCTCTCTCTCTCTCTCTCTCTCTGGGTTATAATCTATGGATATTTGAAGAAATGTTTCGAAAAATACGTTATGAGTACAACCTCAATTTCATTTGATTTATTTAGGAGCAACCGGGATTAGGCGAATTTGCTTCAACCTCAATAGCAGATTTATATGCTTAAATGGAGCTGCCTTAATTATCGAATTTCCTACTTGCTGGAATGACACACAGATGATTTGATCTGCACAAAATGATTTGACAATACAAAATCAAGTTTTTAAATGGAATCAGAAAATTACATATTTAATGATATAATAGCATTATGTGATACCCATTGAATATGAAAGTTCACTATAGTCTGAAAAAAAAATACAAGTACATCAATAACTCCGTTAATATTCTAGTAAGAACAAGAATTGTTGAAATTAACGAGACCAAACAAGACTGATGGGTAATATTTTTTTTTTTTTTCAAGACGCTTAATAAAAAAAATATGAACTGTTTTACATTTCACCCTAGGAGGTAAGATCCTCATACCTTATTCCTACGGACCCTCCTGCTTAACTGAGGGTATCCACTTGGCCAAAGCTGCTAATCCTAAGAAAGATACGTGCTTGAGCACGCCACCATCCTCTCACGCATTAATATTGTTATTTCCAAGCTTGTCCATCGGGATCCAAAACTTTTCCATCACGGTCTTCTCCAAACAAAGCAGCTTTTATTTCTAGGAACATGGATTTCCTTTATAGAGACACATTATCCCACCTCAAACATAAAACAAAATTCCACTAGTAATAGGCATTTTATTTCTTTATTTTTCACTGAAGGGAAATCAGCTATTGAGGTCACGACCTTCTCGAAAAGTTTCCTCAAATGTCGATCCTACCTAGGAGATGACGAAAATGAGGTCCGTTAAAAATTATATATATATATATATATATATATATATATATATATATAAATAATATCATTAAGTCACGAAGTTGATCTTTATTCTTACTTAAAACGACTAAATATCCAGTTTTTCAACGATGAAACGTAAATTGCGACTCTTAGAGCGTTAACAGGCTAACAAATAAATTTATATATATATATATATATATATATATATATATATAGTTTTGAACGGACCATATTTTCATCATCTCCCTATTTTTCGAGAATCGCGTCAAGATTACAAGTTGAATAGCTGATTTCTCTTAAGGAAAATCTACTAAAACCGCTACATGACAAGATGTGTCATCTTATGTGGAGACATAAGCCACTCTCTATCTCTCCACACTTTTGATTCATCTCGATTTTGAACTCCTTGGAGCTGGAAAGTCTTCATGTTGACTTCATTAAATCAAAGCATAGTTGAACGGCCTTCTTTGGCAAGTAAGTGGGGAATTTTGCTTTGAATTGTTCTCTTATCTGGCTGATTTGGAAATCGCAATTCTAAAACCCTAAAGCTCTCCTATGGTACGTTACTCCGCAATTTATACGGCCTTACCTTAGCTATTTGCAGGACGAGTTATGTCACTCGAAGTCTTATGGCTCTTGGAGTCATTGACTAAACGAGTCTTGTTTGGGGCTCAAGTAACTTCTAATGTGAAAAGCAAGCGTCTTATGAGACTGTAAGGGAGTCACATTCTCTCCGTCGATCTCCCATGTTTTAGCGGCAATATACTTTTAAATACTCATTTATTGCTTGCGACTTTTTTTAGCGTGTTTTACTTAGCCTTGAGAACGTGACTAGTCACGCACCCTACAGTTTTAACTTTAAATCAAGAGCTGATTCCGAGAGATGAAAGTAGGGCCTTTGCACACCCTAATGGGGACCCTAAAACCCGCTCTTGTCTTCTTTCCTCTCCCTTTACAATTTCCTGAATTAAATTCTTAAAATTCCCCAGGAGAGGGTGGCACTAGGGGGTGAGTGGGAGGCGGATCGATGGGGCGCCCAGCGTAGGCAAAGCCCGCAAGACAAGCTCAGTCCCACACCAGCTCTGGTCTAGATATGACTGCCCCATGCTTCGTCCTTCCACTTGTGACTACGGTGTACTTTCGACTGTCATGTGGCTTCATCAAATCTCAGTGTTGCCTTTAACTGCCCTCTAAAATTTTACTACTAGTTGTCAGGTGTTAATTCTTTCAGATTATCCACAAAATAAAGTATTTAGTTGTCAGAAAATCTAAAATCGCTTGTCAATCTAGCTAGATTAAATTACACGACCATCCTATTGTATTCCGTCCTATTAATCAATCAATTAATTATTTCCACAAAGAATTCTTGATACTTCAAAATATATTAAATCTTTAAGCAAAAAAAATTTTGAAATGGAAGGGTATCCAGTAATGCAATTTGTTGAATATTCTATACCGTCACACAGACCTACATTTCCCAGTAAGTATTTTTTAATATTTAGATTCTACATATTTCAGAGGTGAAATTTTACCATTATATTATATGAAATTTGCATATTACATTAACTTATTTTTTTTATTATTTTTTGGATTGTTTTAGCAACTTCATGTTGTATATATGCTGTTTTAATTTTGAAAAAAATTGCCTATTTATCTTTACGCAACAGACATGCATGTCAAATCTAACACACTCATAAAAATAGAGATGCTCCAGATTAAATATGTATTTAATATGTTTTTAACTGAAGATAATTTATAACATTTAAAAGACATTAACATATACTTACAAATTTAAAATTATTACATTTTAAAAGCGATAATTCTTTTTAACATAAATGTCTTAACTCCAGCTAAAATTTCTGGCTATTATATATATATATATATATATATATATATATATATATATACATATATATATGTGTGTGTGTGTGTGTATTTGCATGTGTTTGTGTAAATGTGTGTGTCAGAGAGTGTGAGCACATGATTGCGAATGTTCACGATTTTATAAAATTTAATCCAATCATTTAATTTATACCAATTTTTATTTATTTGTTTTTAGTTTTTACAATTGAACATAAATAATTATCTGGTGTCTTATTAAGATATTTTTTGTTTTTGAATTTAATGTTTCGTTTTTGTTTATTTATTTATTTTTATTTTCATTTGTTGATTCATGCTTTTTTTTGTCTCTTTTGTTGCGTTTTGTGTTTATCATTCTTAGTTTGTCTTCTTCTAATAGTAGTGTTTATTTTTTTCTGTTACTGTTTCCCATATTTTTCTTTATATCTGTTCTTTTCTTGATGAGCAATATTGCCTTGCAGCAAATGCTCCACATTAAATAAATAACTGAAGATGTCACTTGATTATTTTAAATTGAGCATTTAATGTTAGCATTAAATACATATCAAAATACAAAAAAAAAAGCACATATAAATCTACTTTCACAGCATTAATAATTCTCTTTATAAGCAATATTTATTTTACAAAGATTAGCTGTTATTGATTTGTTTATAATTAAATGTACTAAATCGTTGTTCATGTATTTTAAGATTAACACTAGAAAAACATAAAAGGGGGGTGGGCTGCAGAGTATTTGCAACATAACTTTTCATTATGATATTGAAAAAAGAGTACGTCAAGGAAGAGCTTGCTTTGGTCTTACTTATTAATTTTTATTTCATTTTTAGTTTGCATATATAAGAAAACATACACTTTTCATTGTTACTTTAAAAAGCGAGCTAGAAATATATTTATTTCTCCAAGCTAATTTGCTAAGAATTCTTATCGACCATGTAAAAAAACAATTTCTTAAATGTTTCAGAAACAACACAATATATTAAATAACTCAGTATGAACTTGCCTAATATAAATACTAGTATTGAATTTTAATGAATTTTACAAATTTTTAAAAGTGGAAATCAAAAGCTAAAGAAAATTTCTGTAAATTCATTTGCATGAAATATTTATAATAAATTCATTTCATATTGTAAATATAATATTTATTAGTTTAGTCATAATATTTCTACACTTACTACTTGTTACAATTTATTGCTGACTATGTCATATAAAAGTTGTAACATTATCTGAATTCCAGCTTGAAGACCGCTAAGGATTTACTATTCCCTTCAAATGAAATGAGCTGTTGAGGCTGTATTCATGACAATTTTTTTTGGAGGAACTACATAGGCTATTGTCAAAATATCACCAATAATTATTTAGTTTTGGTTATCTGAAACGGACTTTGATAGTTGAGATTAACTATCTTTTTGTAGGATTAATATATTCCGTATTAATTTTATTGTCAATCAATTTTATCTCCTAATAGCGTAATAATAAAATTCATAAAGTATTCTCGAGTCTTTTTGGGGGCATTCCAATATCGGTATTCAAGTTCTAGCCTTCCGCAAGTGGTATCGAATTTCAGGCAAAATCTTTTATAACACTAAAATGGGGTTCTTCAAGCGGGAGCATTATTTGAAATGTGCTGTGGTCAAGTAGGCCACAGTCCAGACTATATTGTTTATTTTATTTTAAGAGCTTTTAAACTTTAACGATATTGGTTATGTTAATTTAAAAAAAAAAACAAAGAAAATCTAATATACAAATAATAAAAATAACAAGAAATGCAACATGTAGAACATTAAAAAAAATAGTAAATAAAAATATACTAACAAAACAAACATCCTGTTAATAATAACATCTAAAGAAACTGTTTGAAATAATATCATTAAAAAACATGAAAGCTGATGAATTGAAAGGTCAAGTGGATAAAGGTACCATGTTTTGAGTAATAAGAAAAGTGAATTCATCAACTGATATTGCTGCAATGTTTATTTTTTGTTAAAGGTCTAAATAAAATTTCTAACTGTTTTTAAATGGTGTAAAAAGAGTCTAATAGAAGGAGGAAATATTAAAAATAAATCACAGCTTTATACAAAGAAATAAATCAATTTAAAAAAAATGTAACGTCATGTTTATACACTTGACCATTCAATCATTTTAATGTGTTATGCTGTAAATTTTTTTTTAAAGACACAACCCTATTCACTATTTACATTGGATACTTCCTAGATAATAAGATATTTCTGTAATTGGTTAAGAGATTTTAGGATAGCTAGCCCATTTTAAAAAGACTCCTCTTTCTATTTCAATTTTATTAATTTATTCAAAATTAATCACAATTTTTTGAGTAATTCTGTAGTTTTTTTTCACTTTAACTAGTGGATAATAACTGCTTTACAGAAAGCTAAACGAATAAAAATTAAATTTAAGCATAAGTAAGAAGTAATAGATAATTTTAAATGTACCAACCAGTATAAATAAATGCCAAAATGCTATTCAGGATGACTATAATTTGAATTACTTGATTTCCCTGTATATCAGTCATTAATTTATGGAAATGGGGTTGATGATTTAATTGCATTAATAATAATAGTAATATTTAGAAAAAATCAAATTGAAATTTCAGACCATAAGCATGAGTTTGTCCAAGTGGCAATTAATTGGTAAATTTTTAGCTTTAAATGGAATGTTATCCACTTGGCATTAGCCCCTGATAGTTGCCCATATCAACAAGCTCGTGCTATTGGTACCTACATAATTATTAATTCAGTTAGGGCTCAGTGCTGTTGAAATCTAATTTAGATGGACAAATAAACTCGTCCGGTAATTAATTATTTGCTCAGTGTTTTTGACTGTTTCACCTTCATTTGCCAATATTAGGTTTCCAGTAGCCTAACTGTCATTCTCTAGTCAAAATCATTATTGTGAATCATCACAATTACAATAAGCTTACTTGATTAAAGTTATAAAAACCTGATGTTAATTATATTTTCTATATATGTTAAGGAAAGAAGTTATTTAAGCTGATGCCATGATTTATTACACATTAAATTAGACAAGGAGAATGAAACATTTTATTCATAGTAATTATTATTTCAGGAAAATGTTGCATATCACGAAAATTCCAACATACTCATTTTAAAATGTTTTTCTTTATCAAACAATTTTAAGACAGTAATGAAAGCATCAGGGATGTGATAATGGATAAATTAAGTAAATAAATATATTTATAACATCATATACTTTAGTACTAGGTGCCCAGCCAATTGTAATTTTCTAGCTTTCATATTGTGTAAAATTGACTTTTTCACTTCAAATATCACCCCTCTTGTCTTTCTTCTCTCGAGTCTTAAGTTGCCATTCCATTTTAGATCTATAATAGATCTGAGAACCATATATTCAAACCTTTCAAGGAATAACCCAATTGGCCCCCAAATACATTTACATGGTACTAATAATGGATGTGGTAGGGACTGCAGGGGAAATTGAAGATGAAATTTAACAGATTAAAGAGGGACTTCTTTAGTGGACTAAAAGGCCATGAACAGAGGAGGAGAAGGCTGATAATGGCAGCTTACTAACTATTTTGAATGTCTGTAAAACCACCTGAAAACAAAAGTCAAATAGAAAAAAAATCCTCATAAACTTTTTTAAACCTGAAAATATAAATCGCTTTCTTAACAAATATTATTGGTTTTACTTTTAATATAAGAGATGTATCCTATTTAAAACATATTTTTAATGAACTTAAAAATGTTACAGGACTGAGAAAATATGTGTTCCTGTGTTCAGTTTGTGGTGGTTTGGCATCACTCCTTGGTGGACTTTTTCTAGGAGTTTATGTTATCCTCAGATCTTATACATCTTCCCTTGGATATTTTGAAACTATTCCCACCTACATTCCAGCTGCTATGGTAAGTTATTTGATCAATTAAATCTAATTTTTTTAAACATATATTAAAACAAAAAAAATTATGTTCAATATGAAATTATAGTTTTGAGTACTTAAGGGAAATATAATATCATTTAATTTTAATAATTTATTACATAAACTTCACTTGTTTCAACAATGTAGTATAAGTTAATGTGGTTTTATTTTTGCAGCTACTTCTCACTGGCTTAGGAATTATGTGTTTAGCAAGAAGAAAAAATAGATATGCATTCTTGGTAAGTTATAATTAAGGATTTGAGGAATTAATTTTTTTACTCAAATCATAAGACTTCCTAGTAGATTTAATTTGTTAGACTCTGTAGTAATAGCTAGATTTTAAGGAACTGGATTTAAGATGACACTTTTCATTTTAAAAAACAAAAACAATATGCATATTTTGAAAATTAAGAGTTAAAAGTAAAGTAATGGCTATGTTATAAATAGCTATATTTCCTTAGGCAATACTTTAGATTTCGATAATTTTTCTATGAGACAGGAACATTTTATCTGTAATATAAAGAATATTAAAAATGACCATAGGAGTAGTATTATTCATATTGGGATCCTCACATTGATTATACAATAAAGAAAGGCAGACTGGAATTTGAAAGGCTAACCAAAAAAATAGAGCAAAGAGAGGTGGTGAGATAACCTGAGAGAGCACTTGTGAAGATAATTAAGAAGCTTCAAGCTGTTAGATTAGACTAAAATGATGGTAAAGGTCCAGTTGCTATAATGACTGTAGTACATGTTATTAACTTATTACATATCTCAGAATACACAAATAGTTATTTATTTGGGAAAGAATTGTTCCATGAGATTAGACACAATGAGAATTTCAATGTTTGATCAGTTCCAGCTTACAGATATCATCTGCCCAGGATACATTCAGATTTAGAGATTTAGGTTCCATTTATATTTTTAATAAACAAATTTACTATGTTTAAGATTTATTTTTTAGTTTATTTAATTTACTTATAAAATTACCCCAACTTTTTCATGTATTTACTTTCAATTGAATTATTGGCAGCAGCCTTAAATGTCAAAAAGTGATTTATTTGTGAGTGCTTTCAACACACTCTCCTCATCGCTATTCCTTCTGTAGACCATCTATATGACTGAGTGGAGATTAGGACTGTTATTTTTTGATACCAATAAAATTCAACATTCGCCTGCTTTTCTTCAATAATGGATTAAATTCAACAGATAAAATTGTGCGGAGTTTGCTGCCTTATGTCTGCGGGTACTTGTGTTATGGTAACTGTAACTACAACTGTGATACACATGAGCAGACTTCAGTCATTGAGAGAATGTGTCTACACTGCAAAAACCCAAACTTGTATATGCTATTCGATGCTCATTTCAAGCGAATCTGACAGGCATGATGATGGTGAGTTATATTTCAAGATTTCTTATTTTCAGGAAATTATATATCTTCTGTACTAATATTATGTATATCCATGAGCCTGTGGGTGGATGAGAGATTAAGTCATTGATTCAATTACCAATCTGCATATGTTTGTATTTATATTGTTGTTGTTGTAGATATAAATTTATATATTTTAATAATAGTGTTTGCATTTCTCTGAGTGGTTTTTGCCAAGGAAAATCGACACTATTTCATCTTGATAGCACAGTATTCTTTAATGGTAGACCCACAGTTTCCACAAGCCATTTAATTGAAACTTTTTGAATGTAATGAATACAAACCTCCACACTTTAATATACTTTTGTTGAAATTTTAAAATTTGTAATGATAAGAAAATCTATAATAATTGAATAGGTCAGTACTACCCCTAAGTTTTATTTTAAAATAGAGGCTCAAGTTACCGATGAAAGTATATGGGGTCTAATAAACTTTTTTCCAATTTCCTATTGAGCAATAGGAATTTATATTGTAACATACAAAATCCTGAACACGCAGGCTAGAAAAGGGTGATAGCTCATCCCATCATTAGCCAAAGTAGCATAAAAATCCATTTAATAAATAACATTTTTTAATTCATATTCATTTTCAGGTGTCCACTATACGTTTAACTCAACTCCTGACTGTGAAGTAATTCATGGTGCTTTATATTCCTGTTTAAGAGCCATGTTTGGTTTATCTGTTATTGGAATACTTGTCTGCATCTTCTGCTGTATGCTTGTCTACCAGTTACTTAGGTTAGCAAACTTATTTCAATATCCTAATAAATAATTATTCATCACATGACCTTGTATTGTTAAAATAAGTTGTTAATGTTCTACAAAACAAATGAGACCACTATTCTGTTGGCAGTAGCAAACATACTTAATTATTAGGTTATTATTAAAGTAATGTATATTTTATTTTATTGCACAATGGATGGGTGATCATATATAAGTCACTCAGGCTATTCAAAATATTCTCGGTTATCTAAAATTTCTCATACCCATAGTATACTTCTGTTCTTTGTAAATATTCCCATGTGCATGAATGCTTAAAGTGAAAATCATGTGAGTAGTAGTTGAGGTTTACTTAATGGTGACAATGCAAAAATATAAATAACCTTGTTAATTCTTGTAACTAATTACTTTTTTAATAAGATTAGTATAGTAACTCTGATTGCAGTCATTGCCAAACTTCATATTTAGTTTTAAATTAAATTTTTAAATATTTTGTTGAATAACGATCAAACTATATTTAAATATAGTAATCTTTCTTTGTAAATATTCTTCCTACCTTAATATATGGTTTGCCAAAATAAAATTACTGGCATTTATAAAATTAGTCTATCTAATCAAATTGAATGAACTTATGAAACCACCATCCCCATTGAACATCTTACTACATATTTTAATTATAAATCGAGTTGTATTTAATTTCTCAAATTGAATTTACAGTCATGAACGAAAGAAGAAATACTGGGAGCAATTGGAACTTAGATGCCGATACCTCTATGGGCAACCTAGGAATCAACAAGTCATTTCTCCCCCACAGAGATGCAGCCACTGTGCCTGCTCACAGCAATTTCAATACCCAAATCCTGTGGAAGGAACTTTTGATAACAGGTATTTTTGTTGAAATATAATATTTTTTTCAATATTTAATAAAGACTTACAAGGCATTTTATTAAAATTATATGTACAGAATTTCTTTATGAGAATATAGAATATATTTTTTAGAGGGACTTTAGGTATTTCAAATTATTTTCATTGTTTATTAACTAGTATACCATTGCCATTGAACATGTTTACTTCATTATTTTTATTTCCTTTCCCCAATTGTTGAAATTCACCCTCTTCTCAAGAAATCAAATCTGTAATTAAACAAATCCTCAATCTTGTTGATACTAATCTTCATCCCCTCCCTTCAAGCCCCTTTCGTTAACCTTATAATTTATGTACTGGAAACGACTATGTACATATATGAAGGTAAGTGAAATATGAATCAAAAAAAGTTTTAGAAATGAAAGGAATATAAAATAGAAATTTTCTTCTCGAACTACAGAAAGAAAAGACAGGGTATCACCGTGATAACAGCACTTTGGACAAGTAATAAATTGCAGGAAATGCATTGAGATGCAGTAGGAACACACTCCTTACAGCTTATATGTGTCCCCTTGATTATTTATTGTCCGTACACATGAACCACTGTAAGAGGAATAAACATAAATAATAAGTTAAATATAATTTATGCAATTGATAAATGTTTAAACATAAACATTTCTTTGAAGGGAAGATCTTCATGCTTCCAAGATGATCGTATTGAGAAAATGTAGATTTATTATTTTTTATTGGCTAATAAACAGTTCATAAACTCACCCCCATAGTTCTAGCATATCAAGTTTTTTGGGATACAGACTTCTAAGCATCCAGCTATTGGATATTTCACTAGTTGTGAAGTTTTGCCAGACCCTGGAGTATTATTATATTATAATAAGTAATTGTGGAATATGAATTATGCCCATAAAAGATTTTCATACAAACCTTTCATAAATGGTATTCTACTTCCAATAGTTTCTTTTGACTAACATTTCTTATCCCAAGACCCCACTTCACTCAACTTTCCAGTCTCCCGACCTTCCACTCGAGTTCCTTTGTCGTTGCATCCCTAGCACTAATTAGTAGTTCTCTCACAACCTTGTAACTCCAATATATAACAACTTTGTGTCATTGCTTGCTTAATTTACATTCATTAATTTCTTAGTTAACCAAATAAATATCTCAGTTACGATGCCATGTGCCAATTTCAATGGCCTTTGGGAGGAGGAGATTTGGGGTGTTATTTCATGATGTTTGAAGAGAAGTAGGCTTAATTAATAGCATTTGGTGCCTTGATTTCTTGAGGAAGGATTTGAAGAGCTATATTGATGAAGCTATTTGAAAATAGAGGACCTACCTGAGCGCTCTAAGCAAACGTGGAAACAAGGTCTGAGGTCCTTGATGGACTGTAGGCTCAATTAGTAAGTATTTTTATTTAGGAAATTACTGTAGTTGTGCATTTGGAAATGCAGTTATTGGAGTAATTTTTGTTTTAATATCAAAATATTAAGAATGTTCTTTCTGGTGACATCAAATTTTTCTATACAGATGTAGCTGTTATCACTTTATTAAATCACCTTTTCACCAATCAACTTCAAATTGAACACAGTAATCAACATATTTTAAGATGTTATAAATGGTAAAGTCCCTATTTTTAGTTCACCTTTTGTCAGTCTGAAGTAAATTGAACCACCAATTTTTGCCAGGAGGAAAGTTTTGATGGTAGTGAATGGTGATTTGACTAGATAAATAAATGTGAACATTGTTACAGTTTTTATCTTAATATAAACAATAATTTTATGCTTTAATGCAACATATTTTTCAAATTTTAATTGCCTATTCAAATCTTATAACCAAAGCTATGGTTGTTAAAACACAATCTATAAGTGAAATATTTCCTTTACAGAAATGAAATGTTGAATGGGTTTTTAAAATATTATCCTTAACATTAAAATTACAATATTTATTATATGTTAAAACCATACTTAGAAACCTAGTTTGTTTCCTTATTAGTTTTTTTTTTTTAAGTTCCATTTAATTTGTAGATTCTAGTGCACCTTCAATTTTTTTTTTTTTTACTTTTATAGACAATGTCCTCCTTTGGTTATCTGAATTTGTTGTGCATGCTTGTTTTAACAACAATATAGTAGCATGTTATGTTTGTAGGAACCTTTTGTGTTCTCATAAGACTTAATTGATCTATGGGGAATCATTCGTTTACCTGTAATTTAAAAAGAAAAAAAATTCGTGGATCAATTTCTTTTATTAATTAATTATATTTTAATTAAAATGCCTTGAAAGTTTTTTAAAGAATATTTTCTAAATTATCCGTTTTGATTTGTAAAACTCTACAACTACTTTTTTTTCCTTAATGCTCAGACAATGGAGCGGTGGCAGAATAGGTAACCTATACTCCCCGAACCCTGAACCAGTAACATCTGGTTGGGGATGGAGGTTACCATGGTCTCGAGAACAGCGCCAACAGCAGGAACCAAGGTGTGTTTTGTCGAAAGAGATTATTTTATTTATTAAAAAACAAAATGATGTAAAAATGAAAATTCAGCTAAAACATTTAATTAATAATTCATTTTAGATCTTCATATTAAATAAACTCGCTATATAAACTCTAGGTGTTTGTAATTTATGTCTTATTTTTAATTTCATACTTCTTATTTGAAAGTATTTTCTTGGTGGCTTAGGTTTCTTCTTGTACAAATCTTTTAGAATCTCTCTCTTTCCCAAATTTCCAATTAAAGTTCTGTGTGGATCTAGTCTTACAAATTTGATTATTGTACATTTATAGATAACTATTAAATATTAACTTGCATGATTTATATTAAAATATATAACTAACAGCATGTCAACTGCTTTGAAACTTGATAATAATTCCAAAGAGCAGAAAATCATGATATTAAGGTGATGAGAAAGACAACCCACATCCCACTGACACCAATCCTCTTTATTTATACAACTGATTTGTCTGCAAGACCTTAGGGAAGAAGACGTTGATAAGATAGAAAGCTTACAAAATCAAATGATATGTGGATTCACAGATAAATGCTAATGAAAAAGAATAAGACGAGAAAAAGGATAAGTGAGTTAGTGGGTGTGAATGGTGGACTACTGGCCACCAAATGCCAGAAAAGCAATAATTATGGAACATATAAGCCTGAAAGATGCAAGCCACCTCCAATTATTAACAGTATTAATTATTACTATTAAGTGTAGTAATTATTACTATTAAGTGTGTTGATTATCTAGGAGCTACTTTTTAAGATTAAATTATTCTGAATATCCATGGTATTATTAAATTCCCTATTGAATGATTCAAGTTGTATATATATATATATATATATATATATATATATATATATATATATATATATATATATTAGCTAAGTTACCCGGCTTTGCTCGGGAAATCATTAGAGGCTGAATGATGATTTTTATTTTTGGCAATGCTTCAATGTGTATAACTACACTTCCTGTCTGGGCGTATAGTGTTATGCAGGGGACTTAAAGAATAGAAATTTTAGTTTTGAAGAAAAATGAAAATAAGTCCCTAGGCAATCCCCTCTCCATTGTTTTGACACACTGTGAATAATTCAAATCATAATCATGGATAGCGTTTATTTGAATTAAATATTATCTATTATGTACACATTTCCTGTCAGTAACCAATCTGAGACTGTGAGCTTAGTTGTATACATAATAGTAAATTTGAGTAGAATGCAATTCCTTCATTTCACAGGAAATAAGTTAACATAATTAACTGCCTGACAGCCCTTCGGGTTCATGAACGACTCTCTTAGCTCCCTTCGACAGACAGGCGAGCAGTGAGAATGGGCCACAGACCCACTGGATCAATAACGCCCATCAGTCCCACTCAGATAATGGGGGTTGGGCATAGAGTTGATCACTCACTATCTAAAAACCATGAACGCGAATCCCTTGAATCTCGCTCTTAAAGGTCTAAAATGTCAACTGAATAAGTGTGTGTGTGTGCGCGTGCGTGTATTGATTGAATGAACCTATTTGATATTGTGTCAAATAGGAATGACTGCTCTGTACACAAAACCTTAAATAATAGCAGACTAAACTTAAAAATATATACACACTCTAAAGTATTCTTGTAAATAAATGCCTTCTAGCAATAAAGATTGCAACAGACAAAATGTATAACTATTTGACTTATTCAAATATCCGCTTATCATATATGATCTACTAATTCTTATTTTATTAAAGGTCCCACTAACAGACAATTACTGCAAAAGCCAAACAATACTCCTCATACACTATGCCAGGCATAAAACAAATAGACTGAAAAATAGGATTACCCGTTATATAAAAGAACCACTGACTAAAAAAGAGAAAAGTATTACACTGTACTGCACTATTTTCTAATAAAAATGAACTACCAAGGACTCTTAAGAGTAAAGGTAACTTAATAAATAAGTAGTTCATTTAAGAAAAAATAATTCTTTTCTTTTATATCCAAATAAACGTTTCAATTTCTTCAGCATGTTTCACATCTGTGGAGTTGGTAAAAATTGATGTAAAAAGGAAAAGGAATAGTACAGTACTGATTTGGGATCAGCCTATTTTGTTACGTATTTGATAATAATATAATATGGTAATATAGTTTTTCTGATGTGATAATACTGAAAAATGTTGATTAATTGTTACAGAGAAACAAGAAGCTTTCGGCGACAGTGTGAGGGTCAGAGTAGCGGAGCTGATTCGCAGTATGGATTCTCTGAAGGAGCAGGTAGAGGGGGGCTTGCTACAGTCTCTGGCTTGTCTCCATGGGGACCTCCTCCTCCTTACTCCGATCCAAATTCACCTCGGAGGGAACAGAGTACTCCATCGTCATTGAAATCTGATCAAAACCAGGTTTGAAATACTCTCATTAGTTTAGAATCGTCTTTTTTTATGGTTTGAACACATCAGAACATGTATCTAATAGAGGTATCACTGCTGATCCAGGGTAATTTTAATAGCAGATTTCCCTTAAAAGGAATGAGCTATTGAGGTTGTACACTTGACACCATTTTCAAAACATTTCCTCAAATGACCATTGATCCTACGTAGGATATTGATTCCTTCAATATTAACAGATATTTGCATTTTTACTTTTCAGTATTCAGTAAACTCCCACATTTAGTCATTGCTCATTAACTGGAAGCCAATTTATCATAGCTTAATAACAAATTTTGTACTCGATAGAGCATTGTTATATGAGATACTTGCAAATATATTTTGTGATATCACCATTTAAGATTTTACATTCATGACTCAAATGTTTATTTGATGTATACCATAATTGATTTTCAAACATTTCATTCAACACTAAAGATCGTATTCGTTAATGGCTGAATCGGGCCAGGAATAGGAGGGCTATAGATAGGGAATTTGAAAATTCAAAAATCTCCTTTATTATGAGTGTGATGGAAAATTATTATAGAACCAATCTTGTTAAACTATTGATGGTTTAAAATTGTTGTTCTATAGATTTTTTGATCTCAAATATTAAGCGAGTTAGTCATTTCTTCTTGTTTTCAGTAAACCCCTATTCCTACTCATCTGATTTTTATTTAGAAATAGTGAATATATTGTTATATTTATTACAAAATCAGTAATAAACGTTGTTTATTAGAGTTCTTTTGGATGGCAAAATTAAACACATACAAGCTTCAGTTTTTATCACTGTACAATTTATTTAACAATGCACTTCACACTTAGTTAATTATTCTTAATTACTACTCACAGTATACACTGATACGAGGGCGTATTGAAAAGTAAGGTCTCCTATTTTTTTTTCATAGAAAATTTAATTTATTTACAACTTTGGTTACATCGTTGGAAGGGTTGAATATTTGCCTATTTTTCTACATATTCGCCTTGACGATCAATAACTTTTTGCATTCTGTTTACCAGCTTTTTAATGCCGGTGCCGTACCACTCTCCCGCCGCGTCACGAAGCCAACTGACGACTGCTTCTTGAACTTCCTCATCTGACTTGAATTTCTGTCCCCCAAGGTGTTTCTTGAGAGCGGGAAACAAGTGGTAGTCGCTGGGGGCAAGGTCCGGGCTGTAAGGAGGGTGGTCGATGATATCCCAGCCGAATCCATTGAGTAGGGTGGTCGTTTGATGTGAAGGGGTAGGCTCACCAAAGGAGTGTGTTTGCTTCATGACAATGCGCGTCCACATGTGTCACATCAAACGACCACCATACTCAATGGATTCTTTTGTGTTGTGAGACTCTCATGTTGTGTACAACTCTGGGTGCAATTTCAGACAGTACTGAAATTGACTTTTAGTGAATGACTAAATTAACATTATGACAGCATTAACTTATGATCATTACTTTACTGAATTCCTTCTTGATGGAGTCTTGTAAAACTTAATCTTTATTTAACCCACAGTAAACACACTTTGCACTAAAGACTGAAAATTTAAACTACATACAACATGTTAATTTATATAATAGCTTGATGTGAAAATTCCATGATTTGGAGTCAAAGTTTACTAAGACTAATAATAAAAATAACACCACTAATATTCATGAGAAAGTAACGTTATTAAAAAAATTAATTATATAATATTCAGTGTTCTGTATTATAATAATAGTTATTTATGATTTTGTATTTTACCTATTTCAAAAGGAGCGTTTAAATATCAAATTTCAATCGAATAAACATTGTGACCAATAGAGGATTAACAGAACAACATATAATGATATAAATTTGAATGTACCTACATTTCAGTCATCTACTTTGTAGGATCAGGGGACATTTAAAGAAAATTTTCAGAAATTGTCATGAGTACAACCTCAATAGCTGATTTCCCTGAAGGAAATCTGCTAAAACACAGAATTAAAGTGTATAAGTAAAAAAAAAAAAGTACAAATTAATTGTTTTTAATACTGACCTTTTATTTAAAAAAATTAAAACTATTATATGTTGGAGAACTTTTTTATTTTGGAAATTAATTATATAAATAGAGGTGTTTCATGTCATGTAATTTTTTCTTTTAAAATTTAGATTCAGTATATCTTTTATTATTCCTATCCAAATATAAGTTCTTAGTGGAAAAGTTAATTTTTTTAGAATTGCAGATAAGACCTGAAAATTTTTGTGAGAACTATGAACATATTGTTGAGAAATCTAAAGATATGAAAATGAAAGTATGCATCTTTAATATAATCAGAAAATCTTTTTAGCATATGTAGAAATATATATATATTTCTTTTTTTATTTAACTGTGAATGTGATTTCTAAATATTATTTATATTACAGGTTGTTTCACCTCGAGTTAAATACCTAAGGGACAAACGACCAGAGCTTTCTGAGTCTGAGGTATATTTTGCTGATGTCAGCAGCTGTTGCAATGGCTCAATTAGGAATGACTCTTTAGTGTATGATGAACCCCAAGAGCGTACCAAACCGTCTAATCATCGATTTCCCAATATACCAGAAGAAAGAGCTTCTCCAGACTCTGAGGTAGCCGAAGATGGATCTGAAGAAGATGATCCAGAACTTGTTAGTTTCAGCCGGCGAAATAACCTCACTAGGTAATTTCTATCGTTTTTTTTTAATGTAGGTAGAATGAAAATCTTCTTTTTTTTTTTGTATTTTATGATATTTGTTTACTCTTATTTTTCAAATATGTAGCATTTTTAATAATAAGGTGTTTACCAGTTAATAACTGGTTTAATAATAAGTTTTTCAAGAAATAAATAGATGTTACTAATGTTTATCAAAAAATCAGTTACATAAGTTACAGAATGTGATAACCACATTAATTATAAAGGAAAAAGAAATTATATTTTCATGAAATGGTACAAAAATAATTTTGACAGTGACTTATGAATTGAATGTCATAGAGCATATTATAAATTGAAGGACTGGGTTATAAATGACATAACTATATTAACTATCATACGATTAATATCCACCATTATTTTTGCCAAATTTTGATATAGTACCTATTAAACTAATATTTTTTTTATTACATTTAGGTCCCATCGAAATAGAATGGACTTATCTCAGACAACAGAAGATTTTTCTCCAATGTCTGTTGATTCTGGTGGAAGGGGAGATTCGCCCTGGGGCTCACCAGACTTTTTAGCCCCTGATGCCCAATATGAAACTATTCCCGAGCCAATTGGATTTGAACGGCGGCCTACTAGAGACAACTTTTCAGAGCTCAATGGGAACAAGCAAATAGTTGACCGCTGCAATAATCCACACTATTATGGCGGAGAATATCCGCGTTATACCAACCCTGATGGGCTTCTCCGTCATCATTATGAAGAGATTCAAGAGCCTTCTAGAACGCAGCCTAATATAGAAAACTCTCCAGTATTTGGAACAAGATTGTTCCCAAACCCCCCCAGAAGACATTCGCCTGAATGTATAGCTCTTGTTGATGAGTCACTGTGTTCTCATAACGACTCTTCCTGTCGGTGCTCAATGAGTTTAAATAGTCGAGTTGAGGAAGCACCAAACAATTAATGTAATTTAACTTTGGGGGGTGCTTCAGATTAATTATTAAAATTTTATTTCTGAACCTCTAGAGGCTGTACATGTTTATTAATTATTGACTTTTAAACTGTTTTGTGATCTATATCTCTTATAGTTTGGTTTAAAATGTGTTGACTTTCTGTCAAATTTTTATTTTTTATCTTAAGTGGTAATTTGTGTAATTACTATGAATATGAACTATACACATGACTGGCTGGATGTTGTTTTCTAGTTGTAAGAGCACATGTTATGTATTGTTCAGAAGGTAAAATGTGAATTAGTTAATGTGAAAATGTACTGCTGTTGTCATATTTATAGGATTTGGTGGCTACTAATAAATATTACATTTAAAAGACTGATCGCAACAAAATAATTAGGTAGGCACATTCGATATTTAAAAGTAGTTATTATTTGTTTTGTTTTGACCAATGACAGTTTCATATTAAGTCAAATTTCATTAGGACCCATCTTAGAACTGTAATTTGATATAAAGTGGGAACAAAAAAACATTACCTTCGAAGATGCGTTCTATCTTAGATGTTGTTAAAGATCGGCAGCACTAAATTGTATATATAAGACTATTTTGTACTTCCATAAATTAAATGTAATAAAAATTGTTTTGTAAATATAGTTATTTAAATAAGATTAAAACTTTAGTTGAATCGAAATTAATAGTAATTTAAAGGCCTTATCTTATTGGTTGAGAAAAAATTAGTAAGTGTATTGTACTTAGAAATAACATCAATTGAGCCTTGACTTCTAAATGATGAGGAGTAACCCATGGAATTGAGAGAAAATAAAGTTCTATTTAAAGCCCAAAATCATTAAAATAACTAAAGTGAGTTTGGACATTATTGTAATAATTATTAATTACATTGATATTCATGAGCTATATGTGTCAATGACCCAGTGGGTGAATAGAAATATTCTTCTTGCCAACTCTTTGTATATTCCAAAACTATATACAAAAGAAAAACTGTCTTTTCAACTAATTTACTTACATTGAAAATAAAGTTCGTTGATTGGAAAAGACAAATATTTAATTTATAAAAATAATAATAATATAATACATAATATTTCCAAAAATAAGAATGGACAGTTTTTTGCTCAATCAAAAATAAGTGTTTAAAATTGAACCTTGTTATTGAATGATTAGTAACTTCAAATAATTAATGATTTTTACTAGCTATGTCATGTATATAATCTTATTTAAATATTACTATGTTGTGCAAACATATAATATTGTACATGTACATAAGTAAGTTAGTTTATATTTAATAAGTAATGAATACATTTATAAGATGGAGACAATATAACAAAACTATACGACACACAATCAGAATATTTGTTATCAGATTAAATGTTATTGTAAGTATTCAACTGTATTAATTAAAATTTTATGTGTGTAAACATTAAATAGTCGGACGGTTTTTGTACATATAGTTTATATTTATTCCAATGCTTTAGCTTTAAACAATGTTATGTTGTTGTAATATAAAATAATTTTTTTAAATTAAAACAGAGTTTAGATAATGAAATAGCAATTCTTTTTTCCTTACCCCCACGATTAATTGAAGTTTGTTTAATTGTGATTCATGAAATGTGTTTGTCTACTATATTCTTCTTACTCTGGACCCAATGTTCTCATATATATATATATATATATATATATATATATATATATATATTCTTCATAGTTTAGTGGCAAGGGTCACCAATAAAAACTCCTTTGTTTTCAGCTGACTTTATTCAAAATTGCCCTAAATGTTTTGTGGCTTACATACCACCTCGGACCATTCCTTTTCAACAAATAATAATATTAATTTATAAAATCTCAAAGATGATTCTTTGCTACACTAACAACTTGCATATGTTTAGCTAAAATAATATATTTATTAAATTTAATTATTCATTGTTGGGCCATGAAACATGTTGGGCAATTTTTAATAGTCTTGTTGCGATCTGGCTGCGGCGGTAAGCAGTGGAAGCTGTAATATATGAAAAATCCCACAACCAAATCACTAACAAGAATTTAGGAAGGACCATCAACAATCGACTCAAGTCCAAACTCAAATATATATAAATTCATTTATAATAAAAATATGCTCCAATTATTAATATCAAAATGAAAAGGCACCTTTGAAAATATAATGGGGGACACTTAATTATACTTAGTCTATATTACAATAGAAAGACTTAGCTGTTTAATAGAAGTGCTGACTTAGCCGTGAGAGGTAGAATAGGCTAGGCAGGCCGGAACAAGCTGAAGGATTAAGTGTCGCTCGTGAACCAGGGTCTCCCCTCCAGAGGATGCCGAATATGACTGATTTTAATCCGTCGTGTCGGGGTCCTTATATAGGGCTAATCCGGGAGTGAACTTTGAACTGCCGATCGAAATACGCTCAAAAAGTGCATTTAATGTGAATTAATTATCGAAATTCATCCGTATTACTACTTAGTGTACCGACGTTAAGAGCTGTGAATGTTAATATCAAAATCCATCGGCGTTATCTATGAAAATGCTAGAGCACATGGTGACTTCACTCCAAATTGGATATAATTCTTATTTAAAGGTAAAAACAATACATTTAAGCATTCATACCTAATAATCTTAATGTGCTCTGTACTGGGAATACTCAGAATATAAAATATATAGCCATTTATAATGGGCTTATGTAATGCAATGTAAATTTCATTAGTCTGTTGGAAAAAAAAGAGTTTTTATTGGTGACCCTTGCCACTGAGTCCGAATCAAAGAGTTATAAGCTGTTCTGTTGCTGATTCTACCTACTGCATTTAATATTTAATCGAGTAGGAGCTAATTTATGGGAAACTAAAGATCAAATTTGTTAATGGCTGAAGTCGGGGTGGTGCCTACTAGTGGTAGGAGATGAATTTCGGAAATTCAAAATATCACTGTTAATATTATATATTGGATCGAAACATTGTAAGGAACCAATCATATTGCAGATTTAATGTACCACAAATGTGTTACATACATTGTTTCTCTATCTTGAATATTAACCAAGATATTTGCAATTTTTGTTTTAGCCTTTGGTAAACCCCCACTTTTATTCATGCCATATAGAGAATAAGCTGTTATATCATGAACCACTTTATTTTAAGGATAAAGACCAAATATTGTTTTCATTTAACTTTTGCTGAGTAAGATAGGTACATACAAATAACCTAGACTACAAGAGGTTTATTAATGTCATAGTTTATAATTAAAGGTCCTGTAGTCTAATGTATTCTAAACACTCTTCGGTAGTGTAGCCAAGTTTCTTTCGACACAAGTTCTTTTGACAAACATTGTTTAAAAAAGTATCTAATATGCAGATACATTGTTTTTGTTGACCTCATTAATTAAGATTTTACGTTCTTATATTAAAAATGTTTATTTGATATATACGATACTTGATATTCATCCATTTCATATAACATTAAAGTTCATAGTCGTGAATAGTAGAAATCACAGCAGGAATAGGGTTTTAGTGGGGAGGAGGTGGCTTGAAAACTCAAAATATCTCCATTATTATGAGCGAGTTCGAAAAATGTTGAAGAACCAATCTTGTCTTAATGGAACTGTTGTTCTAAACATTTTTCTCAAATATTAAGATAGTTATTTTTGCTTTCTTGTTTTCAGATTTAAGTTAACTCCATGTCTAGTCATTGGATTTTTCCTTAGAAATAGTAAATACACGGTGTGAAGAGATCAATAATGTGTCACACCAACATGTGGGAAATCTGTTTAGTTTACGCAGCCCCTGCCTGCCAGAATTTATTCATTAACATTCATGTGATATATTCTACTCTTAAGGTGACTTTTTAAGATACATGAAAGTAAATGCGAGTTAAAAGGTTTTCATTGGAAACATTTAAGGATCACAAATAACATCATCTATTATTACACCTCTCTCAATGGCCTTCAATTTATTCAAAATTCAAATTAAGTATATGAGTGAAGAAATGCTACGATTGGCTTTCTCTTCCACTTTCAAATACAACCCTTCAACAGGTAGAAAAGTGACCGAAGGCATGTTACCACATATTCTGTCTGTGTTATACCTTAATAGTTGCTTGCCTTAAGGGAAATTTGCTACAAATTAAATAAAATATATTTCCGAAAAAACAAATTAATTTTTTGAATGTATTAACTATCATATAGATTTGTTTCTGAATTTTCATTTACTTTTGTTTTCATAGAAGACATCCCTGATTGCAAGGATTAGAGCTGAGGCATGAGTACCTATTTTAAGCAATTTCCCTTGGGGTGAAATCAGCAATTGAGGTTGTACTCATGATGGGGTTTTTGAAAAATTTCTTTATATATCCATTAATCTTACCCAGGAGATGGCAAAAATGAGCACCGTTCAAAAAAAAAAATCTGCTAAAAAGCTGTTATATCATGAACCAAGGTTAAATATCAAATATGGTCGCCATTGAACTATTACTTTCTAAGACACATGCAAATAAATAATGTATTGATGTCATCAATTACGATTAAGTGATGGTTTAGAGAAAGGTAATTAGAAAATTCAAAATGTCTCCGTTATTATAAATCGGATCATAAACAGTTATAGAACCAATCTTGTAAAACATTTGATTTTCTACAATTGTTGTTCTATGCATTTCTTGGTAATTCAAGTATTAACCGAATTATTCAAACTTTCTTTTTTTCTACCTTCAGGACCCCCCCCCACTCATTGTACTTTACATACTCATTGTTTTTATACATATAAATGAGAATACATGGTGAGATGACATCACAAGTGTGTTATACCAGCGCGTGGGAAATCTGCTTAGTTTACGCAGCCCCTGCGTGATGAGACTCTTTTATTTTTGTTTAGAACTGTATAATACTCGCAGAGAGATCCATTCAAATGAGAGAGGGTCAATCCTAGGCTTTGAAAAGTGCTCAAGAAAAGGGAAGAAAAAACATTCTACTTAGAGTTGAAAATGATTTTTAAAAATTTGTCGAAAAGATTGAATGTACAAAATTATACATTTAATGATACTTCAAATATGTAGCTGGAGTGAATAATGTTGCTTTTGCCTTATAATTAAGGATAAAGTAATGAACAATATGTAATGTTCCACTTCAGAAGAAATGCCAAAATTAAACACAAAGACATTGTTTTAAACAAAAAAGTAACTCTGGAGCCTTGAAAGTTTACTTACATTAAAATTGGCATTGAAAGAAAAACAGATAATGGAACATATGCCTCTACACTCTTCAAGTAGAAGTTGTACCTACCAACTTCAGCTTGGATAATTTTATATTTACGAATCAGATTTACTGGTCCCTCTAAATTATTATGATTTTATTGTACATCCTACATAAATAAAACGTATGAACACTGAAAATAAATTATAAAAAATATTTAGATAATTATTACATAAAAAATACTTTTATAAAACAGTAATTTTGAGTATTAACTAATTGAATTAAAATAACATAATAGTGCTTTAAGCTTTAACACAATCTGGACTAAAGGATGGGGATAATGGACCAAAATTTATAATAAATTGTAATTTTAATTTACATTAGGAATTGTTCATTTATTTTAAGCCCAATGAAAATTACATCAAGGTTAATCAATTCCGAAATGAGTGCATAAAGACACCCATTTAGAGAAATGAAAAGTAAATACATAATTTCTCTATGTAATTAACACAATACAAAGAAAACCTTTGCTATAATAAGATGAAATGTTCAAAATATGAAAACAGTAATGACTACTATTATACAAACAAATTAAAGTTAATAACACTGAAACTAATCAAGCAATAAACAATGATATCCAGTTACCAAAACATAAATGGGTAAATTATTTTAACATCTGATAGTCAATACAGGTACAAAATTTTTAAAGGCCATCATTGGCATGTAGTCCTTGTCGTAAAAAGATGCTTATATTTAGAGTCACAAGGAATCCTTCGCTCTACTAGCATCCTTGTGAAGAGAATGGCACTGATGTTGGAGTGTATGCGTTGAAAATTCACTGACCCATAGAATAAATAATTGTGAAGGAAACATGTATTATCATTACTAATGGAACATGGGAAGTAAATTCCTATACTGCACTATAGGAAACAAGAAAATATTTCTGTTTCTTAGATTTCAAATCTTATCTTTTTAAAAGCTGCCATTGGCATATAGTCCATCTTGTCCAGAATAGTTGCTGCTTGTATATTTGGAGTGTATGCATTGGAACCACACTGTCCCATAGAATAAATAGCTGTGAACCAAGCATTTAATTTCATTAATGATGGAGCATGCAAAATAAACTCCTATACTGCACTATAGGAAACAAGAAAATATTTCTGTTTCTTAGATTTCAAATCTTACCTATTTAAAAGCTGGCATTGGCATGTAGTGCTTATATTCTATTAAGTATTACACCTTTTATCCTTTCTGAAAAGGAACCAAATTTTTGGATTTTCCAACACGCATTTGAATACATTCTACTACAAATGTATTTATTACACATAGCAGCAATTCTGGAAGCATTCCAAACCCACTAGAAAGTACATTCTTAGAGTCTATGATAACCCTTGAATTTAATACATCCAAAATGTCATTCACTGAACTGATAAATGCAGTGATCGGAAGAGAACTGCTGTCTTCAACGTAGTATGGCTCTTGTACTTACCTTGGCATGGCTGTTCGCAATAAAGTTTTCTAGCAGGTCAAACCTGCAAAGCGATAGCCTTTAGTCATTTTCCTTGGTTTACCATTTTATTATTTTAACTCTATTCCGTTACGAACAAATTAATATTACAATAATTGTCCCCCATTTTAAAAGATATTAACTGATTATATACATATTTATTTCTAGTGGCTTTTCTTCAGAAAAAGTGGCTTTGTTAGAGGAAAAAATTATGAATATATATTATAAGAGCGTATAATTGAATAAAATCTGCCGATGCAGACAATATTCTCTACACAGGCATGCTTTATTTCCACTTGGCGCCGAATAGTTTAATGACTACAATTTGAAACTAAAATATAGTTCCTAAATTCTAAGCACATAAGAAAAGTCGTTAATTGCACAATTATTGAGCGAGACTATTTTTTTTTTTTTATAAATGGTTTAACTGTAGTTTCGATTTATCAAAGCTTAAATGTCAGACCAGGACTTAATAATTACCATGACGCCCTTGTTCCTAGGATATTTTTCGTTGTATGGTGTTATTAATTCTTCGAACAAATGCATTGCATTTAATGATAATAATTAATTTTCATGGGATACCTACTTTTAGGAACCCCGCAAGCTGGGAAGGCAATTAAAAAAAGAGATTTATAAAAGACTACAAATATAATAGAATGGACGCCCCCTCTTTTCCTTACACATTCAACGCAATTTTTCAGCAAAAAGCTTCATGTCGTACATATGCAGTATTTTTAGTTCAGAGCAGTTTATTCATCATTTTAACAGTAGCTGAGTTCATAATTATAAACATTATAAAAAATGTTATCCTTAGTTGACATAATGAAGTAAGAAAAGAAACATATTTTAGACTTTGAAAATGCATTTTTTCTATCCTTATACTGCAAAAGTTCATTTTCTGATAAAATTTCAATTGTATGGCAAAACTGTAAAAATGGCTCCAAAGGCTGATTTTGAATATCTGAAGTATCGCGGCGTAGATAAGTTATCATTTTTGACTCTTTTGTGTGAAATTGCTGCAGTCTTTTTAAGTCATTCTATTATTGAAATATACACCTTATTATTAGGGTTTTTATACTTATTTTTAATAAATAAAACTGCATAATATGTGCTCCAAGGCAGTTCTTGAGTACCTGGAATCTACAAATCGTCCCTATTCTGTCAATGACATCCAACAAAATTTGCATAACGCGTACAGTAAAAATGCTGTGCAAAATGCCTTGGATGAACTAGCTTCAAATGGGACAATTCGTGAAAAAATCTACGGAAAACAAAAGGTACTTACCGTTGATGTAGAGCTGGACATATAACTGTTTTGGTATTTAGCACAATTCATAAAGCCTTGTTAGTAACTTCATGTTGTTTTGCTATAGAAGGAAGTTCACTATTTATTTGATCATTGTCACTCAGATATAAATTGAAATGTACTTTTTATTTGAGTTTGGAACTTCTTAATCTTCTGCTTGTAAGCCAGATTGAGAATTGAACATGGCTTTTGTTGACAAAATGGGATATTTGTTGAAGATGACTGTTCTTTAGATTCTCGATTATAGGAAGAAGACATTCTTAAGCTATTTATAGAAGAAAACAATTGAATTTTGTAATCAATAGAAAGTTTTATTCCAGAAAAAGCCAACAAGGATCTATACTGCTCTTTTTTCCGGTACACAAAACACAGCCAATAAGTATTATTTAATTTCTGATGCCAGTTAATTATATGAGTGATTGGACTCATTTTCCATTTAATTGTTAAC
The DNA here is from genome assembly GCA_019009955.1 of Riptortus pedestris. Classification (NCBI taxonomy): domain Eukaryota; kingdom Metazoa; phylum Arthropoda; class Insecta; order Hemiptera; family Alydidae; genus Riptortus; species Riptortus pedestris. The sequence continues at coordinate 51,785,862 of CM032232.1, forward strand.
TATTTCTAAGTCTATGCCAGTGAGTAAGGTGTTGCTAACTCTTGAGGTGGCAAACAAAAAAAAAATCACCATTTTTCAATGGTTGACCATGCCCCTAAAAAAAAAAAGTCTCAATTGAGAAGTTCTCTACCAGTTGGTAGAGGGAACAGGTAATTGAGGTTATACAAAAAGGAAAAGTAAATCTGTCACTGAGGGAAGGGATTGGTGGTGTAAAGCAAACTAATTTACTAATTGCTGAAATAATACATAGATGACGTCATCCTATCCTAAAATCATTTGTAAATGTGTCTTTAAATTTAAGCTGGACACAATATATTAAATGAAAAATTAACAATAACTGTGTCAATATTAGAATTAAAGAAAAATAAATGGAACTAAAATGTTCTGCCTTATTGTGGATTCATTACAACCATAAGATCACCTCTTTATTCAATAAGATACTCACTTACCACTCATTGATGAGTGACCATCAAGCAATCAGATAGAAGCCAGCCTCAATGTCCAGTCTAAGCCAATGGACTAAGCTTTTGTTGTATTTTAACTTTATTATTGATATTATCATACTTTCAGGTATATTGCATTCTTCAAAAAGAAGAATCAAACAGTGATGATGAATTACTCGAACTAAACGAGCAAGTAAGTATCTTTATTATCCTTATATTTGAATGGAATTTATTTGTGGGTGGATCGAAATCATGTCTCAGTTATTCAAGTTTATTAGGACGAATACCTTAATAGACATGGCTAAGCTGAACCTCCATGAATTTAAATACTATTAATTCCTTAAAATAACTTTGTTTGAACAACAACAACATTTTTTTCTTCAAAATATGTAATTTGTAACGCTATTTGTAGCTGTATAGATAAATTAATACCTTATTAATTAATATCTTTGAAATTAAAGGAATAATTTTGATGAAATATGCCGTAAAATCTAACCAGACAATACATTTCTAAAAACAAGCCTAGATGAAATATATTACTTTTTATTTCCCACATTTATTCATGGATGATATAGTTATGAATCTGTCTTGCTTCCTGGGCAGGTTCATAATTCTCGCCCCAACTTCTCATTACATCTATAAATGTATTAAAGTTTTAATGTGGATCTGTTATCATTTGGAAATTGGGAGTAAAATTACATCTGTTTGGCAAATATGCTTTTGTAGTTCCACAGCCCTTGTTATCATTAGAATTAAGGTCTGTGTAGGTATTGACTTTGTCTTTGTGTTTTTGGCTGCCATTTCGTTCTATAGATGTACTTCCAGCTTCCTGAGAGCTTATCTGAGACTGAAGGTCCCAGAAAGTCATGATCCTAACAAAAGTTCATTGATACCTGGAAAGAATCATACACAAGAAGCACTAGAGATAGTAAAATCCCCAAATAACATCAACAGAAAAGATAGTTATGTATTAAGCAAACTCAGAAAATCCATAATTGCACCTGGACAAGAGATCATTAATGAGGAATACAAAATCTCAAAGGAACAAACACTTTGAGATCTGAAGATAAATGGAGATATATACAATATATACCTAAATAGGAACAGAGCTCTTCAGTCTATAAAAAGCCCTGAGGAATCTGGAATTATGTCCAGAGAAACACTGGCCAAAAACATTAAGTCAGGTTCAATACCCTATTACCTTAATCGTAAGAATGGTTTACAAATGCTTCAACAAGTGCATTGTCAGCTTACTATTAAAATCTATCTTTAGTAGTGTTTTTTAGAAGAGGGACAAAAAAGAAACTCTAACATAGATAATTAGACACAAGTGGTTTTCCCATAAATGTAAATGTTAAGATATATTTAATGTAAATTAAAAGGTTCTTTGGAATTTTGATAGTATACCGACAACATTGTCTTTATCAATGCTTCGAATAATGAAGACAATGCACTTCTTGATACATGACCCAAACGTTTATGTTTTCTGACTGAGTTTTAACAGAAAATTTTCATAAAATAATCCTGAATGATAAGTACACATACTTTAAATTTATATTAATATTTATATATTTTGTTAAAGTTAAAAAAAGCATCAGAAGAACTACAAAGACTACAGGCAGAATCCAAAAAGTCTGAAGCTTTGCTCAAAGAAATTTTAGCAGAACCAACTACTGCAGAGGTTTGTACTTAATAAATGAATTCAAATAGTATTACATTTAATTTTCTGTTAATTAAACAGTGAAAATTGATTTGTTTTATTATTATGTATTAGCGGCTATTTTATGCTATTAAGTTTAATTGGGGCGGTTATCTTTTGGTTACCACTCTTTTCTAGCCATGATGGGACTAAGATTTGATTTAATGAATTTGTCACTAAATAAACTCCTATTGCTCAGATGAGAATCAAACTCATAACTCTAGGTTTACCAAGTGATTTTAAGACCCACATTATAACTCACATGGCTAACCTGAGCCCCTGATTTGTTTTAAGACCCAATAAAAAGTGTTTTTTTTTTTTCTTTTTCTAAAAATAGGTAATTATTTTCAGAGATAACTTTTCTTATTATTTAAGTTATTGATAGTAATGTTATTAGAGTGACCAAGAGTTATTTATTGCTTATATTGTTTGTTCAGAATCTATGTACACAACATTCATTCAATTAAATGTTTTTAATTATAAATTTAGTTCAATAATAAGAGTTATTGTGATTAATATGCTAATTTCCCGATGGGGAAAACTGCTCATTACACTTGGATTGGATCATTTCTGATTGCCCTGTCTTTCTCTTTCATTCTTGTTCAGTAAAGATTGGTCAGCGTTTACAATAGTTATTATAGGTTAAGCCACTAAAATGGAAAGTTATAGGCGCTATTGGTGTAAGGGATGTTATAATACAAATTACATAGTGAAATGTCAATAAAAAATACAGAATTTATATTAAATTATAGTAAATTTATTAAGGAATGGCTTTTATTGGTCAGTGCTGCTAAAAACCATTATTAAAAAAAAATAATATAAATTATAAAGCAGTATTCTTTTAGGCTTGGATCTGACTCATTTAGTTGTTATCTATAACTAGCAGTTAAATACTCCTGCTGGTCTCCTCATCTTTTTGGGAACAAAGGTTCATCCCATCATGTATTTTTTTCCTCTAATAGTATTAAAGTTGTGACTCTATCTCATTCAATTTTAAATACAGGGAGAAGAGCTCAATTTGTAGAATAGTGCCTCCCTTCTTTAACACATTTATTGCTCATCTCTATATGTTTCACTTCATATATGTCTCTTCAGGAGGCGTTAGTCATTTGGTTGAATTGTAAATTACTAATTGTTTTATTTTATCAAATATTTCTGACTTTGTACTGGGTAAAGTGTTATTCCAGGGAGTTTTTCTTCATTATATTTAATATGAAGAAAAGAGCTGCTGAAAGCCATCAAATTTTAATAGATGTTTATGGAGTGCATGATCTACCTGTTCAAATGTGTTGGAAGTGATTTACTTGGTTTAAAAGTGGTGATTTTGAGAAGAAGAATAAGTTGCTTGATGAAGATCCATGCCAAACGCTTCAAGATTTGGCTGAATCATTGGGAGTTGACTTTTCTACAGTTAGCTAACGCCTCGAAGCCATGGGAATGATCCAGAAGTAGGGAAACCTCAATTTTCGGAAACATTTGCTACAAATTAATTCAAACAGCCTATATAAATTTGAAGAATGTATGTTTTTCCTTAAATTTTACCTGTAGAATGTCTTCTGGGCTAAAATATACACTGAATTTACTCCAAATATCTTGCCAATGAATTTCAATGGCAATAGATGTGTTGCACTTTTTTGTCAAATACAACCCAGGTATATAAATACTACCAAATGAAAGTTTGGTCCTCTATTTCAATAATTTTTTTTAAATTTCACTTTTAATTAGAATTGTTTTAATTGAATTGTTATTATTTAGGCAAAATCAGATAACGAAAGACTTAAAAAAGTCAATGATGTCCTGGCAGAAAAATTGAATGTTCTGAAGTCAGGTACTAGCTTGATATCAGATGAGGAAAAGCAAAAGGTGAAAAAACACCATGATGAAATTTCCAGGTATTTTTCCAATTATTTGGTTTTATACACAAAATACAAAGAACATTTTAAAAATAACACTGAATCAAATAAGTGAAATTTGTTGGTGAAAAAGTACTTACACTTCTAATTTTATACGAGAGCGCTTCAGATCAGGAGACTCACTTTAGAATGTTATAATTTTATTAATTTATTTTTTTTTATATTAACTACATTATTGCTTTCATAAAAATAGATCTGCATATGTATGTACAATAGTGGACTAAATGAATGCAACTATTTTTGGCAATAATGTTCATTTACAAAATTGATAGATTTTGAATGCCCCCCCCCCCCCCCAAATAGATTGTTTTAGTCTTATATTGTTAAAAATTGAACACACTACTTTTAAATCACATTCTTAATGAACACCATATGCTGTGTGACCTTATCTATTGTTTATGACTGAAAATGTAGTAGACAACAAAAAAAATTAAAAATATAAAAACTCTGAGAATGGCCTGTTGAAGGAAAGGAATAATTAAAAAGAGTATATAATATAATCATATTATAAAGACAATATAATAATATTGCTAAAGTAATTTACAACTTAGTAGTATATAGCATATATCAATTTTTGTTTCTGAATTTTAGGGAATCTAGGAAGCGAAAACGCATGTTTATGGACATTTTTGATGCTGTACTTGAAAATTATCCCAAAAGTAAAGCCGCTCTTATTGAAGAAAGTGGAGTGGATATGTGAAAACTATTTGTTCTTTAACTTTTTTTCCTTAACTAATGCTTTAGAGAGAACTGTACGAATCAAATAATAAAAACTTAGTTTATTCTTTCATCATCAATCCATCTTTCCTACTATTTTTCTCTTATATGTGTGTGTGTGTGTGTGTGTGTGTGTGTGTGTGTGTGTGTGTGTGTGTGTGTGTGTATATATATATATATATATATATATATATATATATATATATATATATAAATATAAAATATAGTTCAGTATAGTGTGTGTAAACACACACCCCCTCCCCCCATTTATTAATGAATTCACAATTGGCTTAGTTGGAAGGCAGCTGGAATATGTAGCAAATTGTCATTTAGTTTAAAAATGGAATTATATTTATTTATAAGTAAAAACTACACATAGTGTACACAATTTATATTTCTTTTTTATAATGTTGTATTTATAGAATATATTTTTGTAAACTTTCATTATTAACATGCTGTTCTCATTGCTTTTAGAACAGATGTTCTCAGTATTAAATTAGATTTGTAAGAGAAAAAAAGTTGTTTCCTTATAATTTTGTGATATTATGTACTTAATATTATATTAGAGTATTGTATTAGCAATACTATAGAATATTGTGAAAGTAGTATAAATAAATAAGATTTAAGAAAAAGTTTTCATAATTACTTTGTTGTTGTTATTTTTTAACGTCCACTTTGTGCTACTATGGCTAACTGGGACGGGTTGTGTTTAGGTTACCACCTTTTTCTAGCCTTGGAGGGACTAAGGAGTTTATCTAATGAGTTTGCCACTAAATAGATTCCTAATACCCATGCGGTAATCGAACCCACAACTCAAGGTTTGCCAGGTGAGATAAAGACCAATCGCTTAACTCATACGTCTATCCTAACTATAATTACTTGTTCTTATAATTCATCCATTTTTGAGGTGCTGGATGGTGAAGGAATCTGGTATCTCAGGTAAGAAAAGAAAGTCCTCGTATCTTCACAGTTATTTATTCTTCGTGAGAGTGCTTTCAGGGCATATGCTCCATCATCCGTGTCCTCTTCACAAGGATGTTACTGGAACCAAGGATTCCCTTTAATTCCTTATAGTTTATTTTTATCAATATGTAATTTTGACAGCTTTCTCTTATTTAACCCCCCCCCCCCCTGGTCTTCATTCAATTCTGTACAGTATAAAATGTGGCTATTGATGTAAAAATGTGCAATCATTCTTTCCTACATTTTACAGTTAAGTGATTTTTTATCTAATGCATTTTTAACATATTTGATCTGAATAGCTATTGTCTTATTCATATTCAAAATGAGTCAATAAAAATCCAGATAAGTGGGCATGAAAATCATTAAGTAAAAAATTTGTAAATTTAATTTGCAATAAGATTGATTATTTACAATTTTTTGGTCATCTTATAATAACAGATATTTTGAAATTCCCCCTCACACTGGTCTGATTTCAGCTATTAAAGAACTTGACTTTTAGTTTTGCATGAAACGCTAATATATCGAGTACGGTAACTATAAAAAATATTGGGACTGCTAGAGCGATAACAGAGAAATATATATTATTATTATTTATTAATGTCAACTTTTTGCAACTCAGGCTAATTGGGACGGGTTATCTACGGTAGGATTTAGGATGTTATTTAATGAATTTCGTCACTAAATAATTTCCTTTGCCCAGGCAAGAATCGAACTCGCCACTCTAGGTTTACCATGTGAGATTAAGGTCAACGCTTTAACTCACATGGCCAACCTGAGACCCAATCTGTAGTTTAAGTATACCCAAGAAGACAAAGCTGGAATTGACAAAATGATCGTCAGACCTATGAGGGTATAGTATATGTTTAGGATGGTCTCTATTTAACATTTATTTATTTTTATTTTTTTTTATTAGTTTGGAAGCCATTCGTCAAAAGAAAATGAAATAGGTTTAGTTTATGTTTAAATTGTGTTTTGTACCTTGCTTATGTTTGAAAATATGTTATCATCTACTAGGGGTCGATGGACATTTGAGTAAATTTTTCGAAAATAATGCCAGGTGTTTAGTAATTTAGGATTGACCCAAGGACGTTTTTTTAGATCATGTCTTCAGTTAAAGCCCTTTAGAGATCAGGCCACCCCACCCCCATGTATAATGCCTGCTAGTTACTCTAGGCAACTCATTTCTGGTCCTCCTTGGTCAACCCCTTACCGCCCATTGGGGGGGGGGGGTCGTATATTCAGTTGATCATTATCAATTGCAACATGAAACTCCGATCATGGATTCGTCTTGGAGGTGGCTATTAATGACCTTCTTAACCCTTTCCTTACGCAAAGTCACTATAGTGGCTTTAATCAAGGCACTCCACTAACTGTTGGGCAAGCTGGCCGACTTTTATATAGCCCGGCGCCGGCCAGAAGGGCTCAGGTCGACTCTCGCCTAGAAGATTTTAGACTTGCTCCTGGCACCACTCTTCTGCAGAGATGCCTTCATTTTCTTCATACTTCTTAAATACGTGATTAACAATGGGTAATTTTAGCAATAAAATAAAAAATTGCCTTAGGAAGTAGTTCATTCACCAGAACAAAACTGTGAATTAATCAGTAAACAATAGTCATAATAAATAGTCTTGGGGTAAATGTTTTTCCTTTCATTGCTTAGGCTGGAAGGCCAATCACTTTCACTCTTACTGCTTTGTCCCAAGTACTATTTTGCAGCCTGAGCTCTACGGTAATTTTGTCTACTGTATAACAGTCAGACAAAACTATCTACAACTACAACTAGTAACTACATTTATAGCTAAGAACTATCTAATTGTGTAATGAATAGGATAGTCAGGTATAGGCTACAAGAATTACTCAATTGATATTCTCCCGAGATCCTGGACAGTAGTTTAACCAATTGAACTGGATCACTTGATATTATATTTTGAATACCTTGGTATCCTTCTTCAGAGCTACAATAATGGAAACAATTCAAAATGCATACCAACAATGTTTTAGGTAGCTGGAATATACTAATCTCACTCAAAGTTGGGTAAGATTATAAGTGAAGAGTAGGTAGGTTACCCGTTCCTCACTTATAGTGTAACTGTTCTGACTGATAGTATCCCTGAAACATTGTTGGTATATAAATTTGAATTATTTTATTTTAATAACTTATTTGCATTCTTTTCTGTTCTCATTTATTCAATTTCTTGTTCCTCCATTATAACAATATAAAAATGTTAACAGGTATATTATGCTCACTATAACCTTCTAGTTCGTTTGTTCATTATTGTAGTTCTGAACAAAGGTGTCCAAACTAATCATCTTTTAGATCATTTAAGTTACTTCCTGTAGGTGATACCTGCCTATTCTATACACCATTATGAACCAGCAGCAGACTAAAATATCCTTTACTTTAATATAATTACATTTCATCCACTCAATATGGCTTCCTATGCAGAGTAGTTACCTACCAGCTACAAGTTGAATGTTATAAATGATAAACTACTTGTTACAAAATGCAATTGCTTAGTTTTACAACTAGTTAATAGTTACTCAATAGATCTACCAATTTGTGATTGTATTTAGAAAGTTATTAACTACATACTCAGACTTCCTTATGAAGGTTGAATCTTTCTTATCTTAGAATCGAGAAGAAATAGTAAGCACAAAAAAGATAAAGGTGAAATTATATTAAATAAAAAGCCAAAAACTATTAATATTTTATTTAACAACAATAAACAAAATTGGCGATAAAAAAATGGTATAACACTATAAATTAGCATGAAATCAATTCACTGGCTGACATAAGTACTGAGATTTTATACACTATATTTGTGCGCTACGCTGTATAAAATAACGAATAAATATTCAAAAATACATAAGCATAATACATTATTTTACAAAAAATGCTGAAGACTTTTGGTATTGCAATAAGCACAGATTAATTTATTCTTATACATAAAAAAATAATTTAGTGCCTTAAAAAATAATAGAAACTTTAACAAAGATAAACACATAAAAAATGCCTCACCATTTTAAAACAATGGCAAGAGATAAAAAAACATGCTTTATCACTGATTATTCTTTTTTTAAAGAGAACACTAGGAAGTAGGCCTGTGACAGCACCATTGACAATTATGAAGCAAACTGAAAGATTTAAGGGTCATATCTAAAGTCCACCTAAATGCATTTATAGAAAATGTAGGTTACTACTTATAAGAAAATTCAAATAACTATTTATAGGCATTGTTCTTTAAGAATCATTTGATATTCTAGGAAGACAATAGTCAAATCTTTAAATTTAAACTGGAATCCCATAGTTTTCCCCTGGTTGTCAAGGATCTTAGTAGTGATGGTTTAATAAAAGGAAAATGCTGAAATTAAATTATTTATTAACGTCCACTTTTTGCACCTAAGAGTAATTGGAACGGTTTATCTACAGGTTACCATCCTTTTCTAGCCAGGGTGGGACTAAGGAATTTATTTAATGAATTCCATCACTAAATAAATTCTATTACCCAGACGGGAATCAAACTCGCCACTCCCTACCTTGTGAGATTAAGGTCAATGCTTTAACTCATATTACTAGCCATTGCTTGAATATTAATGTAGCTGGATTAGAGATGAAAGTTGAATCATTGATTTATTTTCAAACAAAAGTTTGATGAAAAGATTTCCAGCTTGTAAATTCAATGTTTGAGACCATAATCACAATTTCCTTGTGTGTGGACTGAAGATCCTAGGCTAGAAACGAATGTATTTTGGTGAATAACAAGGCTCCTTTTTTTTTAAGTGCCAAACTCGGTTCATATATATGCATTAATAAAAGATGCTTTGTTTATTTCACTAAAACATTTGTAAATATATTTATGAAGGTCTAAAAGCACCAATACAAGCTTGTCTAGTGAAAAGATCTAAAAAAAAAGTCTAACTTTAAGGCATTTTGATGAGGCATTTTTCTGTTTAATTTTCAAAAATATTAAAGGCAAAAGGCCTATTTGAGTAACTAAGTATATAATTTCTCAAACAAAACAATTAAAATCTTTTAAACACAAAATTATCACATTTTTAAAGACTAAAAAGAAAAAGAATATTAGACTTTGTATACACTAGCAATAATAAAACTTTTAACACCTAATCTAACTTTGGTACTAATTTCTATATAAAGATCACGTCATTTCTTATAATTGATCACAATATCTTCTTAGGAAAAGTGAATAAATAAAATAAGAAAAAAAAAAGCCCCTTAAAAATCAGCTACAAACTCTGAAAAATATTGCTGACACAATACTTAAAGAAATTATTGATGGTCTGTTTGAAAATGAGCAGAAAATACAATCTTATCTACACTAATAACAAGAAGGAATGTAACATGGAGCCTGCCATGAAAATGATTTAAATGTTAACAATTTATCTTATATCTCAATCTTAATTTAACTAAGATTCAAAGACTAGTAATCTCCCTGCTATATTTTTACAGAATTATTCGTTTTTGATTAAAAGACAAATACGTCAAAACTTCCACTAGTCAGGCTAGAATGGAAACTACTGTTCGATGCACCAGATGTCTTTTATATGCAATTTAAATAAATACCACAGTTCCATATATTGCACCAAGGCCACTGAAAGTAATTAATATCATTCAGTTTTAAAATTTCCTACAACTACCTATTCAATTTTTTTGACTAGATTTAAAGAAATGCTTTGTGTAATTAGAGCTTAGCATTAATAAGACGCTTTTAAGAGATTCAATGTTTCGATGAGATACTGCTACATTAATGAAGCTTATCCTGAGAGACTAGTTGTTGGCTATCTTCATCAACTCTAAGTCTTCTCACATCAGTAAGTGATCTGAGGGGAGCAGGAGTGAGTAGTGTAAAATTCCTTTCTGTGGAGAAAATAAAGTATTAAAATAAGATTCAAAATAAATAAGCCTTATTTTAGAGTTTTATCTTTAAATAGATTAAGGTTTATAGAATCCTTAAAAAATTAAACATTATTTTATGCCAGGCATAATCCTCTTTCAACTTAAAGACCTTATCAGCAAAATATAATTGATTCTTCACTGTGAGTTAATTTAACTATTTATGAGGTTCTAAAAATGGCTTTTTCTTTGAATGCTGTACAGGATATTTGTGTATCAGTTACATCAAGTACCCAATCAATCAAAAGATGATCTTATATGTGATGCTTACAGTTTTGGACATCTTTAGTATCCCCTCTTTGGAGCTAAAATATGTACTCATATCTTCTCATTCCTCAGTGTGTTTTTTACCACTTCCCTTATATTTAAATTTTTGTTTCTCTGTACAACTTCATTTGAACATTTTCTTGACCTCCATTATCCAACTGTAAAAAAAAAAACTAATTGATATTTATTATTTTCACCATAGCCTTATAAATTGTTTGTTCACTGTTGCAACACTGAATAAGTATACCAAAGGTGTCTGAAACCGTAAGCATTGCAAATATACTCACTTTTGATTGATTTGAGTAATTCCTGTAGCCGATATCCAACTATCCTATACATCATTCACAAACCGGTGGCTAAATGACTTCTTGCAGATTATGTCATTTTCTTAGGTTCTTTAAAACTATTATGGAATGGCCGTATCTTAAATATACTGTTCTCTTCAGAACAGAAAGATTTCTTCTTGCTCATGGACAACATACCACTATAGATGGGTAAGGTTTTTCAACATCTAGATTGTAGTATACGCTTTACCAACCCATGGATTTCTTCATAGAAGTATCAGAGTTGCATTGAGTTAAACATTTTCAATGTTAATATTTTCCATGTTCAAAGCCATTATATCCCAGTAAGTCAAGAGATTAAATTATATATCCACTTCATTCATAATCTAAACATCTTCTCCACATTGCGAATATAAGGAAATCAATTGAGTAAAATCAGTCATAAGAATGGAAAAAGACTTTGTCAAGAAATAAAATCCAAAAAATAAAAATGTTTTGGGTATTAGATTAAATTTTTCATTGTAATGGTTTTAACATTACTTCTTGGACTGAAAATTAGTGCTGATAATAACACCGAATAAAGATCCATTTTTAGGAAATAGGAACTAAATTCCTTACCCCTGACATCCGTGCTGGATCTCTGATGAGGCCTTGAAGGAAGGATTAATCTTGGAGATAAAAGGCTGTTTAATCCCTTTGACTGACAATCATCTAAAAAACAAAAGAACCTACAGTGAACAGCATTATAAGTATTGAGAGCATGCCCATAAGAAGGAATACCATTCCATTTTTTTTTTCCAAAGTGTGAAATCTTAAAAAGTCCGTCACGCAGGGGCTGCGTAAACTAAGCAGATTTCCCATGTGAAGTTTAACAATAGAGAAATCTGCATACTGGTAACACAATACCACCGTGATTAAATACAAACGGTAATGAGAAATCTTTCAGTTAATTAAAATAAATTCTTAACTGAAACGGCTCTAGAATTGTAAGAATAATTTATATTTTAATAACTCAAATTTTAGTAGTCAAGAACTAAAGAAGGGGAGGGGGGGGGGCAAATTAACAGAACGTATTTGCATAAATCTCACAAAGTAACGAAGGTAAGGTAAGGTTAGAAACAACAGGTAAGGTTAGAAGAAGCTTCCACCTGAGCCAAGTAGTGACGGAAACGGCCGACCTAATCCGAACTATACCCGACCATAGACTTCATAAAAATGCAAATATCTCGGTTAATATTCCAGATAGAGAATAAATGTATATAACAATATTTATAGTAAATTTAATTTGCAATAAGATTGGTTCTATACAATTTTTCGATCCGATGCATAATAACGGAGATATTTTGAATTTTCGAAAATCCCCCCTCCCTCTAGTCCGATTAACGAACTTGATCTGTCTTTTTAATAAAACGGTTAAATATCGAGTTTTGTAACAATCCAACAAAAATTGCCACCACTAGAGCGTTAACAGACATATATATAAATATATACTAGCTCAGATACCCGGCTTCGCTCAGGAATTCATTTGAGGCTGAATGGTGATGGTATATTTTTGGCAAGGCTTTACTTTGCACAATATTTTGACATTTACCCGTTCCAGTGTTTAGGGTTAATACCCGTTGTTGGCATTTGTTAATAATAAAATTATTTTTTTATGTAAGACTTCACTGTCCTGCATATTGTCATATTTCCCGTCTCCTGTGCATTATGCATAGATTTGAATTATTAAGGAGAAAATATTGACATACATTTGAATTAATTTTTTCAGCTGAGGTACCTGGTAGTTCTTATTGAAAAGAAGTGTTGAGCAAATTTCTCTAAATAACAAAAGTTGTTTAATTTGTTATGTGCATGTTTGCCGAAACCCCAATAGGAAATCATTATTATTAATTTCAGGCCTCCCTTATAACCCCCACTCCTGCCCGTCCCTAGAAATGTTAGTATGGCTTATTATAAGGAAGGCGTTAATGCTAATACACATACTGAGTGTTTTATTAAGTTTGGTTGAGTCTTTTGTGCCAAATAAAATTGTTGTCTCCCGCTATAATTTTTAGCGTATAACGCCTTTATACTTCGGTATACGATGATAGTGTATATAAAAAAAAAATTCTCTAAATAACAAAATAAACAACTTTTGTTATGTGCATATTTGCCGAAAATGCAATAGGAAACAAAATATCACTATTATTAATTTCAGGCCTTCCTTATAACCCCCACTCCTGCCCGTCCCTAGAAATGTTAGTATAGCTTATTATAATAAAGGCGTTAGTACTAATTCACATGCCGAGTTTGGTTTAGTTCGGTTGAGTCCCTTGTGTCAAATAAAATTATTGACTTCCGCTATAGTGTTTAGCGTATAACTCATTTATACTTAGGTATACAACAAAAGTTACTCTAAATAACAAAATAAACAACTTTTCTTATGTTCATATTTGCCGAAAAACCAATAGGAAACGAAATATCACTATTTTTAATTTCAAGCTTCCCTTGTAACCCCCACTCCTGTTCATCTCAGAGGATATTAATATAGCCTAAAGTCTAAGTTGGGTCAATAGTAATATACATACCAAGTTTCATAAAATTCGATTCAGCCGTTTATGCGTGAAAAGGTAACAAACAAACACACACGAAAGAAACAAAAAGTCCGTCACGCAGGAGCTGGGTAAACTAAGCAGATTTCCCATGTGAAGTTTTACAATAGAGAAATCCGCCTAATAACAGCTGTAGTAGGAAGGGATCTCTAAACCTATTCACGAGGGACGAATAGTTCTGGAAACGGCCACCAGAGCTCTCAGCGGAGAGTCCGGAACATGGCGGGGTTCCGTCGACCACACACACAATACAAATGCAAATATCTCGGTTAATATTCAAGATACAGAATAAATGTATAGAACAATATTTATAGTAAGTTTAATTTACAATAAGATTGATTCTATTCAATTTTTCCATCCGACTCATAATAACGGAGATATTTTGAATTTTCAAAAATCCCCCCTCTAAACCCCCCCTCCCACTAGTCCGATTTCAGCCATTAACGAATTTGATCTCTCTTTTTACGTGAAACGCTTAAATATGAAGTTTGGTAACGATCAAACAAAAATTGCGGCCGCTAGAGCGTTAACAGACAAATATATATATATATATATATATATATATATATATATATATATATAAAAATATTATAGAGGTTTAATTGCTGATCTAAATAGTCGTTTAAAGTACAACTACTATCCTTTCAGGACCTGCCATGATCTTAAATCCTTAGTGTAACCTACTCCTATCCTGAAACCCCAGTTCCTGCAAGTCCACATCGCCCAGGTCATCCACCTTACTCTGCCTGGGCCTGGTGCTCCTCCTTGCTCCACTTGGTGCCCCAATCAACATTTTCTTGAGCAGACTGCTGGATCTCATCATCTCAATGTGCCATAACCAGCTAAGTTTCCCAATCTTCCTTTCTTAATATGCCATTTATAACTACCTGTTGGTCTGATGACCATTTTGTATTTTTGCACGTCTGCCTTCCTGGAGACTCTAAAAGGAGAGAACTTTTTGCAGGGTATAAAACCATCTGGTCTCTCAACAACCCCTTCCAGGTGCATAAATGAGGAGGTAACAAAATGTGCAACAATTATTGTGTTGTCATTTGGAACCTTCTCAATGTGTCATTTCATTCCCTTATTCCTTTTCACATTCATTTTGAAACCAAGGGCTCCATGTTTTCTAAACTAGCACCATTATCACTTTTCTCATACTTCAACACAGTTCTTAAACACTTCATGGCTCCATTGAATAGTTTAGATTTCAGAGTCTTTTTTTGCAATTATTCTTTATTAACCCATCTGAAAACCTGTCAGTTCCAAAATAGAATGGTTTTATTTAACTCATTCTTTTCCTCAGTACCAGCAGTTGATAGTACCTAGCCTAAACAAAGAGATGGTCTCACTTCTCAGTAGCTTCATATATATATATATATATATATATATATATATATATATATATATATATATATATATATATGGTCTATTTGATTCCAATTATATCCATCCGGCTTATCCATTTTTATTATTTATCTCCATCTGAGGGAGAAAGAAGGTAACATAGTAAAACCTACAGTTTGTATTCCATTACCATTGGTTGACTAATATTTCCTATGTTGTCCGATTGTTGACCTATAGTACACCTGCTTACCAGTGCATTGAAATCGCCTAATATATTGCCTAATTTAAAGACATATTTAGACACTTCATTGTATGTCATGGCCAGATAGGCGAAGAAAGATTCTTTCCACTCATTCGCTACATCCTTTAAAAGAGGCATGCATGGACACCACCAATATATCATAGAATTTTCTCTTTAGTGTCATTTTGGAGATCCTCCCATTGAGAAAGTCGTATCACAAAAATGAGTAACAAATACTTTTCTAAACAATAAAACTCCTTTTGAGTTCAGGATAAGCTTCCTCAAGCTCAATTTCTTGGACCATCGTTCATATATTCGGTAGAGTTCACTAGGAGAGGAAAAGAAACCCAGAGGCTTCCAAAGTGAACTAAGGTAGACATAACAAAAGAGTTAAATCCTTCCTATATAGCCCAACTGGTTTGAAAACTATCGTAAAAAAAACAATTTTGGTGAGGTCTTATACATGTTGGCTAAGCATAGTATATGTTAGGTTTTAAAATGCCTTGGAATGATGGTAGTCGTTACAGGAATAAAAACAAAGATAAATTGCATGTTTCATTTTATGTAGGGAATAATAAAAAATCTTAACAAAGAGCCTCCTTATAATCATGAAGACCGAGGGTCATTACATGCTTTACAATCATAAAAATGAGTGTTATTACTAAATTAAATTGAATTTATATCTACAATCTAATAGATAAACTAATATTAAAACACAACAAACCTTGAGATGAGTCAGATCTTGAATCTTGCCTTGAAGAAATACGAGACATCGGGCTTCTTCGAGTCAATGTCTCCTGTAATAAATTAAATCTAGAACTAGTGAATCAAGAAGAACTGAAAAAGATTGTATACTTACAAACCTTTCTTTAAGAGATATGAATGAGTTTAGTTAACTGTAATATAGCTTTAACGTTTTGAGTGTCACATACCCACTCATGGACGTTTTAATTTTTCCACAAAGGACAGAGTGACCACTGGCACAATGTAGCCACCTGTGTTCACTCTATGTATAGCTGAGTTCATAAGACATGAGACAGTCGCTAGGATGCGCAGTAGCAAAGAAGGCTATTGCGCATGCTCCCGTTATTAGTCTGTTAACGACTCTCGTGAGCTACGGATCTGTATCGGGCGTCCTGAAAACATTAGCCCTCAGTGTGTATGTAGAGTAGCTTGAAGCTAAAATCTAACCCTATCTTGGTTAAGTAGGAAGAAATGTCGACATAAATCCCTGCAAGGTCTTGCTCTAACCTCAAGTTAATACGTTGCAACAAATATTTTTGTTTTTAAAAAAAGAAATCGGTTTTCGATACTTGAATTTTAATATCGAAATACCGATATATCGGGGGGGGGGGAAATATCAAGTAATAATTTAGATATTTTCTGGGGGAAATATTGATATTTTTTCACCATCCCTAGTGTACCTGTCAATAAGTTGCCATTTAAATTTAAATTGACAGTGATAGTGACATACATTCAAGCGGCGATGATAATGATGAGCCCTTAAGCGACATTGAGGAGATGGCGTTGTCATTTGACCAATTTTAAAGCAATTATATATATATATATATATATATATATATATATATATATATATATATATATATATATATATATATATATATAAAAGTTAACTTGTTATATTTTATTTAACTTCTATTAATTTAGGTGGTAAATAAGTTATTTTGATATTTTTTGAAATGTAATTTTGGTAAGAAAATTATCTGTAGGTTTTTAAAAAGTTATTTGTAAGTTTTAAGTATCACAAATCATTATGTAATTTATAAAAAAAAAATGATCTTTACATTTTTAAAAATATATCTTTAAATATTAAAAATAATTATCTGTAAGCTTATAAATTATCTTTAAGTTTCTAAACAAATATCCATAAGTTTTAAGTATAAATAATTTTCTGCAAGTTTAAAAAAAAATTTAAATAATAATGTCAAAATATTATTTATGTAAACTATGCAAGTATATGCAATTCCACTAACTTTCTATTATCACTAATCAATAATAAATTACGTTTTTTGTGCATTAAATAAATTATTATTTTATTTTTTTATTCATGTTTGATTTTTAATAATGTTTAATCAATGCTGCTTCTCATTTTCTGCAGTATATTTTTATATAAATTAGGAAAAGTAGAACATATACTAGAGAAAGGTTAGACTGCAGGTACTCAGTATCGATACTTAAAGGGCTGGAGCAAGTGTACGGCATGCTGGCAAATATGTTCAGCTTGGGTAGTACAGGTCCTCTCATCCCCACCAAGCCTACCACCCATCCCCACCCCCATGCGCGGACTGTCTCATGTCTCATGAACTCAACTATACTACATTTCAAGACTGTACTCACCAGCAGAACGTTTTACATACATTTACCAATGATAAACCTTAGGTTCCCTTCCAGAATGTAACTTTTTTTGGTACTTGTGTATTATATCGACCACATTTTAGTTCCATTAGTTCCACGCTAGAGTTCGCTACTGTTTTAAGTAGTACGATTCATTGCCTGCAAGGGAGGTTATACTTACCCTATAATCTTCTACGGAATTATAATGATAAATAAAAGAAAACACAATTTTTAAAAATAAAACATTTTATTCCCATTTAGGCGGGAAATGTGTGGAAATACAATTTAAAATGCATTGAATTGTGTCTCCATTTCCTTTCCCATGGTGATGTCGCCTTATGAATTCTACCAAATATGATTCAAGGTGATGCCTGGCTGACCCACGATGTTTTTTTATTTCGCCACTTTGCACTTCCCCGTATTCTCTCAACTGTCTGAGTATGTGCTCCAGTGTTGGGGTCAATAAAATTATATTTATGATTGACTTTCGCATGTTTGAATCCTTGGGTTCCTAATATATTCGTTTGGTAGCCTTTCCAGCAATCAGAATATATTGTGCTACCATCTGCTATATTCTGAATTATTTTCTCTAGAAGAGTAGAGGCATTTCTGTCAGGAACAGCCACGAGGAGCGAATCTTTTGTCTCTCGACAAATTCCTCCAAACACCCACTGTTGGGGTAAAATCCGTCCACAATTATTTTTTCTTCTAGTAAATAGACTCTCATCTATTGCCTCTACTCTTCTAGAGAAAATAATTCAGAATATAACACAGGTTGTCTCAAGAACTTTATGAAGAGCATATATATAGATATCAGAATAATTTTCATCTGAAACACTCAAATTTTATTAATCCAAGAACTAAAGACAGGGGGATCAACAGAACGTATTTGCATGTATCTCTTACAATAATGGTCTCTTGAAAACAATATTTGGTATTTAAGCTTCAAATAAAGTGGTTTATTGCATAACAGAGTATTGTTTATGTGACATGAGTAGGAGTGGGGGTTTGCTGAAGGCTGACAACTAAAAAATGTAAATATCTCGGTTAATATCCAAGTTACAGAATTAATAAATATATATATATATATATATATATATATATATATACAACAATATTTATAGTTCATGTAATTTGCAATAAGATTGGGTCTATACAATTTTTCAATCCAATGTATAATAACAGAGTTCATTCAAATTTTCGAAATTCCCCCTCCATCTGGTCAAATTTTTGCCGTTAACTAACTTGACCACATTATATTCATATATATATATATATATATATATATATATATATATATATATATATATATATACATACATACATACAATTTTGAATGGACATAATTATCGTTGTCGCATGGGTAGGATCGATTGACATCTGAAGATACGCTATGAAAATTGTGGATGAATATAACCAAAATAGCTAATTTCCCATAAGGGAAATCTGCTAAAAATGAGATAAAATAACGAAGGATTCATAAAATAAAAATAAATGTATTAAATATATAAGATGAATGAAACAAAATAAAAGTGTGGTACAAAAAGTTTAATTGACATGAACTTATAAATAAGTACTTGCCTGGCTCATTGTATTGTCAACTTCATTGGGGAAGCGAAACATCTTAAAATTAGGAGTACGAGGCCAGGATGTAGGAGGAGGAGACCTTATCATATGCTCATGCACTTCTGGCAAACTTAGAGGGTCTGTTTCAAGCTCATTAAGAAACTCCTATATAGAGAAAAAAATAAATAAATAAATTTAAAATGTTTAAAACTGAACTGAGTCCATCAATAAAGGTTAATATGAAGTACCCAATAAAGTCCTGGACATATCCAATATGTAACAAGAACATTTGGATTTTGCAGCAAGACTAACTATGTCCAAGCTCAGAATGTACTCTCTATGAAACAGACAGTTCTTGGGGAAGAAATGCATCAAGGATCCAATGTACTCACCAGATCTAGTTAGTACTATGCAACTTCTACCTGTTTCCAAAAGTGAAAGATGCATTGAAGGGAACACATTTCCAGTCAGTAGAAGAGGTGAAGGCAAAAACAGCAGACATACCGAAGAAAGTGGTACCTAATGACTAATGCTTTGAAAAGTGGATAACTCGTATGCAGTGATGTTTTGATAGGGAAGGAGAGTATGTTGAAGGAGACTATAAGGTATCTTTATCTTGTTCACAATAAAGCTAATTTTTAAGACTAGTCCGGTTATTTAATTGTTACACCACGTATGAATGCCTATAGATGAACGGGGAGTCCAGTAGTCTTGTCAAATTAGGGGAGTTCCCGTTTCATACTTATAACCCATTCAACAGCCTGGAAGGGATAGTTAAGTGCAGTAAAAGTGTTGAAGGAAATGTAAAAACCATAAAGGTGACTGGGACCAAATACCCCAAAATGCTTCTACAGTGGATGACATAAATGTTTTGCCGGTTCTTAAATGGAATTGTTAGTTTATCTGTCCTGTCCTGTGTCGGTCTTTAATCATTAACTAGTCATGCTTCTTAGAAAGAGAACCCTCCAAACAATAACTTCACATGTAGGTAGGATGAAAAAATGTAGGCTACGCTTCCACTATAATAATTTAATAACACGGCAAAGCGCGTTCGATGCTATGCATCATCGTCAGTGCCCTGTTGACACCCACAATAATAGTTACAATTTTCTATAAAATATGTTAGGTACATATAACAAAAAACTTATTTTTCCTAGGACTTAAAACATATAAAATCTAACGTGGAACTAAATAAAATATAAGACATTTCAATCATCAACAGTTATTTTTAAATTAGGTTGGTACAAGTAGACAGTTAAAGCTAACAGAAAGAAACCCTATATGAACAAAGACGTTTTACAAAACAAAGAAGAGAAAGGGAGACAAAGGGGACTTACCGAAGGTTTTCGATGTTGACCTGTCGGCTCTTGGAGCTAGACTGGCTTTTCATTCCAGCTAGTTGAGGTAAAGAGGCTGTTGGAACAAATTTTAGAGGGCAGACATCCTCTTTAATATTAATATTTTTCTTTGCCGTTAGAAGGTCCAATCTAATCTCTAGTCCCTCAACCCTGTCCATTTTCCTTCCCCTAGGTAGGTGGTGCAAAACTTCCAATTGTAGAGAGTCCTGGTCATGATTTTCGGCCATTAGGTGTTTTTTCATTTCACTTGTTTTTGTGGTGAAATGTTCTTTAACCCTTGTTTTTATCTTCCTGCCACTCTGACCTACATATGTAGCTTCACAGGAATGGCAAGATATCCGATAGACGCCAGACTTCTCCAGAGCGGAAACAGGATCTTTGGGGTTGGGGAAGAGATTTTTGAGGGTCTTCTTGCTCCGGTAAGCTTTCTTGATGCCTGCTTTTCCCAGTAAGTTGCCTATTTTCACTGAGAGGGGTTTAATGAATAAAATTATGTTCAGGAGTTCTTCAGATCAGAAGATAAAGACTGGTACCTGCGATTACTTCAAGAATTTGCTGATATAAGGGGTTCAAGACAATCCAACACTATATATACTTTGAGGATTGAGCTGTAAGTTATAATTTTTCAATTAAAATTTTATGGTATTCTAGAAATAATGGCAAAACTTTTGTCATTCTCTGTACTTTAAGTATACCCAAGAAGACAAAGCCGGAATTGACAAAATGATCGCCAGACCTACAATTATGTATGAGAGTGAAGCATTGAAAGCCATACATATCCAAGTTTGAAGGAAAATGTGAAAGCCCTCCTTGTCTGGGGATAAACATATTGAGAAATGCTAAATAGCAGCACAGGAAAGAACCACAAGCAGCACCTAATTAATGAGCTTGGTTGGTGAGCCTATTTTTGTCTGTGTTCTTATAAAGCCTGGTTACAGAATGTCAAGAATTTTAATCTTTAACTACTGTGAGGGTATAGTATATGTTTAGGATGGTCTTTATTTAACATTTATTTATTAATTTATTCTTTTTTATTAGTTTGGAAGCCATTCGTCAAAAGAAATTGAACTAGGTTTAGTTTATGTTTAAATTGTGTTTTGTACCTTGCTTATGTTTGAAAATATGTTCCAAAAATATTTTTAAACTGAAACAAGCTTGCGACAGATAACATGCCTTTAACTACGGACAAGGACATCATAATTTGCACTGACTCTCTTAGCTCTTTACATTCATTAAAAAACACACATAATTTACATCCACTCATCTCATACATATTAAATAAAATTCAAGCATTAAAAAACGGAATAACTATGTACTGTTTACCTGGCAAACTAACATTAAACAAAGCACACAAGTAGACAAACTTGCCAAATCAGCTACCCAAAAACAACTTATGACACCACATATTGTACATACCAAGGTATTCAAACCCAAAACATAAAGGAGTTTAAAGTCAGATTAATAAAAAATACCCACAACATAATATGTTATGTATTAAGATTCACTTCATGCTATTATGGCTAATTGGGGTGTTTTATCTACAGGTTACAACCCTTTTCTAACTGGAGGGGGACTAAGGATTTTATTTAACAAATAATTTAGTTGTCTTTATAATAAAAGAAGCATACTTACTTGTGACATAAGGTTAGTATCATCGGATTCAGATTCTTCTAAACTGTCAGCTAAACTTTCTCGACTGGCAAGAACTTGCTAGAGATAAAAAGACACTCATTAAGAAAATGCAAGTTCTCAAATAGTTCAAAACAAAATGAATAATAACCAACTTTTAAAAAAGGATTATCATGCCGTGAAATGCGAAGAGCTTCCATATCTGTATTAATGTCTCTACTACGAGCTGGTGTCGACAGTGGTGAAGTTGAATAATTAGATACTAAAATATCCTTCACTGATAAAGTAGAAGGAATTCGAGTTACACCCACTAAAAAATAAAATGGATTTAATATGAACTTTTAAAAGCTAGCACAAATGATGTTACAGGATAAACTCTTACATGGCTGATTTCCAGTATCCATCTCATTAGAATTATTAGTACTGGAACCTTTCTTTCTTCTAAATAAATTAACTAAAAATCGTAATGGTTTTGTTTTAGCTTCAATTCCACACCCATCACTTTTTGAAGAAATATTCAGCATTATCCAGATATATCGACTAAATCCATAGTCAAATAGATTGATAATAAAACAATTAGCTAGTCCTTAAAGTATCAATATGTTTTTAAGTCACAGATCTCTTAGTCAAGAACGACTAGGAACAATATCTTTGGTAAAGCTTTCCTTAACAAAAATAAATGCAACTTAAAAACTAAAACAAATCGGACAGCAATGTTTACCGCATATCAGCTGATAAGAAATCAAAATGTCCGATAGGACTAATCCTTCAATTTCAGTTAAAATCAAGTTACTTTTAAGTTTTTTAGACCAAAATTAAACTAAGATGGGAAAGAAAAAAAATAAAACACACAATAATCTTGATTATTATTTTGTAATTTACTGAAAATAGTAAATAAGTACTGAAACTGTAACCTCCTCAAAACTCCCGATCTGGATGGCCACTAATTTTATTAAAATTAATAAAGTTTATAATCAACACTTTGCATTTCTTTAATTAATTATAAATATGCCACAATTCGACTGAATCTAAAATAAACGCCGTAAATATGATGCCCACTTTAATGGCCTTCAAAAAAGTATAACTAGCAACATTAAACCCTAAGGGAGTCATATCAAACTACAAAAACTTATCATATGAGTAACGACTATTAAAATCAATGCGTGGGTTTATGAAAATAAAACAAGATGATATGAAAACAAGAATATATTTACACAATAAATACGTACAAACATGTGAACATATACATTCGTTTAACCACAATATATTCACTACATTTCATTTAACTTTCACAATTATATCTAAGCTTTTTTTTACTGTTCATAGTTATTCTTGATGTGCTTCCAAAGTTTTCCTTCGTTAAGCCTTTCGAAAAGAACTTCCGTTCCAAGATCAAAAGTTCTTTCAAACAAGAACGCGCCAGTAACCATGGCCAGAGTATAGGTAGATGTCCTCTTGAAAATAGTGTTATAAAGAGTATTGGAAAGACCCATCTTCACCAATAATATTCCTCTGGACGAGATTTAGGTGAGAAGTAGATAGAAGAACCAGAATTACGATCTAGTCTCGGGCTCTATCAGCAGGATAAACAGCTGTAAAATAAATCGATTTATCATGTGGCTTCATGATTTAAGTTTACTGATGAACTTTAAAAATTATTTAATTCCTTTACCACCATTCTGAAACTCAAGTTAAAATTTTATTATATACGAATAACAACTGTTATACAGAATAAAAAAATATGAAGTACAATTTAATTCATAACACGACTGCCGGTAGGTGTGCTAGGGAGACAAGCTGGGTTAGCCACTAGTGTTATCTTTTTGTGCAAAATTAGTGATGGAACCTTATGAAGTTATTGTAAATCAGCCAGTTGTGATAGACAATGTGAGTTAATATATTTACAAACAAAATATGTTCTAAACTTTTCCCAATTAGCAGTTGACAGAATTTCTTGTTTTTGAAGATAGTATTAGTAGTTAAACGACAATTTATTAATGTTACCTTTTTTTTTTGTTTCCAGGGTTCTGGTGTTATTAAAGCTGGATTTGCCGGAGATCAGATCCCAAAATGTTGTTTCCCAAATTAGTAAGTTCAAAAGTGTTTCATTTTGAAGGACATTTCCACAATGGAATATGTCAATATATAGGATATGTGTGGTTTTTAGTTTAGTTTGCCTCCTATGAACATTGCCTTAAACTCTCCTAATTTTCATTTGTATTTTGCTCGTTTAATGTATGTCAAGCATTTTAATTCTTTTTTTATTTTATTTTTAGTATTGGGAGGCCAAAACACATTCGAGTTATGGCTGGTGCACTGGAAGGAGATATTTTTATAGGACCCAAAGCAGAAGAACACAGGGGGCTTTTAAGTCTACGATATCCAATGGAACATGGTATTGTCACTGACTGGAATGACATGGAAAGGATTTGGCAGTATGTGTATGGCAATGATCAACTTCAAACTTTTGCTGAAGAACATCCAGTCCTTCTGACAGAGGCTCCGTTAAATCCAAAGAAGAATAGGGAAAAAGCTGCTGAAATTTTTTTTGAATCTTTTAATGTGCCTGCACTATATGTTTCAATGCAAGCCGTTTTAAGTTTGTGAGTTTTAACTAGTGTTTGAATTATAGTGATATTTTTATCTTGTGCCAGTGTTGAATTCGCTGTTTTCACAGATACGCGACAGGAAGGACTACAGGAGTCGTGTTAGATTCAGGGGATGGTGTTACTCATGCTGTACCAATATATGAAGGTTTTGCCATGCCTCATAGTATAATGAGGGTAGATATTGCTGGACGTGATGTGTCAAGATATTTAAGGTATTTTTGTTTTTGAAAAATATTTGAATTATATACATTTGTTTATTTTAATATAGATTATTAGATAGATGTCATATTTAATGATTCAGATATATATATATATATATATATATATATATATATATATATACACACATTCATAAAGTTAAAATAGCTACATGAAATATATAAATGTTTTATTTGGAAGTTAATTGGCTAAATATAATTATTATTCAACTTCTTTTAGGCAATTACTGCTAAAAGATTAAAATTAATATATTAAATATACTTTATTGTATAAATATTGTGAATTTGATTTTTGGGGGCTCAATGCATTTTAGCATTTCTAAATAAATTCATTAGAACATATCACTGACATCGAAGGAACATTTTCTCAAAGACAGAGCGACTTAATAGAATCATAGATGAAATTACTAGTCAAATATTTGTAATACCTTTCTCATGAAATTGTCTTTCATTATATATGCTCAAAAAGCAGTACTTTACTTTTTTTAAGACTTAAATTGGACTTACTACTTTCACAATGAGTCATTCAATAACATCCATCTCAGTGACATTTGGTACATCTTTTAATTAAAGTTTATATATATCTGTGATGTATTACTACGACTAATTTATATATTGCATGTAAAGATAATCCCAAAAGTGTATCACTAACCTAAACAAATAGAATCTTTTGAACTACTACAGATATCATCTATGAACAAATAGACATCTTTACACATGGGTTATAAGACCAATATAATTACTTATCCAGTATCAACTGATAAAATGAACAAAACCTTTGATTTGTTTTGCAGTATTTTTAAGGTTATTTCAGTGCAACAAAAGTTGAATATGTTTAGTCTCAGAACTGAGAAGTGAAGTTTGTTTTAAATCACTCCCCAGAGCTATAAGCCATTTGAAGAAAAGAAAATACATGCCTTTTAGATTAGAACAATACTATACCCTGGGGAGAATTTGAGTGTAATTTGCAAATTAATAAAAAATTTGTTTAAGCTTTTTTCTACTTAAGTTTGATAGGGATATATATTTTTTGTTATATAGATCAAAAGAAGTCGTCTCACAGGGCCTGTAAACTAAGTAGATTGTCTGGTATGGCACACTAGTGATCTCATATCACTATGTATTCTCTATTTCTAAGTAATACTCCGATGAGCAGTAGTCATAGTAAAAACAGGATGTAGAGCTTGTAACTTGTACGGCTTCCTAACCTTCCGATGTCTCAAAATACAGCAAATTGTTATTGTAGGCAGTAGTAACTCCCAACTGCTACGGCGAGTTGATTTTGAAAGACTTGTTGGAAAGCAGTTTGAATTCGTGCAACATTTTCTTCAGGAACAAGAGGGCGGCCAGGACTCCTTCCTTTATATACACACCCTGCATCTACAAACTGTTGACACCAACTGTGAATGTTCCACTCATTCGGAGGATCAATTTGGTACCTGAACCTGAAATGTCTTTGCACTGTAATCATGGAATTGCACTTTGCAAACTCGAGAACACAAAATGATTTCTGCTGTGGAGTAGCCATTTTAAATATATGATGCTAACCTAGCAAAACAGAAGACAACTGACATTATTGCATCCTGAGGACCAGTGCAAACGTATGCCATTTTGTAACGATTCTTGATGCTATTCACAATGAAAACACTTTTGCACTGTGTTCAGTGATGAAGCTACTTTCTATGTTAGTGGTCATGTAAAAAACACAATGTTCGAATTTCGGGCCTACAGAACCCACATGCAGCCATTGAACATGTAAAGTCAATGTGTTTTTTGCAATACCCCGATCATCAGTTTACGGCCCATTCTTCATTGACGGAACTAGACTATGTATTTGTTTCTCCAGTAGCCAAGCCGAGGCAAAGCAAACAATAGTTTGGACAAGATAATACTTTGTAATACCTATATATTTTTTTTATTCACCCTGTATTATAAGACAAAAATTAATTTAAATTTTTTTCTAATTCTAGATTGCTTCTGCGGAAAGAAGGAGTACACTTGAAAACATCTGCTGAATTTGAAGTTGTTCGGACTATTAAGGAAAAAGCATGCTATTTGGCAAGTAACCCACAGAAAGAAGATTCAGCAGATAATGAAAAATTCCAGTACCTCCTCCCTGATGGAAGTTCATTAGATGTATGTTATACATAAGATTTATTATATTTATTAATTAGTGGGGTGGGAGGTTGTAGTATTCTGATAATTCTTATCAACAAAAATTATATCCAGTATGTAAAAAGAGTTATATTAAAGGTCTTAACATTTGTGAGCCTTCCTTTCAAAATTATATTAATTTTTGTGCACAGTTAAGAGAGAAGGGTTGGTTCCATAAAAGAGATTAAAATATATAACCGATGAATATGTGTGTAGACAATCTTCTCTGATTTCTCCTCTAGCTATTTGGTTTTCCAGAAGTTAGTAAGCTAGAACATTCTTGTTCAGCATTTTATCTGAAGACATATTTTTTGTTTTAAATTGTTGTTATTCCTTTAGTATCAATGTTTAGTAACTGTAGTTTTGCCTCTCCTACCCCCTTGTCCCTCCAGGGCTTACCTAGGTACATTGAAAGCCTACTTAAATGCTAACTTCAGAGCTGAAACCAGTATTATTCCATAGTATTTTGTGTTGTTTCTTTAATTAATTTCTCTTCTATACTTTATATTTTTTATTCTTCAGATTGGTGGAGCTAGATATAGAGCACCAGAAATCCTATTTAGGCCAGATCTTATGGGTGAAGAATGTGAAGGAATTCATGAAGTTTTAGTCTATTCAATTCAAAAATCAGATCTAGATCTTCGAAGAGTTCTTTTCCAGAACATTGTACTTTCTGGTGGATCAACTCTTTTTAAGGTGAACTGATTCTTTTTATTGTTCTTATTTATCTTTGGAGAGATCTTCTCATTTTTGAGAAATAACTCTAATTTATTGCTAAAATCCATAAACTTTTAATATTTTTACATATTTATTCTATGCATTGAATGTGATTATATTTCAAAATACATTTTGTGTTTCTATAAACTTCTTGGTTTTTTTTGAGTTGTACTGAAGTTTCATTTGTTTCAGGGTTTCGGTGATAGATTACTTTCTGAAATTAAGAAAGTAGCACCTAAAGATATAAAAATTAGGGTAAGCATTAAATTATTTCAATTCAATGAAAATAAGTCTCAAAATAACATATTACTTTAATTTAGGGAATTTAAACTTCCTATTTATGTTGATTAAACTGTAGCTTCTTCCTGATAATTATTTAGAAAATAATGACAAAGGATCCTTCAACCATTTATTACTTAAAGCTAGTGCAAGGTCACCTATGGTTTTAAATGTGAGAACCTATAGTAATCAATATTTATTATTGGGGTAATATTGAAATATTAGAGGTAAGGAACACGATTAGGGGCGATTAGAAGTATAATCCATCATACAAATCAACAGAGGAAAATTAATTCTTTTTGTCTTCAAGAGAAAAATTTCATATGATCAGGATACAATCAATCTTGATTGATATGAGGTGAGTATATCTCTTTGGCTACTTGGGCAGAGTTTTAACCAGGTCTCGAATTCTCGGTGAAAAGCAGGCTGGTGAATTTTTCTGATTTGAGTTCTTTGTATGACTTAGATTTTTTATAGCTTCAATTTATTTTACTTATCTGACTATTCTCTATTTGTGAGGTCTGTAAGTCATTTGTTCAATTATTCATTTAATTTCCTTTTTCGCTATTAATTCTTTTAACATCCTGTATCCATTTGTTACTGTATCCATTGAGTGGGGCCAGTTGACTGTAAATTACACTTCTTCCAAGCTGACACCTATTATCATGGTGTGCTGAACCTATTCGGTTCAATTCATCGTAAAATAGTAAAAACAGGACTACATCTGTACTCAGTAAATTTTGAATAAGCTGGGAGTGCAGAGCGGGAGAGACTTTACTGTACTGTCATTTTAAACCATCAAACTAAGATGGTCCATGGCCTAGCAAGTAGGATAAAAACTAAGGGAGCATTTGTCTATAATTTCTGTAAAACTGCTAATGAGAAGTTAAAAAAAAAATGTTTTGGTTTCACTTTCTTTATTGCCATTTTTAAAACTTTTTTAAAAAATTACTGTATTAGCCTCATTAATTCATTTTTTCCCCAGATATCTGCACCTCAAGAACGATTGTATTCTACATGGATTGGAGGTTCAATTTTAGCATCACTTGATACATTCAAGAGAATGTGGGTCTCCAAGAGGGAATTCGAGGATGAAGGTGGAAGGGCGATTCATCGGAAAACATTCTAGCTGGGAATATTTGTGATATTCGTAAAACTCGTGGTATTTCAACGCTTTTTAACGTATTGTGGTCTTGTTTCTCTCAGAAAGCACATTGCTGTACTTCATTATTGAGTTCCCGTTCACCAGGAAAATGTGTTGTTCTGTATATAAAGATAAATATATTCTCAATATAATGTCATTGTCACTTTTTACATATGTTTTCAATGTAATTATTTTTTACATTCTAAATTATTTATTTGTTTGTTTTGTGTTTTTTTTAAAGCACCAAGTGCAATTACTTTATGATAAGTTGAACGAATTTTGTACATATTCCTTTGCCTTATTTGCAAAAAGCACTTTTTGTACTGACTTTATACAATATTTTCTATGTTATAAGTTTTATATCTCCTGCGCACTTTAAACTAATGGGGTTTTATATTTGTTATTTCTATTATTTATGGGAGCCTAATATTTTTACATTTCTTAATTAAAATGCTTTAGATGCAAACAATAACCAAACAAAATCGTATGCAGTTAAAAAATTAATAAAATAAATCAAAGACGTTAATTAATGTGTGATTGAACTGTAAAGATGAATTATTTAATATTTATTGTATTATTTTAGATTAAGTCATTAGGTGTTAATAATTTATGCTTGTTTATAAGTATTTATAATTTTTAAATGTTATTAAATAAATTATTATCTTTCTATAGATATGCATTTTGTTCATGTTATTCATAATTATGTTGACTTAAACACAATATTTATAAACAGTACGCCCTTAGAGTAATCTCATCAGTCCAGACAAACCTCTTTGTTAGAGTGAAGTTAGTTAATCAATGTTTATATTTCAATTTCATCAAAAATCGTAAATGGAATAATTAAAATTAATGATTGTTTATTAGTTTATTTTTTACAGCTTTTAAAGGCTTCATCACTTTCATTTTGCACTGTGGTAAAAAGAAAACTACTTGACATGGGTAGAAGGGTTTAACAACTAATGCCTTATGTTTTATAACCGGAATTGAAATGCATCTTTAAACTTAGCCATTAAATGTTTCACCATAAGTCGAATTATTGCATCTTCATTTAAAATAATAAGTGCAATAGACAATTTATGCCTAATTGATAAATAATATACACCTAATAGTATATACAACAATACTTCAATATCTTTCACTAGGAGTCAATGGATCAAATTTTTTAAAGACTATAATTTCAGTACACTTATTTAGTTTTAAGTAATAATGTGGAGTGAAAACATGAAGTGTTTTTAAAAATTTCATCCATTGCTTCCTAGCGGCACTAATTGATTATTTTTCTACAGTTTTCCCACAAGTTCAGTACTCAGATTTTGGAACTCCTTTCTTAATTAAATAGCTTTTATCTAGTTCATCAGTGATCTGCTTTCTTTCAGTTCACAAAATAGTTTGAGAGGTTATATGCATATAAAGCTCCAGTTTTCATTTCTATGAGCCATACTACTAGTGGTCTTCTATTTAAGATGTAATGGAGTTGTTTTAAACCCACTAAATTCCAGATATACTGAACTGGTACTATTCCAAAAATAAATTTTGTGTTAATAATTTTAAAAAAAAAAAAAAAAGAAAAGTTGAATAATGTATTTTATTTACTAACTTTATCTTTTTCAGTGTAATTATTTTATGTTTAATTTATTTTTTTGGCATATTTAGAATTTGTATAGTATAAATTGACTGACCATAATTTTGTCACAAGTTCTTCATTTTGTTTGGTTTACTATAATTAGAGCTAATGAGATTCTTGACAATGTATTCCATCATTTTGGGAAATATTAGTTCAATTTTTACTTTAAAAAAAAAAATAGCTATTAGCTTATGATAATTTTAGCTCTCAGATTATTAGGGAACTTTTGCCAAACACTTGCTTTCTAATTAGCTAAATGAATGTTGTCAATATTTGTAACATTCCAATTAGAACTTTAAAGTTTTTATTTAACAAATTCATTACATATTTTCTTAACAAACTTTTAAGCTTTGAAATAAAATAATATCTATTAAAATGATAATATGAATAGGGGATTCTCTAAATATTGAACATTAAAACTTTAGAAGAAATAAAATTGGAGCTTTGTGCAATATAAACTGATGAGTGCTTTAAGGGCTATTGTCAAATTTTCTCTTTAAGATCTTAGTAATACAGAACTAGTTTGACTGTAAAAGGAAATAGAATTAAGGTCATTTGTGGAAGAAAGGCTTGTGAATATAGAGCAGTAATAAAATATTTTATAACAATTTTATGGAGGTATATATGCTCTCATTGATAATTACATCGTGGTCTCATATTTTCTCATTGAAGGTTAAATTAAAACATTTCTTTGAAATTAATGACCGAATCAAGTTCAGACTCCATTTTTATTTGTATGCTAAATATTTATCTAAAAACACAGGTTTTAAAGGACCTCAGTTCAATGTTTTAATTCAATTTTTACTTTTTTTTACAATTCTAAACCTCACTTTACTGTGCATTGGGTTTTACTCAGTTGTAATGTTGTGGACTTAAACCTGGCATTTTAATATCAGAAGAACTCTTAAGGAAAGAAGCCAGCTATTAAGGGAACACTCATAACACGATTTGCAATAAATTTCTTTGAATGCCCTTCAGTCCTGCCTAGGAGACTATGGCAATGAGGTCTGTTTAAATATATATGTCTGTTAACCTTCTACCAAGCATAATTTTTTTTGATCAGTTTTGGTTACACTAAAAAATTTATATTTAAACATTGTATATAAAGATCAAGTTCGTTAATGGCTGAAATCATTCCTGGATGAGTGGTAGTTTAGATAGGGGCAAAATCAAAAATTCAAAATGCTTCTGTTATTATGAGTTTAATCGGAAAATTTTATATAATTTATCTCTTTAAGTATTTAATTTTGTTTCCAACTCCAATATTAACCAATTCAATTATTTTAGCTCTTCAGGTTGTACTTGTGACACAATTTTCACTAAATTCCTTTAGATGTCCTATGAATTCTGCCTAGGATATGATGAAAATGAGGTCCGGTCAAAATTATCTATTTGCATGTGCGTGTATACAAAACGTGATATTAAGTTAAAAGAAAGATCAAGTTCTTTTATAGCAGAAATGGGACCAGGAAAAGCAAGGGTTTAGAGGGAAGAAAGATTATAGTATTTAAAATATCTTCGTTATTATGAGTTGGATCAAAAAATGTTACATAACCAATCTTGTTGCAAATTTAATTTTCTCCAGTTCCTGTATTGTACATGTTTTCTCTAACTTGAATATTAAAGGAGTTGATTGTACTTTTTTGGTAAATCCCCTCTTGTTTTTTATCCAATATTCATTTTGAGTAACCTACTACAATTACTGTCTTACTATTGGAGAAATAAAGAATAAACCTTGACATGAGATCCTTGAATCATTCCAGCATGTGGGAAATTTGCTTTCTGATTAACTTTTTAAACAGTTTTCCCCTAAGGGAAATCAGCTATTCTGCCTAGGTCATGACATCAAAATGAAATCGAAAAATTGTATAGAACTAATCTTATTGAGAATGTAATTTACTACAAATGTTGTTATTTACAAGGTTTTTTCACTATTTTTATAATTAACTGTGATATTTAAATTTTTTAGTTTTCAGCCTCCAGTAAACCCCCTCTTTCTACTCATGTCATATTAACAATAGGCTATCGTAACTTGAAACACATTATTCGAAGCTTAAATACCAAATATTGTCTTCATTGAACTTTTACTGTGAGAGATACATGCAAATATGTAATGTCCTAAAACCATCAATTAAGATTTTTTGGTCTTGACTTGAAAATGTTTATTTGATCTATAACAATACTCAATATTTAGCCATTTCATTTAACCCTAATGTTCATACTCATTAATCTCTGATATCAAACTAAGACTAGGGGTTTAGGGAGGGGGGGGGGATTTGATTATTCAGAATATCTATGTTTGAGTTGGATTGAAAAATAGTATAGAATCAATCTTGTTAAATTAATGATGCTCTATATACTTGTTCGTAGCTCAAATATTAAGTGAGTTATTCCTACCTACTTATTCATTTTTATCAGCCTTCAGTAAACCACCATTTTTGCTTAGAAGTAGAAATTAAATGGTCAGAAGAGATCAATTGTGTGTCACACTTGGGAAATCTGCTTAGTTGTACGTGTTATTTATCAGGTAAAGTAATTTTTTTAATGATTTAAATTTGTTTGTATAAGTGAAAGCCTAACTTTACTCTAGGCTGGTTTTACCTCGGTGCAATATATTATGATGCACTTATATCCCAATTCTATATATTCGATATTCCTCTGGGTCTTCTGGCTATCTACCCAATTAGTCTAATCACTAAGCTGCAGATTTTTATGTCAGCTGAAATAAATATTTGTTCTCTTCACCGTCAGAATGGTCCATGTTTTAGAAGAAGATACAATTAACTAGGTTTATTGCTTAAAGTAGGTTACTCCTATTTAGTGTAAAAACTGTATATTAATATTTACAAAAGTATTGAAGGATAGAAATATTTACTAATACTATATTTTATACATTTTGAATATTGTCTTTGTCAAACAAATATTCAAATGTTTTGAGCTATTTAGCAGAATATGTTAGCCCTTGACAGTGACCCATTTCGACAGTCCTCTATTTGGGAAGAAAAAGATCATTCTGTAGATATAACTGGGACATGATTTTATAATATTTCCCTTCAGAGTAAATCAACTACACTGAGGTCGTAGTCATGAAGCGATTTTCAACGAATTTCTTAAAATGTCTGTTAACCCCTGGGAAATGGTGAAAATGGGAATTTCAAATTTGAAAAATGAAAAAACAGTACATGAATCATTATGGGTGTGTGCGATTAGGAAGCTAGAATTAAGAAAGATACAAGACAAAGGTGCCTTATGCCACCTTGTCTGTTTTGTGTGTTCATTGAAGAGGCAATAATGCCAGTGACTGAAGGAGCAGATGGTATATGGATTAACAGTAAATCAGATAATTTCGAATTACATTGCACTGGTGCCAAAGAACTGATATAGAATGTTGCAGATCCTAAAAACATTCTAGACCAGTTTAAACTGAAAATAAATGTTCATATATAAAATTTATGGAAGTATTGTTTGGAGTTATGAGGTCAGTTGTTATATTCTTTTATTTAAAGAAGAAACTAAGCAAACAAAATATAGATTTAAACATTATTTCAGAAATTGAAAGAGTTTCTTTACCTAGGAAGCTTTTATTTTTATCGCTGAACAATTTATGGTGATCTGAAGTTGATACAAGAATGGCACTTACTTAGCAAGTCTTCCAAAAAAAAAAAAAAGAAAAAAAAGTATTAACTAACAAGTATAATAGTATGTATACCACAAAAAGGTTTCCCAAGTCATTTCTTTGGAATATATGGCGGTGAAAGTCAAGAATTTCATTAATATTTAAAATAAAGTCAGTCAGATGCTGTAGATTTGGTTAAGAACAAGTTACAATTCAAAATAAATTCTAAGTGGTAATGCTTAAAGAGGTAATAAAAGAGTTTTCAAGGCCACAGAAAAGAGAAGGCTGACATTTCTTGGGTACATATTAAAGCATTAGGATTTCACCACATGTGTATTTGAAGGTAAGTTTAATGGCCAGAGTGAGAGCTAAAAACTCATTTTAAGGAAGTTAAGCTGGGCAATGACACTCTTGAGTGAATAAGAGAATGACAATAAGCATTGCTCAAGTTCTCCTTCCGACTCTGACATTGGTGGTGAAGGGTTGTTTAAAGAACATAATAAACCCATACAAAATGACGAAAAGTCAGTTGTAAGTATCAAATGAACTATCATGTTCAAGTTTTCGGCATTTTTTTTTTTAAAAAAAAACATTATGGTTTTATTATGTTCTTTTAAAAAAACCGTTGCCACCACCATCCGAGTCAGAAGGAGGACTTGAGCAATCCTTTTTGTCATTATTCTTGACAAAAAGGATTGCTCAGATGACTCAGGTTCGCCTTGTGAGTTAAAGCATTCGCCTTAATCTCACCTGGTAAACCAAGAGTGGGGAGTTCGATTCCTGCCTAGCAATAGGAATTTATTTAGTGGCGAACTCATTAAAAACCTTACTCCCACCCTGGTTAGAAATGAGTGGTAACCTGTATATAACCCATCCCTTCTTCTTCTTCTTTTGCTACCTCCTTTGTGCCTTTCAGCGTGGAGGTGGCTCAATCCAGGACAGCCATGCATCATGGTCCCTGGCCAGAGCTCTCATGACATTCAGACCCTTCCCTCTGTTCTGTCCAAGCCTGGAGGTGTGTTCTGCTCATGTAATTCTCGGCCTTCCCGTCGGTCTGGCCTCAAAGAACTTCCTAGGATCCCGGTCTTCATGCATACGGCACAGGTGGCCAAACAATCTCAGCTGTTTCTTTTCAACAAACTCTCTAACTGTTGAGACTCCCAAGTCCTCTCGGATCCGCTGTTTCCTGATCTGATCCCTCCGGGTCCGACCGGCAACCCTCCTGAGCTTCAATTCTGCGGCTGTTACTCGACTCCAGTGTTTGACCAGTGGGACCCAGCTTCCGCTGCCTTATAGCAAGGTAGGTAGGTAAATGACCTTGAATATATGCGTCTTAACCTTATTGTCCACCTCTCTCTTTCCAGCAATAGTGTTGCATAGGTGGTAATAAACATTATTTGCTTTGGTGGTCCTAATGGAAATTTCTCCATCTATTTTTGAATTTCTGCTTATGACTGTTCCAAGATAGCTATAATATTCTGTCATATGCAGGATTTCCCCTCTGCATCGGATCTCCACATTTTCTTCCTCTTTGCCTATATGCATTACCCTGCACTTACTTGCATTGAGTGTCATTCCTTTCCTATAAAGCTCTGCTTCCCACTCGACAATTGCTTGCTGCAGTTTGTCCTATGTGTCCATTATAAGGACGATATCATCAGCGAAGATCATTGCTTGGGCTAGGATCGTCCTCATATTCCACTTTCCCACTGTCCTTGCTGTTCTCCGCTTACATATTTTTAGGATCTCATCCATAAATATGATGAACAGTAGAGGACTAAGGCTGTCTCCTTGCTTTATACCTATGCCCATGCGAAAGGCTTCTGACTCCCTTCCATTTATACTTACTATAACCCATTCCAATTAGCCTTATTTGCAAAAAATGGACGTTAATAAATAAATAAATATTCTTGATCAATGAAGCGCAGATGCTTGATAAGAGTTGTTGGTTCTTTGATATAAAGGGTTTTGGCTCTTGGATTCACGATGGTTGCAACACCTAGCAGTAGGCATTGTTCGATTTGTTTAAACCTTTTTTTAAATTCTCCCAAGACCCCTTTTCGCAAGGAAAACACACAAAGGGAGGAGTTGGTTGGAGTTTTTCCACTTTTCCCCCCCAGTAAGAAATGCGATAGGGATTCCCAAACTGGAGGTTAAATAATTTTGACCGCTGATTTAATTTTCAGCTGAATCAAGGGGCGGTAGGTAAAAGGTCTGGCAGACTTCTGTTAATACTTCCATTTATACTACTGTTATCCATGGTTGGTGCAGATGAATGCATGTGCATTACACCATTTCCTTCAAGAAAATGTACTGTGACTCTTAAGAAAGTTTCTCATCTGAATATCTGTCCTCGGATCTTGGTTAACGTGCATTTTTTCACTTGAAGCTTTGTCTTCATGACATTGCTTCTTTCATTTATTATTTTTTTAAATGTGAACCGTTCAGTCATGGAATATATATATAAATAAATAAACTAAAGATCAATTTCGTTAAATGCTAAAATCGCACTCGAGGTTGGGGGGAAATACAATAGAAAATTCAAAATATCTTAGTTACTATGAGTCGGATAGCAAAGCCATACATGCCCATTCTAGCTGCAAATTCAATTTTCTATACATGTTGTACTACATACTCTCTATATCTTGAATATCAGTCCAAATGTTTGCACTTTTTAATTTTGAGTTTTCAGTAAACCCCCATACATTTATTTCATGTAAAACATTAAGTAAAACACAGAGCATTTCATGTAAGTCTAAAAAAGTTCATTAATGACTGAAATCGGATTGGAGGGTGGGGGAGAAAATTGGAAATTAAAATATTTCTGTTATTGAAAGTCGGACCGAAAAATTGCATATAACCAATCTTGGTGAAAATAACCCGAAATTTTTCCACTTTTAAATTTTCAGCTTTCAGTAAAACCTCCACTTTAAGCCATCATGTTTTAACAATATGAGAATATCTCATGAAACGTATTATTCCAAGTTTAAATACAAAATATGGCTTTTAATGATCTTTACTAGATGATATACATGCAAATAGATTGCGAGATAACTTCATCAATTAAGACTTTACATTTTAGGACTCGAAAATATTGATTTGATCTTTACCATACTGGATAATTAACCGTTTCATTTATTAATGGCTATAATCTGACCCAGATAGGGGGGTGGGGGGAGGAGTTCGGGAACTTAGAAATAGAGAATATATGAGACGAGTCCACTAGTGTGTCATCCAGTACCTGGGAAATCTGCTTAGATCATGTGGCCTCGATGTGTCAGGCATTTTACATATTTCGTCATCTCTTTGGTAGGAGCGATGTACATTTGATATTTTCGAAACTCCCGTCATGTGTACAACATCTATAGCTGATATTGCTCAAGGGAAATCTACCAAAACGATTGACGAAAGTAGAGACTGTTCCTCGTCGAGCAGCTATTTAATTATCCCAATATCTTTTTAATATGTCCTATGCTGGAAATAATAAATGGAGGATGAATTCAGCTACCCTACAAATAGATATTGGAAACTGCCGGCTACCTAGAGGTAGCTTAGGAGAGTGAATTGTTGGTAGTGACATAATGTTTGTCAGTTATGTTCAAATACTGTCTTGGAAACTCAAAGAACCATATCGCCCAATAATTATTTATCCCCCTATCCCAGAAACTAACCGTAATTTTGATATCCACGGCTCCCAGACGTATGAACAATCACTCCTGATGTATTTCAAATATAAATGAACATATTCAAAGATTTCTTTGATATCGATATCTCAACATACAGCTCAATCGGAGACTCTTAGCTGAATTTGTAGTTTCTCAGACCAGTTATTAATTATTTAAAATTTCAACAGGACCTTTGAGTTTAATGTTAAGTAATCTTTTCCCCGTCTTTAATTTTAATAATGTAGAAATACTTGTCATTTCGTAGTTTCAATTAAATGCGTTTGTTCATTACTATCGATTCTTTGACACTTAGATAAGGGTGTAAACAAACTAAGATGTAGTTTTATTTGGTGCCATATTTTTCTCTGATAGTATATTTAAGATGCCCGACAGTCATTCTTTATTTGTCTTATAGATTTATACCCTAACGGGCAAAACCAATTTCATGATGATTGAGTCTGATGAATTGGTGGCTAATGTCAGTCAGGATTCTGTGATTGATTCCAAAACTCCAGTAAGCGTTTTTCTATTAATTTATTGCCTTTTTTTTTTTTTTTTAAAGTTCTGCAATTTATCAAATATTTATTTCTATTAGATTGAACCTTACATGAATGGAAAATCTTTCGTTGAGACTTCTTTTTCTATTACTTCCAACTGGGACTTAGATGATAATAATGCAAAGAGCAATCAAGATTTGAAAACTAAAAAGAAAGTTAACATTTGTACAGACAGTCCAACAAATGGAGAAGAGAGGAGAAATTCAGAAACTTCAGAGTCTTGCGACAAATCTAGCTGTGTGAGTAATGAAAAGTGTTTAACAATGACAGGCACCATAAAGAGGGGTAAGAAGGCTGGACAAAGTTTAGATGTCCGGTTAAATATATCTCGGGAAGAATTAGAAATGATGGAAGCAAACATTGCAGCTAAAGA
Organism: Riptortus pedestris; assembly: GCA_019009955.1. Lineage (NCBI taxonomy): Eukaryota > Metazoa > Arthropoda > Insecta > Hemiptera > Alydidae > Riptortus > Riptortus pedestris. Next base: position 51,825,103 of record CM032232.1, read on the forward strand.
ACAAGAAAAGAGCCATTTTTGCACTCTGACAAGTGGGTTTCATATTTTTTTATTTACTGTTATCTGCTTTCCTGTAGCATTTTTTATTTCTAGTGCCTATTCATTCTATATGGGCACTATTACATGGTATAGTATATTCAGCTATGTAACTGAAGAAAAGAAAGTTTTATTGAAAATATGTATATCACCTTTTGTTATTTTATTATACCCATTTTTCATTGCCATATTCACCATTGGTTTAGGCCTTTATGCTGCTTTTATTCAAATTTCTTGGTCTTTTGTTAGTTGGCAGAAAGAAATTTGTGATTGGGAAAAAGGGTTCTATGGTTGGTTTTGTTCGATAATAAATCTTGAAGAGTGTTCTCCATATGAAGTTGTGGTTTTGACAGATATAAAAGTCACTTCAGACAGTGACAAATGTAACTCACAGGATAGCATTTTGTCATAGTTTCATAAGCTACCAAAGACAGTGTCTTGTGATAATTTCCAAGTATTTATTTCACTTTTAGGAATTTAATTGATCTCTGTTATCATTATATAATATCAAAACTTAAGTGTTCCTATACATTTATATTATTAGACACATATACCTATATTATATTATCTTGTGTTCCAAAGGTATGTTCTACCTTCAGTAGCAAACAGTTTATAAAGGTTATCAATAAGAGAGAATGCTGAATGGGGTCTGAGTTAAAACATTGTAATCACTAACTTTTTAACCCTAATAAAAATGTAGGTACGTTACAATTTGAAGAAATCTCGAACTTTAATCATTTCTTCAGATTATGTTTCAATACTGTTTAATATTTCAGATTTCTTCATTAAATCAAACATTTCCATATTATTTAGGTTTTTTATTTGCTTCTTTGACTAACATAATGAATCCCAAGTTACAGGCCATTCATACAATTAATAATCAAAATCAATGAGCAACAATTTTTTTATTATAATAATTTAGAACGATGCTTATTAGCATAAGGGGCACAGTTAAGTGGCAGTGTACTGCTCCAGTGTGAAAGATTGAGCTAACTTGAACTGCAGGGAAGAGTGACACTCTAAATTTTCTTAAGCTGTCAACATTAACGAGCTTTGTTTTTAGACATCTGTAAGTTGTCTAAACAGCATCATGAGGCAAATGAAATACTGCTTCAATAAGAAACAGCAGACCACACACCTTTAGTGAAGAACTGATTCGTAGGCCCTAGCTCTCCATGGGGCCGTTTGGTCTTGTGAGTCTGGATTATTATTTCCTTATAGAATAAAAGATAATAGAAATGTTAACGTTACAATATGCAGTTAAAACTGTGATTTTAACAGAAATGAAGAATCAAAATCACATTCTATGTGGACTCAGATGTTGAGAGTCTGGAGATAGATAATTATTATGTAGCCATACCTGATGCCAATCTTCATTGAGTGAATGACTTTTGCTATGCTCAGTACCTTCCAGGAAATAAGTCGTGGGAGAAGTTTATTTATCTTTTTTGTTTATCATAAAAAGATCTATAAATTATGCTCTATGATATTTTTTGATCGGATTCATTGGAATGGAGATATACATGACTTTCAAATAAAATAGTTTCTATGAAGTGCAGCATAAGGAATTGTTAATTTAATTTAGTAGGAGTAGCATTGAAGGCATTATGCTAATACTTCTAAGGGGCATAAAAAACTAGTACATTTTATGGGCATTTGTTTTAGTATGACTGTTTCTAAAATATAACTGGGTTCATATCGTAAGCCAGGATTGGAATTCCAAGATCATTACAGGCAGATAAACATGAGTAAAGCACCTTAACTAATTTTCACTTTAAATAAATTAGAAGTCCGTTAGCATTTAAGATACTATCATCTTAACTGAATAAGTGCTATTATGCCATAGCATAAACTGACTTGTATATAGTTTATTAATTGCATAGATATTTCCATGTCAGCATTTATTCTACCTTATATGCTGTTTCTTCTTACTCAGTTACTCTAAGGAAAAATTAACTTATTACCAGGTTTAATCCATGTATCCACCAGTTTTTCCATTGTTGTACTGCTATTCTTTATCTGAGCCTACCAATTACTGATTGAATAATGTGTCTCCCTAGCTTGCATAATTACAGAGTAATCAAATTTCTAATATTTGACGTAGAATGTGTAAATTATATCATGAATTGTACCACTATTAGTAATTATAGAGGAGTATTGTCCTTCAACTTTTAACACATTTTTTTTTTCACTGGATGGGTCTATATCAGTGCAATGTGCATTTGTCATGGAGGCATGCATTGGTTGGAGGACTAGACCCTACCCATGCTTCCGAGGTGTCAGCAAAGTGATATATCAAAAACAGCTCAGTTATGAATCTCATATAATGGTTGGGAAATAATGGCCAGTCTTCTTTTAATAGTAAATGAGATTGACTATTATTTGCCAGACATTAGTTAATGCAGTAGATATTTGGGTACAGATATTATTAAAAATTGTACTATATGGGATCTTCATAAACTTGGCAGATTTTCTATAGAGCTGGAATGACACAAAGAAAAACATAAAGTACTCTCTATACTCCAAAAATCTGTTTCATATTAAATGAAGAGCTTATGAAGCCAGGGAACTTAACTTGAGGGGATGGAGTAGAATGTTCAAGCATTAGAGAGTCAGTAGTTCTTTAAGGGCAGGGATTCAGTCACCAGACTGAGATAAAAGGTAGATAGACCAGCACATAAAGGATATACTAAATTCTACGACTGAGCAATCAATGTCCCATTGGATGACCCAATTCAGTGACGGGGTGTTAAGAAAGCTGAGCCATCTGAGACGAGATTAAGGAAATTTTCCTGTCTCCAACAAATAAAAATATAAGAAACTTCAGTGCCAATGAAATTCTTTTCATTACATAACTATGCAAGAGATGACATTATTAAGAGAAGGTTTATCAGTTGATTTATGATATGCGGATAAAATAAAAAATGCTAGGAGAATGGGAGTCAGCAAATATTGCTCATATATTTGAGAAAAAGTATTTAATTTAGAAAATAATAGAGGTACAGAACCCCCTTCCCTCTGACTACAAGACTGTCAGTGACTACTTGTTAGAGGTTAAGGAGACAAATGAGGCAATGCTGGCAGAGTACCAGTGTGGATTTTTCTCAACAAACAATCACAGATCACCTTTTCTCTCTTTGATAAACGTTTGAAAAAGCTTGATGATTTCATCTTGATAGAATTGGGACAGCTGTAATACAGTATAGACAGGCTGAAATTGACTGGAGGCTAATGCCCATTTGGGATACCTTAGAAGCTTAATATAGCCTTATCAGACTGGCAAGGTCAAAGGGCCTTTTTCTGACAATAAGGAACGTTTTGCAAGGTAAGGATTGATGGCTTTGGGGTCATTACATTTTATTAATTGAAAATAATAGAATATTATTATTATTATTATTATTATTATGGTTTCATAGAATACAAGTTTCTAATCCTTTCAAGTGGTAAAAGTTTTTGAACATGTATGAAGAATAGGAATGCACAAAAATATACATATGCATGCCAAATTCTTTCGGTATACTTCCTCAACAAAATAGCGATTATAAGAGTCCTTGGAGTCAAGAAACCTTAATGGAATGAATATAATCAATTTATTTGATCTGCAAGAACAAATTTTGTGGTACAAGTAACTGTATTTTAAATCAAAGTAATGCATTTTTGGTAGAGTCCTAGAGACTACATCTAACACACATATTGATATATATGACCCTCTACTGTATTTTTACCTATATTGGCATTAACTCATACCTTTTTATGGCTTTTATTAAACTTGCCTTAACATTCATAAATGTGATTATTTAAATAATTAGGCATTTCACATTTTAAAGAAATATAAACCATATTCCAAGTTTCAAAATATATTCCTTTCTGACTCCTTTTCTCCTCATTCAGCATTTTTCCAATTATTTTTAAATACAAATATCTGTATTATCTTATGATTTTTTAATGAAGACTGATTTTCTTAGTGTTTCCTACAACTTAGGGGCAATTAATTTATATTACTGTTATTTTAGTAATATTACTGATATAATCTTTAGGTACAGTTGACAATGTGTTATTTATGAATTGTATTATTTTTTTTTCCAAATATTTTAAGATTCAATTGTCAACACTGTTATGAGTTTTTAAAAATGTTTGCTGTTTTCTCTGTGTCTTTCCACATTTCTGGAATGTGATCTATTATCCTTATTGATTGAACTTCAAGGAAATCCAAAAATTAATAAATACCCCTTATTGCTGCTTCCTTTCCATTTTTATAATTTTAATTAAAGTGTAGGGGTAACTAGGACAATATAGCTTTATTGTAAAGTATTTCTGGACTCTATAAGTTTAATATCATTTAAATAGATGTGAAATTTTGTTTGCTTATCGCCTACTGTTCCATTTTGCTAAGATTAACTTTTTACTGCTAAGTTATATGCATTATCACTTTTTGGATTCAGGGTGACATGTTTTTGTTTAATAAATAATTAAACTAAAGAAAACGATCTAGTTCACAAATTTAGACTTTGTTTGGTACTTCGAAAGATAGGCCAGTGGAATCTAATTTGAGGACGCCGATAGAATAGAATAGTTATTGTAAAAACTTTTTTTTTTTTTTTTTTAATTTCCATTAATAGCAGAGCTACTTATAAGAAAATGGCAGTGTAGGTAGTAAGAACCAATAGAAAACGGACAGTCAGTGAAAATTATAGTTTGACCAGCCCATTGCATTCTCTCTGAAAGCGGTTGGCATTCGGTCAAAAGTTCTTGAAAAGTTATAATGAACTTTTTTTATTATTTAAATCAGATGAGGTACATCTGTTATGAAATGTTTGTTAGAATGTACCAATCCTCATTGGACTACAGTGACTTAAAAAAAAAATATTTTGAGGGTATACGGACTTCATGATATAGAATGATGGTACTTATAGAATATTGTTTTAAAAAGTTTTGATTTTTCTAATTTCAGGAGTTTATTGTCTGTGGCATTTAAGAAATGTCGGCTTTGGAGGGTTAGATGAAATAATAAAATTAAAAATAATGCTCAAGAGAGTTACTGTGGATTAATACAATTTCTAGTTTATGGGAGTTATAAATATCAAAGGTTAGGATCAAAATTGACATACTTATTTTCTATGCATGTCACAAATCTGTTTATTAGTATAGCACTAACTGACTGATTCTTATTTCCTATTCTGATCATACAATATAACGTTATAGCCAGGGTATGGGCCACTCTTACTTTTTGTGTCATCATTGTCTAGCCAGATTATTTATAAATAAATTAACTATACTTTATAATTGAAGCACTCAGAATCAAAAGTTAAGTTAAATAAATTTTATTGAGAAATGCAGTTTATACCAGAATATACACCCTTTTTTTGAAAAGGGATCTGAGAAAGATCCTTCAATACAAGGAATCTGTTTTGATTTTCAAAAAAAATGCACCCTTTCTAATAATGAAAATTCGGAAAATATCTTTACTAGACACAAATGCCTGCATACTTGAGGTGTTCTGAAACAATTTGTATCACTAAATGAAGTTAAATGGCTGTCTTAAACAGTATTTTGCAAACAAAGCCTGCCAAAGAAATGGCCAACTGTGGATCATAGAGCAAATGGAGTTGTGTTTGTATCATGGTTGCATCTTTCTTAGGCAAGTTTTAGAAAGTTTATGTGTACTTCCCAATGTGGGAACACTCTTTCATACCCATTTAAGAGAATTTTTGGGGAAAAGATATTGTATGTTGTATCTAGTATATACCAGAATTCATAGTAGAGATACAGTGGATGGTGAAAATAAAATCATAACTAGCTAGTAGATGTTAGGAAAAATGCAAACAGTACAGATCAAAGGTTGTTGTCAGAGACTTAACAACTTTTTTAATTTACAAGTTGTTAAGTCAAAAAATTTGATGCACACTACACATGTCAAAGAGATGAGAAATATTCAATAATTAATTCTGAACCTGCAAATTGCCCCTCAAAATAAATTTCATTAATTTTTATTGATATTTTAATTTTAATTAGCTCTTCTGTAAAGTTTTGAAACAATGACATAGCAACTTCTGATTCTGAGTGCTTCAATTCTTTGAATGAAATAAATTTGCAACAAAACATATCTTATAACATATCTCAGTTTTAGTTAATTCCATTTAGCTTGTAACAGTCTCTTCTCAGCTAATTGTTTTTTTTTTTTTTTTAACTTTTATGTTAAACCTTATTTTCTGTTTATGAGGGTGAATAAAAATAATTTATTAAGGAAAACAAGATATAAATTAAAAGGTTTGAAAGAAATTATAGCCATTACAACTTTTCTAATTCACCAGAATTATCTTTCCTCCTGTATAATGAAGTCTTGAACTGAAAGAGGTTGAACACAAAAACCGATAATTAATTTATGGCAATTATTGGTTGTAAAATCTAGTTGATTATATGTTTATATTAAATTGTAGTCGTAATGAAGCTTCCAATATTTATTTGTGCTTCCTTATAAATAGTGAAAGTTAATTTCAATTAAGGGATTAATTAGTATAGATAGATTAGATAAATGAAATTAATTTATATTTGCTTGACGTAGTTGATGATGTAGCTAATACTTTTTTTTTTTATCATTGTTTTAAAAAGCTATGTTATATGCTGAAATAAAGTACATTACTTAAACAACATTTTCTAAATGTTTAAATTGTAAATATGAATTTTTGACATTCCATATTTATTAAAATAAATGTGATAATATTTTGTACTCAATTTTTTATTGTATTTTTAGCATGTTATCATTTTTTTATGTTAGAAGTAAGAAATTTGGAGATAAGTCTGCATATTTTGAAGTCATATCATCTCATGCTTTTCTTGCAAAAAAAACAAATGTGTTGCCTTAATCCAATTCCTCGATCTCCAAATTCATATACCATTGATGACAAATATATGTATGTGGGTGTGTGTGTGTGTGTGTGTATATATATATATATATATATATATATATATATATATATATACACACACACACACACACACAAACAAACCTTATATATGCACATCACTAATTTAAAATTGACCACTGTGATTACTTTATATTCAATTCAATAAAACAAAGTTTTATTATTATTCAAATACTTTTTAGGTATTCCATGGAAAGCACAATTATTTGGGTCAAAATTTTGGAGTTGAGGGAATGGTGTTGTGTGTTGGTGGTGATAATAAGTTGAAATATCAAAAGGCTGAAATTTAGTAGTTAGAAAATGACAGATCCATGTTTATTTTATCTTTTTAATTGTGAAAGAAAATGTAATGGTTTAATTGTATAAATAACATGCTTCAATTATTAATTAAGATCTCATTATTTTATGTGTGTAATATATTGTTTTTATTTTTAACTCAATATTTTAAAATAAATTTTTCAACAATATTTTAATTTATTATATAATATTTTGAGTCATGTCACTAGTGTAAAAATCCCGCTCAGGGATATTTGCTCATCCTATAAATTCATCAGACTGCTTTTGTGTTAATATATATATTTTTTGTTTTAATAATTTGTTATATGGTAGACAATTGTATTATTCTGGGAAGCCGCTGATCGGTCACTAACTTATTGAAATTACCCATAACTTTTTTGAAGTCTACGTTTGGTTGTATATATAATTTTTTTTTTGGAATAAAACTCAAATATACTCTTCAATTCATGAGGTTTTGTGAAGAAGTTAGGTATTTAGTTTTAGATGTTTTGTCAATTCTATGATGATACCATTTGTAAAACAAAGTCCTCCGAAAAAAAAAAACAGGCAATAGGAACTTGTAGGTGTGAATATTTTAGTCCATTGAATTAAAAAGTAAATTAAAATTGGGGAGTTAAGATCAGGCCTATATTGTTTTGTGCTATATGCACTTGATTACGAGATATATATATATATATATATGTTTATAGAATAATGTAACCTTGAGATGGAGGCCCATTCAAATTCCATATAAGTACAAACACATACACAGATGTATGTATGTATGTATATATATATATATATATATATATATATATATATATATATACACATATACACACACACACACACACACATACAAATACAAACACATTAGAAACAAGCCAATATATTTGTTCAAAATGTTACAACGGTCTTCATTTTCATTATGTAATAATGAGTATAACTTCAATAGCTAAGCAATATTATAAATGTAAGTTATTTCCTTTACAGAACACTGCTTGATATAAAAAGTGAATATTATATAAATATAATATATTCATGGTTACTTATTTTAGTTCCTTTTAATTTATTGCCTTATTTCTGGGATTACGTTTTTGGTTCTAGCTTGGTTTTTTATATTCTAAATAAATTTTCACTTTTTTATCCCTAATTTGTTTAATCGAAGAAAGCTTTCTTTCTATTTTCCTTCCATGAAGTGAAGGAAGTATTGTAATTAAAAACATTTTTGGTTTTCAGATTTTTCTGAAATTATGCTTTTTGAACTTCCCTGAACCCATTTTGACTAGTTTCGGTATGATGTCTGTACATATGCATGTACGTATCTCGCATAATTCAAAAATGACTAGTGTTAGAATGTTGAAATTTGATAATTAGGAATGTTGTATCATATACTCGTATTTATGCACCTGCTCACTTGATCAAAATCAACAGTGAGGGTTTAGAGAGGACAGTAATAAAAAAATTCAAATTTCTGCATACCTATTAGATACAAAAGATTATGTATAGGATAATGTTTTTATCGTGAAAATATCTATAAATTATGTTCTATGACATTTTTTGAGATGTTTTCAAACGGAGATATCGCAGTACTTTTAAATGAAATGCATCAAAACATTTTGTTCATTTAATGTACTTGCAAGGAAGTCATATGGCACCCACATCAGATTTTTATGTTCACATAGATTTATGGAATTAAGGCACATTATCCATACTTATCTGCTATTATTCACAAAATTGCATTGTTTTGGAAAGGTTATATTTGGGTCCAAAAGTTTTTTTCACTTTTATATTTATATTATATAAATATTTATTTTAACTTATGTTGATATTACTATTATTTGACAGCAAAAGTCTTTTTTTAAGAAACAAATTAGCAGAAAGGAATAATTTATTTCACTTATTTTTCATGTGCTGAAGGATTATTTCCCAGTAATGAACTAGCCTTAAATCCGTGGTGTTAATAAATTAAAGAACTGTTATATCAAATTATGTTACTTAATATTTATAACCCATGCATATAATAAATACAGTTATGTATGTTTTCAGTAAATGAATTTACTCATTATTAAATAACCATAATATAATCTATGACATAAAATATTACATCTGGAAGAAATTTGTATGATATAATATGTATATTTCTATATATAAATTTGAGTAGGTTTTTTAATTATTATTAAGTAGGAAATTGTATTTTATACTTTTTTAAACAAAATTATTCCTATATAGGACCACTTGTTGAACATTATGTACAGGGTGAGGCAGAAGAATATATATAATAATGATAATGTTATTGTTAAGATTATATCAATAACCATTTCATTGATGTTGCTTTAAGTATCTTCCTGTATTTATTAAGAAATTGTATTGACTTGATATGCTTGGCATAGATTGAAGCAAGCTTAGAGCTGTGAATATATTCAAAAATAAATTCTTACTTATTATTTTCCAAGATTGTCAAAGTTAAATGAAATTAGTTATTGACTAAGTTCCATTTTTTTTAAGGCTTAATTTTTGTTTAATCTTATGTTTTGTTTAACACACCTTTTATTTTATTATGAATTACTTTTTGATATCACAAATACTATGTATGCCATATGAATGATCTGTCTGAGTAGTCAGTAACTCGTCATCGCTGAGTAAACACACTCAATTCTTTAATATAATGTTTTTTACTCTCTTTCTTAGCCTAATACTACTTATTGTTTTAAATTAAATAATTTTTCAATGGTAATAACAATAAAATGTGATATTAAATTAGGCATTTTAAGAGTAACTTAAATTGTTTTGTTTGAGCCACTGCATCACCCTTTACTTGTAACCATTAATAATTTTAACTTTGATAATTTGCATATCAAAATATATATATTTGTCAGTCTTTGTATGGCATTTTATTTATCTCCCTAATTTGCGAAAGTTTTTTGATTTTTTTAATACTATTATTTCATTCAAGAAAGCAGACCACTTGGAGAATTGTATCATGTTACTTTAAAACAGAGTTCATAGGGTGTATCGTCACTTACATTTTGAAATAAAATTCATTAATAGCAAATTCCATTTATAAAAGTAATTTTATACCTTCAAAAGCTAGATAAACACCTTTCTAACTTATTTAATACTTAAAGGCATAAAGCTAAGTGTCGACTTGAGACAAAATCTCGAGATTGGCCTCAGGTTCTTGTCCATTTGAGATCTCTAACGATCTCGAGACTGGAGCGGGAGATTGAGGATGCACATCAGTTTCAAAATTTTATTCAGATGTCTGCAGTGCAATTACACTATTAGATTTAGTAACGCATCAGATTATCAAGCAAGATACAAAATTGTATCTCATGAGCATTACAATTGAATTTTTTCGCCATTTCTTTGTATGCAATAATTTTCAAATCTCGATTTCTGTATAATTTATCTTTAATATTCCACAAAAATTCATTTTCCTCGGACGAAGGAATTTTCAATTAATCAAATTGAAAATTTCTTCGTCTGTGCACTGCCGTATACTCATTTTACCAAATTTAATAAACACAAAAGAATAAATTTTGAAAAAAAATACCCTCTTTGATAGCGATCTCCTAGGCAAGTCTCAGCTCTTCCAACATTGATGGAAGACTTGAGACTAGAGCTCGAGAGCAGGAATGAGCCTGTCCACTCGTGACAAATCCTGTCTCAGAGACTAGTACTCTCCGGTCTCCTAGACCACTCTCACACCCATATACATTTGAGTCAAGTCTCGAGCCTATTTTGTCTCAAGTGGACACTTACCTTAAGAAATAATGGAAGACGGTATAATCAGTAAGCTTTAGAGGTCAGTGACTGTTCCCAGGGATATAACAATATGAAATATGAGTTCAGAACAATTCAGATGAGAGATCTGTTTTACTAACATTCCAAAAAGTGGAGTTTTCTCCAGTTAAGATTTATTTAATCTATTTTTACATACTGAATTAAAAAGAACAGAGGTCATGTACTCGTAAAGTTCCTGTTTGAGACCCTGAAAGTTCAAACTTTTACAGGAACAGCTCTTGAGAGGCAAACACCCAAGAGCTCTCCCTCCAATTGGCCGGAATTACACTGGGTACTGGGTACAACCATGAAAACCCAAGCATAATCTAGAAACCCCCTTGACTGTGTTGTTTGTTCAGTATTTTCCTCTGAAATCCAGCATTCTGCTTCTTTTGCCCTCCACTTCTTCCAAGGAAAGTGCTTGGTGGCATAGTCACAGGTTAGGTCTCCATCTCTTAGAACTTGTTTGCCTCCTTGTCCATGAGGGAGAGACCTCAGATCTCTTCACTAATTAATTTGGGGACCCAATTAACAGGTTCCTTTTAGCAGGTTATGCCAGCAGACGAGCCTGCCCACAAGTTGAAGTGGGAACTTCGAGTGAAACAAAATCTGGTGATCTTATTTTTGTACAGGATATTTAACAAAGAAATGCCAATTCTTTAGGGATAGGTACTTCATCTATAATCAATTTCCACAAAAATGGTAATAAGCAAAACTAATTAGACTTTCATTAACATGATTAAGTTCCATATAACTCTCTTCTAAAAATCCTCCTAGCAAAGAAAAAAAAAAAAAAAGTACCTCTGGCGGATATTCGTTTTTTATCCAATATCTTTTGTCTCTTGTAAAAAAAAGACTCTCTTGAAATTTCTTTATTAATTCCAAATTGCCTCTGATAAAAAGGATTAGGTTTAACATATCTATCTATTGTTCCGTAAACCTTCCACACATAGCCACCTAGGAGCGATTACAATGGCATAGGTTAGGTCACTGGTATTTCACCTTCTGTTTGCCTGTAAGGGAATTACCTCACTTCTCACCAGCATGAATTTAGATCATACAATTAACAGGTTAAAAAAAAACTTCAGGGACAGATACTCTAGATAAAAGAGCTTTTTTATACACCATAATAATAACTGTACATAATGGGTAGAGTAATTTTAGTATTAATCCTGATTTTTAATAATACTCTATTTTCTCTCAATGTTTTATCCAATCTTTAAAAACTAAATTTTTCATTTTTTTTACAATGGCTTCGGAAATAGAATAGTACTATCCAAACAAATGAATGTTTAGCTATCAATAATTTGATTAAATTTCTGTAGTGGCTTACTTGATGCTTTATTCTGCTAACTCTACAGGTTTTACAAAAGTTGATTCATTCCATAAACTTGTCTACTACTTTTTTTTAATATAAACATGACTGCAAAATTAAGAGCATGATACTAAACACAGCAAAGAGAGTAATGGAGGTTATAACAAATCACATTTCAGAGGAAACTTATGTTAACAGTAATACAATTCTATATATTCTAGTAATTAAAAAAGGCTAATGAGTGGGCAAGTGTAGACATTTCATAAAATTATTGATTTCGACAAGTTCCATTTGTTGGGATATAAATTAAAATACTGAAGGCAATTCATTTCAGCAAACAGGACGGGAAATTAAAATTAGAAGTTATTACTTTAGAAAAATTAAAGTATTCTTTGAAAGTGGAATAAAATGTTGAACTTATTAATAAAAAACAATAATTCAGTTTTTCTCTAAAATCACAAATTAATTTTAAGCTGAAATCAACATTTGAGCAAAGTTATGTACTGTTTTTCCCCTTAAAACCGATGTTCATTGCTCAGTTTATATCCCAGAGAAAGGGGGATATGGATATATGTATAAATAAATATATCAATATCAATGGTAATGGGTTTCACTCTTAACATTCAATATCAGCCATGTACTCTAGTGTATCATTGAACAAAATTCCATAGGAATCTTAACCAGTAATTAAAATAGATGGAAATTAAACGATCATGGAGAGGTATGTTATACCTCTTAATGAGTATTAACACAAAACCTTAAAGAAAATTTGGAGAGTGAAGATGACAAAAAAAAGCAAAACATAGGTTTTTACAATTTAATTATCACAGTCTATATTGAAATGATTGTAATTGGAAATAATAATTTGCTTATACAACTTTCAACAAAAATATATACAACCATAACTACAAACTTTATATTACTACGTTTCTTGTTTCTGTTCAGAAGAACTTTTTGGTGGTTCATGTTCTTCAATTCCTAAACTCTTTAACTCAGCATCAATTCTCTCTTTCGCTCTGACCACTTTAGATTGTAAATAAAAAGATCCCCCTCTGGCTTTGTCATTTACTTTAAATAGATGTTCATACCTTTCCTTCACTTTTTCTAATTCTAGCTTGTCTACATTCAAAATCTGCTGTGCTTCTTCAAGAGTCATGCCAGCCCTGGTGTTTTCTGCTACTCTGTTAGCCCCTCGCTGGCCACCTCCTGCCCGCCTTGCAGCCTCTTGACTTGCCACCCATTCTTGCCTAAGAGCTTTTGCGAAAGCCTTTCCAACTACTTGCGTCCCGAGGACGATTATTTGTACTAGATATTTGGCCATTTGTAAGTCTGAAGAGAATACATATCATAGAATTGCGTACATCTCTCTCGGCTTAAGAAGGTTAAAAGACTAGGGAGGTTTTGTAACAGTCTTGGCTTTATTCCATTACCTTATTGATGAGAGACGCCGAAGAACTTAGTTAATGACAATAATAAATGTCTTAAAACCTATTCAAGGCTATTTATTCCTGAATATGTTTTTCAAATATAATTACATGTTATGATCGGAATATTTATAAATACAAAGCTTAAAAAACTGGTGGAAAATGACGTCATTGTTTCTGGAATCGTTGTCAAAAGTTTTTCCCAGAAAATTATATAAATTACCTACTTTCCACCCTGGAACATTTTTTAAGATGCTTTTAGGAATGACGATAACTAAGAGGTAATATAAGCCATATAGCGTGTAATTCATATATATGTGTGTGTGTGTGTGTGTGTAATTATATTTTGTTGCAAACTAACTATTAGGGCCTTATTCATGAATGAACAATCTTAATTTAAAACAGCATGAGTTGTGATTTCTTATTTATTGTATGTAATTAAAGTTTAACTGTAAAAAAAGTTAACAGCTTAGTAGTAAAGTACCACTAATCCTACATGACCATCAAGATCGTTTATTCTAAAGAATGTAATAGAAATATTTGCTTAATAACAAAGGCTTTTGACTTGGTAGATTATAAAATACTACTATATTAGTTAGACCATTATGTAATAAGGGGCATTTGCTCATGATCACTCTTATATATGCAACCCTAAACAAAAAGTACACGTTGTGATGCTATCAGTGAATAGAAAATGATTTCAAAATGCCAAACAATTACTTGTGGCATTTCCCAAAGTTCAATATCCTGCCCATTACTGTTTTTAATGTCTATACTTGAGGAAGATAAGGTTAGCTAGGAAGCTAACCTTAAACCCCTCAAAATCTATTCTTTAGTCTGATGGTACAAGTTGAATTACAAAACTAACTAGATTTCCCACGTGATGGTATAAGACACTGTTTATCTCATCTCACCATGTATTCTCTATTTTTACTTAAAAAACTAATCCACTTGAGTTACGAAAAATGCATTGAGCAACAATTGTAGAACAGTTAATAAGATTGGTTCTATAACATTTCACGAAGTGACTCATTATAACAGAGATATTTTTAATTTTTGAATCCTCTCCCTCTAAACCCCCACTGTTTTAGGTCTGATTTCAGCCATTAACAAATAAAATCTTTAGTGTTGACTGAAACGGTAAAATATTGAGTATTGTTTAGATCTAATAATTTTTGAGTTAAGAATTTAAAATCTCAAATGATGACCTCACCACACAACGTATTTGAATGTGTCACACAGTTTATGTTCAATAAAAAGAATATTTAGTATTTATACTTAGTATAATTTGGTTCACGATATAGCAGTGTGTTGTTAATGTCATGAGTAGGAGTGTGAGTTTACAGAAGGCTGAAAACTAAAAAATGCAAATATCTCTGTTAATATTCGTGATAGAAAAAATATGTATATGACAATATTTATACACAATTAAATTTATAATAAGACTGGTTCTATACCTTTTTCGATCTGAATAATAATAATAATAAAGATGTTTAGAATTTTTGAAATTTCTTCCATCTAACCTCCCCCTCCCCCTAGTCCAATTTCAGCCGTTAATGAACTTGATCTTTACTTTTATATAAAACGCTTCTATATCGAGTTAGGTATCGATTAAACAAAAATTGTGACCACTAGAGACAATTATGTATGTATGTAAATATTTCTGTTTTATATATATACTAGCTAAGTTACCCTCCTTCTCGGAAATTCATTTGAGGCTGAATGATGATGGTATTTTTTTGGCAAGGCTTTACTTTTTACAATATTTTGACATTTCTCCATCTCAGTGTTTAGGGTTTATACCCATCATTTCTGTGGATAAAATATTAACATAGATTTGAATTAATTTATCCAAGTGATGTACCTGGTAGTTCATATCGGAAAGAATTTTTGGGCATATCAATCTTTCTACACAAATTACTTGCCCCGTACATTGTTATATGAAAAAATGTTTAAATCAAAAGTTACTTTTAATAACACCAAAAACAACTTCTGTTATGTGCAAATTTGCCTTTAAACAAATAGAAAATGAAATTTCACGAATTTTTATTTCAGGCCTCCCTTATAGCTACAATTTGCAGATAACATTCTTATGGCATGTGAAATGAAAAAGTATCATGGAATTTTGAGAAACAAATTAATGTACAGAGGTTAGAATATATTTATATAGATGTAACTTCCTTAGTATCAGAAGAAGTAAATGGTATATAATACTCATTTAAACTGGGTTTGCATTTTGTTATATATTTTTTATTTAAATAATGGCAATCTTGCCTAATTCAGGTGTCAAACATGTTAATGTCTAACTAAATATATTTAGGACTTCACTGAATTTTTCCTGAACTTAATTTTTAAAAACTAAATTTAATTGATTTTTAGAAGTGAATAAACCATTAGTAAATAATAATTTAATTACAAAATTTATATCAGGTATTAGCAGTAGACCCTCCAAATTCCCTAAATAAATAAAATTATTTACTGAACGCCAAAATGTTAAGCAAATCTTAAAGTTATTATTAATTAGGCTAAAAAAATTGTGAGGTTGGTGTTTATTTTATAAATGTTTAATACTGAATTTTAAAAGGTGAGGCTTATTGCAACTCTGCAAAGGTTTAACTTGCATTTTAACACAGTTTGAAATTATTTAAATGTGGATATCTTATAAGCAAAAAGTTGCAATTTTCTTGCTTTAAAAAATCTTAAAATAAACTGGTTTGGAGACCTTTGGTGGAAAAAATACTGAATTCATTTTTGTCTCCCTAATATCCTACCTAATTAATTATCATATGTATTCCTGATATTTAATGTTCGTTAACATTGCTTCAGGTTGAAATGACACTCTTAAGTCTAAAAAAAATATATATATATTTTGAATTGAACAAAAAGATATAACAAGACATTTAAAACATCGCAGAAGTTAAAACAAATAATTTTTCCTTATAGATACATATTATTTAGGACAATTATACACAAGCAACTTATATAAACAAATACATGGCTTATAATGGTGTCAAAACCTATTTAAAAACAGCTTGAAGGATTTCATTGAACTTTTATATATGTTAGTCAACTATTTCAATGACAACATATACTATTCATGAGAATTTGATTTTCCGATTGGGAGTGGGGATTTACTTACTCTTTAAATCGTTTAATGTTTGAAATGAAATGTATATGATGTATTTGTCAGCTTTAAAAAGTTGTTTTATTGATGAATTTCAAAATTTAAAATTCCAGTCACTAAGTGAAGCTTATTTTGCCTTGAGTCATGCATGTACTTTATAAATCCTAAGCAGATTTCCCATGTGATGGAATGATATGTTTGCAATGTCATCTCTCATTTCTATTTCTCCCACACTAGGCCTCAGTCTCTTCACTTTCCATATATACGCTAATGGTTAGTAATTGCTGGAGGTAAGCTTTTACTGGTCTTGTTCTTGGTAGGTGCCAATTCAATGACTTTTTACCTTTCAAGGGGTGTTATATTTTGCTTTTAAAGTAACTGCCAGACATTTTTTTCTGAAATCCTGAAGTCCACTTCGAGAGTGTTTAGGAGCCTATGTAAACAAGACTTGAAACTCAAGGTACACAAGATGTAAGCGATTCAGTTGCTCTAAGTGAAAATTGTA
Organism: Riptortus pedestris; assembly: GCA_019009955.1. Classification (NCBI taxonomy): domain Eukaryota; kingdom Metazoa; phylum Arthropoda; class Insecta; order Hemiptera; family Alydidae; genus Riptortus; species Riptortus pedestris. The sequence continues at coordinate 51,842,492 of CM032232.1, forward strand.
GAGGAGCTTATCTGAAGACTGAAAACCAAATACATTCGATTCAGACATTTAATATCTCAGTTAGAGGGAAATGGGGAAATCAATAATTCACGTGCATTACTTTGATTAAAACTTTGGTAATATACTTCTTATTTGGATCTGATATGTAATAACAGAGATATACAAGATTTTGCATATTATTCCATCTCTTAAAATTTGTTTGAATGTCATGTTTTCAGTACAATCTCAGAGCTCTTTTCCACTAAAAAGAACTCTCAATACAAATGATCTTGGAATAATTTCAAAATTCAGTCTAGGAACAAATCTAATTTTCCAATGTAGTTTTCTACACTTCAGAATTATAATTATATTTATTATTCAAAAGTTGAATGTTGTCTCTAGGAGATTGAAAAATGAGATCCACTCAAAATTGTATGTATATGTATATATATATATATATATATATATATATATATATATGTAAAATTGTAACCTCTGTCTGTACATTGATATTTTCCGCGAAATTTCACGATAACTTTTCGTTTCACATGTCATAGACACCATATCTGCATTTTGTTTCTTTCGTGTATGTTTGTTTGTTTGTTACCTTTTCACGCATAAACGGCTGAACCGAATTTTATGAAACTTGGTATGTATATTACTACTAACCCAACTTAGACTTTAGGCTATATTAATTTTCTTTGAGACGAACAGGAGTGGGGGTTATAAGGGAAGCCTGAAATTAAAAATAGCGATATTTCGTTTTCTATTGGTTTTCCGGCAAATATGCACATAACAAAAGTTGTTTATTTTGTTATTTAGAGTAACTTTTGTTATATACACTTTTGTCGTATACCAAAGTTTAAATGTGTTATACGCTAAAAATTATTGCGGGAGTCAACAATATTATTTGCCAAAAAAGACTCAACCGAACTAAATAAAACTCGGTATGTGTATTAACAGTGAGGCCTTCATTATAATAAGCCATACCAACATTTCTATGGACGGGCAGGAGTGGGGGTTATAAGGGAAGCCTGAAATTAAAAATAGCGATATTTCGTTTCCTATTGGTTTTTCCGCAAATATAAACATAACAAAAGTTGTTTATTTTGTTATTTGGAGTAACTTTTGTTATATACACTTTTGTCGTATACCTAAGTATAAATGAGTTATACGTTAAAACTTTAGTGGGCACTAACGGCTGAACCGAACTTAACAAAACTCGGTATGTTAATTAGCATTAATTCTTCCATGATAATAAGTTATATTAAAATTTTAGGCTCGAACGGGAGGGGGGTTATAAGGGAGGCTGAAATAAAAATTCACCATATTTACATGTATAAGAGACGGGAAATATAAAAATATCGAAGACTGTGAAGAATTATCGAACAAATAATTCTATTCTTAGCAAATCACCGGCAACGACGGGTATCAATCCTAAACACTGGGACGTGTAAATGTCAAAATATTGTGCAATGTAAAGCCTGCTATAAATTACCATCACCATTCAGCCTCAAATGAATTCTCGGGCGAAGTCGGGTATCTGAGCTAGTATATATATATATATATATATATATATATATATACTAGCGGTACATGATATTTCTAGCGAACAGGATATTAAACAAAGTATGAAATGAAAAACAAATAATATAATAATTTCATTATTCTTTATTTTGAAATAACATCAATTTTTCTAAAAACAATTCCTGGCAAATCCAGCGAATTCAAAAATTCAACAGGATAGTTGACTGCTTCGACAGGATCGGTAACAGTGTCGATCGATTTGAACAATATCTCTTTGCAGGGCAATGGCTTTTGTATTTTGAAGTTAATAGCATCAACATCAATATTTTTTATGGCTAAAATAGCATATAATCATGGAAGAATTAATGCTAATTTACATATAGAGTTTTGTTAAGTTCAGTTCAATCGTTAGTGCCCAATAAAATTGTTGGCTCCCACTTTAATTTTTTAGTGTATATCTCGTTTATACTTTGTTATACGACAAAAGTGAATATAACAAAAGTTACTCTAAATAACAAAATAAACAACTTTTATACTGTGCATATTTGCCGAAAAACCAATAGGAAACGAAATATCGCTATTTTTAATTTTAGGCCTCCCTTACAACCCCCACTCCTGCTCCATCTGACTGGCTGTGAATCTAAACCATCCAGGGCGTCACCCAAACGCATACAAAAAAATTCATACAAATCGGTCCAGCCGTTTAGGAGTTCACTGACACACACGTACAGTAGAATTATATATTATTATTATATATATATATATATATATATATATATATATATATATATATATATATATTAAAATTATATTTTATGTTTATCACATATTATATATATTAAAATTATATTTTATGTTTTTCTGTTACTGCTCTAGCAGTCATAACTTTTGTACAATCATTACCAAACTTCATATTTAGGCATTCCAACAAAATAAAAGCTGAAATTGGATCAGTAGAAGGGGGTTTATTTGTTTATTGTAACATATTTGTTTTAGTTTTCAGCCTTTAGTAAACCCCCATTCTTACTTATCTCATATTAGCATTGAGCCAATATATCACAATAATCTTATTGCATGCCTAAATGTGATTTTTGTTTTCATCGGACTAAAAGGAGATGGGGTTTAGAAAAGGTCTAAAATCAATAGTTCGAAATATTTCCGTTATTATGATAAATCAAAAAAATGCTAACTCAATTTTTAACCTAGTTATTTGTATTTTTTAGGATTTAGTCTTTAGTTAAACCCAACTTCCACTCATAAGATTTTAGTTTAAATTAACTGTATTAATACACATCTCATGACCTTAAATTTAAAGCCTTTTTTACACAGGCTTTTTGTTATGGGAGAAATACAGAATAGTATGTAGAATGATGTCATCACCTTGATATTGTAACCATTGGGAAACCTTGCATAGTTTACACAACATCTGTGTGCCCAATCCATAAATACAGTCCTTAACAAAGTGCTGGATGAACATTACCTAGAATGGTTATACTCAGTAAAATAAACATGAACCCAACATTAAAATAAACATCTTAATCCCTATATAAAATAAGGTTAAATCTAATTTACCAGTTTATGGGAGAAAGGTTTCCTGTTTTTTTTTTTTACAAAAAAACAATGTTCATAATAAAACATTTTATATCCCTGAAAGAAAAATAATAACTGCAAATCATGTAACAATTCATGTGCAAAAAGTCTTAAATTAAAAGAAAAATAAATAAATTTAATTGACTATTTTAAATAAAGTTTATAAAACTTTTGAAACAATAAATTTGCTCTTAGAAAAAAAATAACTTTTCATAATAATATAAGCTTAAAAAGAATTAACAAAAACAAACATTAAAAAAAGTAGTTTACTTTTAATAGTGGCAAAAAGATATATGCTATTTGGAGCTATTGGAAATTTCTTTCATTAAAAAAGTAATTTCTGCATCAGTACATTTGCACCTTTTTCTTACTGAGACCAATAAAAAGTATTTTAAGGGACTAAAAAAAATTGTATTGCAAACTTTTCACCATCCTGGGAATTAAAATGCTAAACATACTGGGATTTTTAATTAATAATTACCATCAACTTCTACCAGAGACATTTTTAATTTCCCTAGAAACCAAGAGCCCAAACCTAAGTTAACATTATTCTTCTAAAAAACCTTGCAGGAAAATAAAAACTTAGCCTTAACCATTATAACAATTAGTGAACAGTAGCAAATCTAAAACCCGGTAGTTTCTGTAACACTAATCGGAGCTAAGCTATAATAATATGAAAATAAATAATGAATATCCAAGGGCTGAGGTTAGCATATGAGTTAAGGCATTATTCTTAATATCACTTGGTAAAACTATAGTTATGAGTTTGATTATCATCTGGGCATTAAGAATTATTTGTGAACAAACTCATTACATAAAATGCTTTGTCCCACCCTGGCTAGAAAAAGGTGGTCACCTATAGATAACCCATCCCAATTAGCCTTATTAGGATAAAGTAAACGTTAATAAATAGCAAACAACACACTAATAATTATCCTAAATTATATATTTTTTTTAAATTGCCAAAGTTACCAATTATTTAAAATTTCACAGCCAAAAAGAATCAAGGTTTACCACGTGACATTAAGAGTCAAGAGTCTTAACTCATCTGGCTAACCTGAGCCCCCCCCCCCTTACTCATTATTTATTTATGTTTGTACAGTCTTATTATAGCTTAGTTCCATATGTGTTACAGACCCTATCTTGTTTTGGCGATTGGTGATAACATTACATTGTTTAAGCCTTATTATCATTAGTTTTTATTTTTCTGCAAGGATTTTATATTGACTTAGGAAAATAATTTTAATTTAGGTTTATAATCTAGGTATTTTGAGAAATTATAAATGTCTCAGGCACAAGTTGGTGATAATTGTTAATTATAATATTCCTGTATTTATAGCATTGTAAATACCTAGGATGGTTAAATGTTTGCTATTAAACGATAGAGTGTCAGTGAGACACTAATGAGAAAGATCTTTTTCTAGTGCCTTCAAAAATAATTTCTTTAAATTGCATTTTATTCATAAAAAGATATCGGCCTGTTGGTATATGTGTGTATTTGCACACTCTTGTATGTTATGGTGTTCACAGATAAACATATATCCTTTTATAAATACATTTCAATTCCAAACTAATCATTGTTATGTATTTATCTCAAGCAGTCACTGACTACATTTGAAACAGTAATTTTATTACTTGTCATTTTCCCAAGTTTCGTAAGAGTATGTATATATTTATTTTGGAAAGGATAACCATTACTGTAATTTTTTTTGCCACCAATGTTAAAAATTAAATATAGAACCTTTTTTTTACTAACTCAAAATAGTGACTTCTGTAATATGTACAAGAGTGCTGATATATGATTTACTGAAAGGTTTATATAAATATTGGAAATGCACTAAATTAATGCCTGTTATATAATCAACAAATACTATCTAAAATAAGTGTTTCATAAATATGCTACCAGAGACAGATTTATTCTAGGAAGACATTTTTGTTCTACAAGTGTCAAAACTAATTTTTATAAATTATTTTCTTTGAAACACTAGCCTATCAATGTTCACTTAGTTTATGATAAGATAAAAGATATATGGGCCTGCATATATTGTTTATCTTCTGTGTGTTTGTTAAGGGTGCTGTCATTCTACCCAGGTCCCCATCCAAAAAAAAAAAAAAAAAAACACTTTTCAGTCCATTCTGGTTATTTTATTTATTAACAGATTTCCCGTAAGGGAAATCAGCTATTTTGGTTGTACTCATGATACGATTTTCAAAAAAATGTCTTCAAATATCCATCCTGTTAAAAAAAAAAACTGTCCGTTTTATATAACTTTGTGTGTGTGTGTTTAATCATTACCTCAACATTTAAATGTAACTCGTAATTCAATATTTAAACATTTTATTTCAAAATAAAAATCACATTTGTTAATGGCGAAAATCCAATCAGTGGGAGAGGGGAATTTTGAAAATTCAAATTATCTCTGTTATTATGCAGATCAAAAAATAGTATAGAACCGATCTTATTGCAAATCTAACATTCTATTAGTTTTGTTACATAATTTGTTCTCTATCTTGAATATAAACTGTTATATATGAACCAATTCAACCTAAAGTTAACAATACCAAATATTGTTTGTATTGAATTTTTACTTTGCGAGATACATGAAAATACACGATGTGATGACATTATTAATTAAGATTTTATATATTACACTGGAAAGTGTTTATTTGATCTATACCATAATCAATATTTAACAGTTTAATTCAACAACAAAGTTCATAGTCAATGGTTGAAATCAAACCAGGAATAAAGGGGAGGGTGGGTTGTGTATCTGAAAATTCTCAATATCTCCATAATATGAGTTCTTTCGAAAAATGTTATAGAACCGATCTTGTTAAGCAATTGATGCTCTATAATTGTTGTTAAATACATTTTTTTTAGTTTAAATATTAAGCGAATTATTCATACTTTTTTGTTTTCAGGCATTAGTAAACCCCACTTATACTTTCAGGTTTTTAATTAGAAATAGAAAATACGGGGTGTACAGAAAGTTCTAAGCCTGGTGTACTTATGATACCTCAGCTGTCAAGGTTGTTTTGGAAGGTTTTGACAACAATTTTTTTTTTTTTGACCGGGTTACAGATGTTGGAAAAAGCGGTGGAATAAGTGTGTTGCTGTTGAGGGGGACTATATTGAAAAATAAAAATATGTAAGTTGAAATCAGGCTTAGAACTTTCTGTACACCCGGTATATGGAGAAGAGATCAATAGTGTGTCATATCAGCACGTGCGAAATTCCTTAGTTCACACAGCCTGTGTGTGATAACTTTTTTATTTTTACATTAGTAGAAATTAAATTTGTAACAAAAATGGTATATAACATTTTACAATCCTACTTAAAGTAATGGAGGTATTTTTTATATGACTCCTATAAACATCTCCTCCAGTTGGCCAATTCTGTATGTTAATGGACTTGACTTTTCAGATTAAAAGTCAAAATTGGATATTTGGTTTCAATATCTCAAAATCTGTGGCCACCAGAAAGCAAACGCATGCTCAATAGATAGGCATATTGTAGATATTATAATTTTAAAATTACAACTAATCTTGTATTTGACACTTTTTCTCAAATTTATGAATATCTGAAATTTTGTCATTTAATCAAAAATTACTACCTCTAAAGAAATGTCTGGCACACGAGGGCTGCATAAACTATAAAAATGTTTCATGTTCTGAAGATCTGGAATCATTTATTCTGTTTTTCCTATAATAATAATAATAAAAACCTATGTAAAAAGGATAAGGGCGAAGGTAAAAATGGAAATCATCGTAAAAATTCAAAGTGGGCATCAGGCAGGGTAGGGTGGGAGCTTATTGAAGGCTGAAAAATAATAAATGCATATGTTTCTAATTATTAGAGCTATCGAAAAATTTTAGAACAACAAATATAGTAAATTAAATTTGCAATAAGGTTGATTTTATAATGTTTCTGATACAACTCATAATAATGGAGATATTTTGAGTTTTTGTTTTCTCCCTCCTAGTGTAATTTCAGCTGTTAATGAACTTGATCTTTAGTTTCACATGAACCGATTAAATATGGAGTTTAATAAAGATCTCACAAAAATCTCATTTTTATTGGTAATTAGGAAGAATTGTTGGATATTTGAAGACACTTTTTGTAAATTGTGTCTTGAGTAAGGGGGAATAGTTTACACTAGTAATAGTACAAATTTATTTTTAAAAAAATGTTGAAATTGTTTATGATCCCTAAAACATGCTTGGTAATAAAATGAAGAAGTACGGAAGTTTGAATAACCATAAACAATTTCACCCTAATGGCACTTATCCAATGAATGTGCAAATAATTAATGCAGTAAATTAATACATACATCACTGATCTTGTTTTAAAAGTGAGGAATTCTTAGGTGAATTTTTAAGCCACAAGATCATGTCTTCCTGAAATAAATTTGTCTATCTAATAATATGAAATGCATTAGTGCACAGTGATAAAGGTCAGGAACCTTTGGTTTATAATACTATTTTGTTAATTACTTCTAAATGAGCATGAAAGGCAATTAAAACTAGAAGCCTGGAACATCTCATTAAATTGAAATTTTAACACTTAATAGACTAACAAATGTTCATCATCCTCTTTTAAAGAGAATGGAACAAAACAGAAAGTAGAACTTATCTTTTTAATTTAATATATTCTTCTATAAAAATACATGACTATAATCTTTTGTATAAATATCTTCTTTCAATATTAGACAAAAAATGATCCCTTTGTATGCCAGTTATACGCGGTCTTTATTAAATAGTTAACTATATTTAACGAAACTTATAAAGTAGAATATTTAAGGTAAGTTATCACAATTATAATTATCAGGTATTTTGTTTTAAACTGATTTTACGAGTTTAAGAATTTTTGATTTCCATTCATCATATTTTCTCGTTCTGAAATATTATTTGCTGGTGAGCTGCAGTTTAAATTAGAGGAATCCAACGTACACCAGGAATTATGGATTTCATCCTCATTTTCTTTAATAGAGGAATCCAACGTACACCAGGAATTATGGATTTCATCCTCATTTTCTTTAATATCTTCGAGTTCTGTTTTTATTTTCTCATCGATATTATCTGTACTGGTAACAATAAACTCATTCGAATGTTTCCGCCATATGTGGTTTTGGAGGACCTTTGAACTTTTAGTTGTGTAAACACAGAAATTACAAGCCAAGTTACTTTTGACTGCATGGCACTTCCTGTGACTTGCAAATGAAGACTTGGTTTTGGCGACAAAATCACATTCCGGGCAAGGAATAGTTTTTTTTTTATAATGGGCTTCTTTAAAGTGCTCCTTCAATGTTTTTTTCAATTCTGCAGAAAACTCACAAACTTCACACTTATGCAGACTTTTTGTTTTACCAGTATGTTTGGCATTGATGTGGTACTTTACTCTTTGTTCTGAAGATGCACGGAATTCACAGAAACTACATGAAAATGGCCTCTCTTTAGTATGTTTGTTTCGAATGTGCATTTTGAGAGTATAGCTGAGAGAAGTAGAATAGTTACAAAAACTACATTTATGTGGTTTGTTGGTGCAATGCTTTGACATGATATGTCTCCTTAAATAAGATTTGTGATTTGTGGAATACTCACAATGTGGACAAGACCTAATATCTTTTCCTCCAGTATGTTTTGTCAGGTGATGTCTCTGCAAAACTTCAGGATTTTCAGTAACATACCAACATATATTGCACGTGAAAGGGCGTTCGAGTGAATGCTTCAGGAGTATATGCCTCTTTAAATTCCCAGATTGGGCAGTCCTGTAAGGACAATGATCACATGAGTACCTTTTCTCGTCCGTGTGTCGCGATATTATGTGCCGTTTAAGATTGTCCCGATAACCAGCTGCAAATCCACAAAACTCACATGTAAACTTCTTATTTAGATGTTTTACTTCAACATGGCGCTGAAGACGTTTCTTTTCAAAGAAGCATTTTTCACATGTTGCACACTGGAATGGGCGTTCATCTGTATGGCGTGCAAGAATGTGATTTCTGAGGCGACCTGGACTAGTAGTTTGGAAGGTGCAGTAGCTGCAAGTGAATGGTCGTATTTGAGAATGTTTTACCATCACATGTTGGTTCATTATCGATGGAAAATTTGCCTCATAATTACACAATTCACACTTAATAATTCTTTTCTCATGAGGAATGGCCTGACAAGTTTTCTTTCCACTCATTTTTACTGGATCATCTGGGTGCATGACTGAAAGATGTCTTCTCACTGCACCAGATGAAGCAGAACTGAAAATGCCAAAAACATTATTTAAATTTCTCAGTCAAAAATCATATACATTTTCAATTCAATATGCTTCCAACTAAAGGTTTCACTAGCAGATGAAACATAATAAAATTTAAAAATATAATTTCATGCAATTAAATTTATTCTTCAGTAGATTTTCTTGAATAATATTTGGAATCAACTAAAATGTTCAACATTTAGAATCCATATTCATCAACACTAAACTTAAAATTATAAAATAAAGATTTGTTTTTCTATTTATTTACCCTGAAGAGTCTTAAATTTAATTTATATATATGTCATTGACTATTCTACTTTAGTAGGCCACAAACATTTAGGAAATCTTAAACAATTTAAACCAGGAAGTTAGGTTAATTTACGTAATCTTATTAACTATGTCCATAAGACATGTTCCATATAGTGGAAATTATGACCAGTGTGCTGGACCTATTCATGGAATTGATACTTCCTCACAGCATAATGATAGTGTAGTGAAGGGCTCTAGTGATTACTGCTGGACATTGTAACTGATAGACTGCTTTCAAGGCTTCCAAAGGAAGCACTTTCTCGTATATTTTCGTACTATGGTGAGATTTAGAAAACTGGATAAACAGCCTGCATTCATTAATTTTATTTTGTTATGCTACATGGAAAGGGGGTTTAAAAAACTGATATCTGAAGAAAAAAAAATCAAAATCTTATGCTATCAAACTAATTTGACTGATCATTTTTCTGTATTTTTAGAAACCCTTTAAAGGCAACATTTATTCATCTTGGCCAAGACTCTTTTTCATTGCTCTTAACTCCATGTTGTGAGAAAGTGATAGTTATTTAAGGTCCCTTTATAGTGACTGGCATGAGATCGTTATTCTATAAGCATTCAGAATATGTTTTAGAAGTAAAGCATTTAAACTTAACAGTATAAATATATAGATGCTCTGAGATTAATCATACTTAAAAAGAAATGGAAAATATCTATTTTACGGCATTTATTGGTGTGTGTCATGTGTGTATGTATATAAGCATGTATACATACACACACACACACACACACACACACACACACACACATATATATATATATATATATATATATATATATATATATATATATATATATATATATATATATATATATTAGCTAAGGTACCCAACATGTATAACCCGACCGTTGAATGAACATGTATAACTCACCTATATGAACAATATCCACATTTGAAGGGTTGCTCTTTAGTATGTCGGAACCTAACATGAGATTTCAGATCGGCGAGTGTGAGCGCATTGTATGAGCAGAAGCTGCAGTCAAAGGCCATTTTACCATCATGTCGATCAGCTAGGTGGTCACGCAGACCACACCTCTTCTCAAACCTTTCACCACAAATGCTACACTTATTCCTCCATCTCTTCCCAGGGGGAGCTCTTCTCCTCTGATAGGGAGGTCTCGGATTTGGCAGCACGCCCAAATTTAAGTGGCGAATTTCAATATGTACTCTAAGTTTGTTCAAATCAGGAGTCCTGTGGCCACAATGGAAACATTCATGTTCTACTCCTGGAATGTAAAATTATTTTATATTCAAATATGTTTGTTTGTTGCTATCAATCTTCGAATAATGTATTTGAAATCTAATATATACTTATACATATAAATACTAGCTAAGGTATGTTGTCCAGGAAATCATTAGGGACTAAATTATGATATTTGTTTTTGGCAAGGCCTTGTTATGCAAAATATTTTTACAATTTTCCATCTTAGTATTTAGGGTTATAGCTAAATATTTTAGTAACTATAGCGTACTCATCGAATTATTTAATCTTGAAGAATAAAAAAAAGTTAGCTATCAATCACTAACAGTCCAAAATACTATGAACAAAATAAATCTTAATCATGGATATTATCCATTATTTAATACCATAACCGATGTAGCTTTGCTTGGGAAACATTGAGAGTGAATGCTATTCATTGTTAGGCTCCAATAAGCCCAATCTGTTTACATTTACTGTCTGGGATTTATGCAACTAAGGCTTTTCGAGATGAGTTAGGTCATAGATTAGGTGGCATATCATCAGATGGATAAATACGATGATGAATATATTGAGAAGGCTTAGCCACTTGATGGAGAGGAGATTGTCTCTTAAAAACAACAAAGCTACTAACAATATTCCTTCATAATTGCTAAGATGCTATAGACAGGGAGGCTGTTTAGCAGTTGAATTATGATAAACAAACAAAAGAAAAGGCAGAAATGTCTGTATAACCTTTGGGAGGACTAGTTGTCTCAAATTGGAGGATCCTAGGTGCAGACAACTGAATGGTATAAGCTGTTGACAGAGACCCGTGTCCTAGGAATGTTACCCACAGAAGAAAGTCAATTTTATTTCATTAATGCTTCCAATACTAAAGAACCCCCACAAATTGTGTAGTTTATATTAGAAAATACCTGCATCTTTGTTCAGACAAAAAATTAGTTTTTTATGCTGTCCTTTACCTGATTTGATGTTAACGGGTTAAGCAATAGCTAAACGTAATTGCCATTACTGGGCTATTGGAAACCTATGGAATCTACAAAAACATTCTCTTTACTATGCTGGAATAATGGTGTGGCCCAATTGCACTTATCCATACAAGTTAAAACGAGAAAAATTTTCTAAAATAGCATTGTAATTACAGCCTCAATTCAATAGCTGATTTCTCATCAAAGTAGTTCTGGTGAAATCTAGTCAATAGTTGCCTAGAAGTAGTTGAATTTATAGCAATTACATTTTACTCAATTCAGTACAAACATAGAAATGGGGTTTTATTGAAAATTTGTGTATTTCAACCAAAAAAGTACTGAGGAGAAAGAGAGTAGCACTTACCCGATGTAAATCTCCCAGAAGAAACTCTGTGTAAAATTTCATTTACAATCTTCTCTTTAATGTCTTCATTTTGGAGTACATTGAGAAACCTTCTGTTTTCATAATCTGTAAAAATGATTCTAAAATAAAAATAAAAAAGTCCAAATGCTTTTAAAGAGAAATGTGAGTGCATAATTGTAATATTAACCTATATTGATTTCTAATATTCTTTTTATGAGAACTTGGTGTCTCTTGCTCCATGATGTTTTACTGCGTTAACAGGAGGATATGGAGAAAAAAAAACTTGAAAAAAAATAAATAAAGTTAGTCACTCAGAGGCATCCCAAACTAAGATTTTCCCATGTGCTGGTATAACACATTTGTGATCTCATCTCACCACTTTACTCTATTTCTATGAAAAAACCGATGAGTAGAAGGGATGGGCCAGGGGTGGGGAGTTACTAATGCTGAAAACAAGAAAGTATGAATGACTCGCTAAATATTTATGTTATGAAAAAATGTATAAAATAGCAATTGAAGGACACCAGTAGTCTAACAAGATTGGTTCTGTAACATTTTTCGATATGACTCATAAAAATGGAGATATTTTCATATTCCCCTCTAACCCTCTCTTATTCCTAGTCCGATTTTAGCCAATAATGACTATTAACTTAAGTGTTGCATGAAACGATTAAACTTTGAGTATGGTATAGATCTAATAAACATGTCACCACAGGGTGTATTTGCATATATCTCACACAATAAAAAGTTCAATGAAAACAATATTTGGTAAGCTTCGAATAAAGTGGTTCATGACATGACAACTTATTGTTTATGGCATGAGTAGGAGTTACTCCTGCCTGAAAATTAAAAATATCTTGGTTAGTATTCAAGATAGAGAAAAAATGTATACAATATTATTTATAGGAAATTATATTTGAAATAACATTGATTCTTTACAATTTTTCAATCTGGCTATAACAGATATTTTGAATTTTCAAAATCCCCCGAAACTCCCCCCTTCCACGGGCCCAATTTCAACCATTAACAAATTTGATCTTTAGTTTTACATAAATATCGAGTTTGGTAACAATCAAATAACAATTGCGACTGCTGGAGAGGTAACAGACAAATATATATATATATATATATATATATATATATATATATATATATATATATATATATATATATACTAGCTCAGATAAAAGGCTTCGCTCGGGAATTCATTTGAGGCCGAATTGTGATAGTATTTTTTTGGCAAGGCTTTACTTTGCACAATGTTTTGACATTTACCCGTCCCAGTGTTTAGAGTAAATACCTGTCGTTTCTGTGGATTTGTTTATAATACAATTATTTTTTTATGAAAGTCCTCCATATTGTCATATTTCCCATTTCCTGTGCATTCTGCATAGATTTGAATTAGTAGTTTTTAACGTATAACTCATTTATACTTAGGTATACGACGAAAGTGTATATAACAAAAGTTACTCCAAATAACAAAATAAACAATTTTTGTTATGTGCATAATTGCCGAAACCTCAATAGGAAACGAAATATCACTATTTTGAATTTCAGGCCTCCCTTATAACCCCCACTCCTGCCCGTCCCTAGAAATGTTAGTATATTTGAGTCTTTAGTGCCAAATAAAATTGTGGACTCCCGCTTTAGTTGATAGCGTATAACTCATTTATGCTTCCGTATACAGCAAAAGTGCATATAACAAAGGTTACTCTAAATAACAAAATAAACAACTTTCGTTATGTGCATATTTGCTGAAAAAGCAATAGGAAACGAAATATCGCTATTTTTAATTTCAGGCCTCCCTTATAACCCCCACTCCTGTTCGTCTGAGAGAATATTAATATAGCCTAAAGTCTAAGTTGGGCTAGTAGTAATATACATACCAAGTTTCATAAAATTCGGTTCAGCCGTTTATGCGTGAAAAGGTAACAAACAAATAAACAAACAAACAAACAGACACCAAAGAAACAAAATGCAGTTATGGTGTCTATGACATGTGAAACGAAAAGTTATCGTGAAATTTCGCGAAAAAAATCAATGTACAGACAGAGGTTACAATTTTATATATATTATATATATATATATATATATATATATATATATATATACACATACATACATACAAAAATACAATTTTGAACGGACCTCATTCTTGATATCTGCTAGGTAGGATCAATAGACAATTGAAGAAAGTTTGAGAAAATTGCTTCATGAGTAAAACCTCAATAGCAGATTTCCCTTAAGTATTTAATTTTTAATTGATTACTCAGGTTTGGCTGAATTTATCAAAATTAATTTCAAAAAGCTCTTTTAAAACTCACTTAGTATTAGTAAATGTTTGTTGAAAACAATATTTAATATTTAAACTAGGAATAAAATGTTTCATGATTTATCAACGTATTGTTAATATAAGATGAGCAGGAGCAGAGGTTTACTGGTGGTTGAAAACTAAAAAATGGAATTATCTCTAATATTCAATATAGAGAAAAAAATATAAAACATTTACAGAAAATTAAATTTGCAACAAGATTGGTTCTATACATTTTTTTATTCATCAATAAAAGCGCAATTTTTAAATATTGACTTCCCCTTCTAAACCCCCCTCCTCTCCTGACTGATTTGCCCATTCACAAACTAAATATTTAGTTTGAACTTAAATATCCAGTTTATTAATAATAAACACAAATATTGGACTGCTAGAGCAGTAATAAATATTTATAAAAAATTTGGCGGGACTTCATTTTTGTTATCTCCTAAGAAGGATATAGGATTGAAGGGTGAGAGGAATGTGAATGGTAGTTTAAAGAAGGTTGAATACAAAAAAATGAAAGTATCTCAATACTCAACATAGAGAAAAAAAGTAGGAGTTATTATTATTTACTAATGTCCATTTTTTGCTGCTATGGCTAATTGGGACACAGCATCTACAGATTTCCACCCTTTTCTAGCCAGGGTGGGACTAAGGATTTTATTTAATGTGTTTGTCACTAAATAAATTCCTATTGGCCAGGCAGGAATCGAACTCGCCACTCTAGGGCTACCATGTGAGATTAAGGTCAATACTTTAAATTTTTGAGTTTATTTGGTATATTTCCTGCACAACTGACTAAATCACTTGCATTTGATTTATTTACAATGAATTAGTATTACAAATTATAATTGAATTCAATTATTTAAATTATAATTATTTATTAATGTCCACTTTTAGCAACTAAGGCTAATTGGGATGGGTTATCTACAGGTTACCTCCTTTCCTAGCCAGAGTGGGACTAAGGATTTTATTTAGTGAATTCCGTCACTAAATAAATTCCTATTGCCCAGGGAATCGAACTCTCCACTCTAGGTATACCATGTGAGATTAAAGTCGACGCTTTAACTCACATGGCTAACCTGAGCCTTATTTAAATTAATAAAGAAACAAAAAGAAGAAGTGAAATAAGGTATTATGAAAAAAATACATTTGAAATATTCAGTGGAAAACTACTAATGAAAATATAAAACAAATAATTTAATGGGTGTTTAAGTAATAGCCAGAAAACATAACTTGTAATTTTCTTTCCAATTAATTTCAATAATTTACCCATAAAAAGAATTCCCGTTTTTCGCATTGATATTGCTTTTTATTTTCGAAATTTGTTAAATACTTTTTGCATTTCTCAAATAGAATTCTTTCCTCATCAGACTGTTCATTAATCACGCTCAATACTGTCTGCTTTAATAAATTTCTTTCATCTGTTAACAGTCTGCAGTGATAGTGTTCATAAGCATACTTCAAAGTGAAATCACCTAGGCACAATCGTCTAACTGTCAGTTTGAATCTGTATAAATATGCCTTCACTGCAACATGTCCTGTCAACATTTAGGTTGTGTAACAGTCAGTCAATGTATCAATATATATTTTAAGGCGAGTCTTTTCAAATGGCACAATTTAATTTTTTCATTAGTTTAATGTCTTAGATTTTAATAAGTTCTTAGAGTGAGTTTTTGTGACTTTCAAGTAACATTTTGGATTTTCAGGATTCTTAGAAGTAAATTTTGCTGCATTATGCCCTTTAACCCACTGGAAGTGAATAATGAAGTTGGTTTTTGTAATAATGAAAGTTGGTGACTACTCTATTCTGTGATTGAATCATGTACAGGGTGCGGCACAGAAACTTGCTGATTTGTAAGGGTCGCCTTGTCGTGAGGAGTGGGGGGACATAGGCGAGCGAGTCCAATGTCATTGGAGAGGGGAAGTCTTGAAGTTTTGTTTCTTTCCTCTTCGGTCGCCATCATGCATTGGACGAAGCAGCAGCGTGCGTTTACTTGCGAGGCTTACTTTTCTAACAGTCGTTCCATTATCGCCACTCAACGTGCCTTCCGTACTCAGTTTAATATTCACCCTACAGGTCCGGTGCCTGGGCGGCAATCAATTGTTTCGTGGGTGAACACATTCAGAGAGAGTGGAAGTGTAGCAAAAACCGGTTCAGGAGGTCATCAGACGGCCAGAACTCCAGAAAATATTGAAAAAGTGAGAGAGTCATTCGTTCGATCTCCTCGGCGTTCGGCACGGAAACACACAGCTGCTCTGGGGTTATCTGACCGCACTGTGAGACGAATTCTACACCAAGACCTTAATTTCCATCCGTATATAATGGCTGTAACACAGGCGCTGAATGAAACCGATTTTAATGCCCGCCGAAGTGCATGTGAAGCACTCTGTGAAAACCTGTCTCACGACATGCTCGTGTTTTTCAGTGATGAAGCTCACTTTCACATTTCTGGTTGTGTGAAAAAAAAACATGCGTTATTGGAGTGCTAACAACCCACGTCAACTTCATCAGAAGCCACTCCATTCTGAACGCGTAACTGTGTGGTGTGCAATATCAAGAGTAGGGATAATTGGTCCTTACTTTTTTGAAGAAAACGAACGCACAGTTTCAGTGAATGCAGTTCGCTACAGGGAGATGATTACAACATTTTTTCACCCTAAACTGCAAGAAATGAACATTGGTGATGTGTGGTTTCAACAAGATGGAGCCACGGCTCACACAGCGCGATGTTCAATTGAACTTTTGAGGGAGAACTTCCCCAATCGACTGATCTCCTTGAGAGGCGATCTTCCTTGGCCTGCGCGCTCGCCTGATTTAACTCCATGTGATTTTTTCTTATGGGGTTACCTCAAATCTGTTGACTACAATGATCGCCCACGGACCCTAGTTCATCTAAAGGACAACATTCGGAAAGCCATCGCCGACATACCAATTGATATGCTCGAAAGAGTTCATCAGAACTTCATGAAACGCATAGCTCAGTGTAATGACAATGGTGGCCGTCGTTTGTTCGTTGTCAGTTTTAAAAAAGTGTAATAAATAAATTCAGAGAATGTAAGATAATATGTAAAACGAATTAAAACGTTATCTCTAATATTTTTGTTTATATTAACCTTTTAAATCAGCAAGTTTCTGTGCCGCACCCGTTATATAGTAATTTTTCAATGGTCGCAAAGTTGTTTCACTGTCTGTGAAAATAATAAAAAGAACCGTGATTTGTGTGATCAATTAACTTGTATATTTGATTATATATATATATATATATATATATATATATATATATATATATGTATATTATATACATACATGCATGCATTGTATGTGTGTTTGAGTGCATATGTGCCTTTGTGTGTGCTTAAATGATTTTTAGAAATTTCATATTTAGGACTGCTGTTATATCTTGCATTTGATTGAAATCGGCTAAGGGGTTTCTGGAGGGAAGGAAAAAAAAAAAATTGTTAATTTCTTTCTATTTATAAAAGATGCAGAAGATAAGTATAGACCCTTTTTAATTTAAAATAAAGTACAGCAAAACATTTTGTTTATTTAAGTTAATAGGAACAGAAAAAAGCCATGTAGTGTCATGTCAGATTATTTTGGCTTTAATAAAACAATTTATAATTAGTTAATTATATAATTATTTTTAATTAAATTTAGGGGAATCATAATTAATTAAATATGTATTATTCTTTTATGATCAATAAATTATTATTATTCTGTTTTTATTATATAATAAATATTATTATTATATTGCTTTGAAATTTAGGTGGAACAATTATGTTAATAATTTTAAATAAAACTGCTAAATGCTAGATATTTTTAGAAGAAAAAAAAAGATAGTTTTGAAATATCGTATACACTTAACCTAACTTTCATAAACAGTAGCCATTGCTCTACTCTAGGTAGCACTGGACAGCATGTCTATGCAGTTATGGAGGCAAATCCCAGGGAGAGTTGAAACTTGGTTAGTTAGAAGTAGAAATGATTTGATTAAATTTAAGGGTACGGATAAATTCTACCGCCTCTCAATTTTCACCAACTTAAAATTTCAGGTATTGTAGCTTCTTCATGAATTGCTAATTAAACTAATATTACAATAACTCAAATCTCAATATGGTTATATTGTCCTCTGAGTAATCTGTATCATGAGTTTAAAAATAATCCTTTATCAGACAAAGATCTTGGACTCAGCTCTGAAAGATTAGAAAAAAGAAAAGAAATAATCTTGTTTTTATTGACATTAGTCATTAAATTCAAAGCACTGTCGTATTCTTGCCTATTGTATCCATATCAATTGTTTACCTTTCCATAGCATATTTATTTTTGTATATCAATTGTTTGAATTTTTGTGCTAGCTATTTTTATATTTGAAGAGATATTTTATATATTATCATTTCATATTCAGATAGTGTATCATATATTAATAAACCATTTTCCTTGAATTTGAGGTTAGAGTAACCATTATCGTGAATGGTTTGTATAAACTATATTATACTGAAAAATATCAAATGTTTTCTTAATCGGCTTCACTAGTATTGTAAATAAGCTGATCCAGTTTATTTATCATTTTCAATAGCTAAACAAAGCCTGAAGAACGGAGCAAGGGACACTTGAGCTGTTATTTATTCATTCATCTGGAAGAACAGGGTGACTAAAGGTTGGTCATTTCAATTATAAACCCAGGAATTCAGTTAAACATATAAGTTATGATGTATCATAAATAAAATTATTAGTTTAATCTTTCAATATAAAAATATTGAAGAGCATTGCGTTGTCAGAATAATTATGGTAAATGGTGCATTTTAATGGTATGTTTATCAAAAACAGAAGTTAATCATGTCATTCCTTGGTTGAAGCTTGAAAATCATGAGACCTTTGACTTTGTACCAAATTAATTATCTTTCTTTTGAGGAATGTTCGATTATCAATGCATTTTTCTTTATCATTTGTTATGAATAAACTTTATAATATTATGTTTAACCTTTAAACACTTTATTTGCAAAAAATAAGTTAAGAAACTTGATATTATGGGTTTCTTAATTAGCCTTATAAAGGACATTCTCTGTAAGTTCCAAGATGAAGCTTCTGTATAGATTCCAAAAGACTATTATTCTAATAGTCTAATAATGGACATCATAATATAATTCATTGCTTTGGAATCAATTTTGTTTAGGAAATTTTGTAATAAAATACAAATTCACATAGCAGTTAACACTCATCCACAAAATCTGAAAATATTAAGCTGATTTAATTGAAAATTGATTCCAATTAGGTTCTAAAGAGTGAGAACCTTACAATATTGCCATGATACATCTTAGGTAGTTTTAATTGTCAGATAGGCCAAGAAATTATCTAATATAATGTTGAGTGATCGATGTTGCAGGATTCAGCAATTAGGGACAAGAAAGTTGCAGTCCCAATTAGCCTTAGTTGCAAAAATGTGGATATTAATAAATAAAATAAAAGAAAGTTGTAGTTTTTCTGCATAAATATTTATACAACCCGTTTCACCACATCAGTGGCATCTTCAGGTCTTTAGTAAAAGAAAAGGACTCTACAACTACATGAATATCT
This sequence comes from Riptortus pedestris, assembly GCA_019009955.1. Classification (NCBI taxonomy): domain Eukaryota; kingdom Metazoa; phylum Arthropoda; class Insecta; order Hemiptera; family Alydidae; genus Riptortus; species Riptortus pedestris. The sequence continues at coordinate 51,862,582 of CM032232.1, forward strand.
CTAGAGAAGGAGTAATATGGTAGCTAACAAAGCCCTGTTAATCTGCTAGATTCTTTTCCTTTTACTAAAGATGCTACTGATGTGGTGAAACCAGTTGTCAAATATAAACATTTAATGTAGGAAAGCTACATCTTTCTTTTCCCCAAGAAAATACATATGCACCCTCAGCCTTATAGCATGCAAACACGAACCTCATACAAATATCACCGTTAGTTTGGAAGATGTCTGGTTTCCCATTTCAAGTTTCCATCATTACGTTTATGACACTGTTAAAACATAAATAATTATTTTTATTTGTGTCAAATGCATAATTTCTCTTATCTCTGTTTATGTCTACAGTTTATTGTACAGGTACAGATGGATAAAGATCGTTGATGTTAAATGACACCATTTGCATTCATCCTGTTATATGTATGCTATGAGTTAGATCAATGGATTTCTTAATTATGTATGTGTTTTTTAAAGTTTACTATAAATTTTATTATCATGTTCTGCAAGTCTATATTGTGATCCTGGTCTGTATATAATAACTGGTATCATGGGTATATCAATTGTATTTGTGCTTTTAATATTGGTGGTTCAGGTTTCACATTTGTATATTTATATAATGGTGGTGGTGTATTTATTCATTCACAATTTTAGTATTATAAAACATTGACACAAGTGTGTTGGTCCTGTCCATTGTTAGCAAACTGTGTTTTTTTAGTATCATTTGTTAATAATTATGGTCTAGTTTCTTTTGAGAGCTCAGGTTAGTCATGTGAGTTAAAGCAATGGTGGTACCTTCTAGTTCCTCCTGTTTTGCTCGGGATTGACTGATGGGGGGGGGGGTAACAGGGATGAAAATAAAAAATTGTTTATTTCTCCTTATGTATTTTAGGGAGACAAATTGCATAGGATTTTTTGCTTACCATAAAAAGGTCTATAAATTTTATGTTCCATGATATTTTTTACTCCGTTGCATAAGAATGGAAATTGGATATCACTTTCAAATGAAATAATTTTAAATGAAGTGCAACTAAACATTTAGTTTAATAGGAGTAGTATTAGGAAGTCATGTGATGCACACATCAGAGTTTTCCTAGTAATTTAGCCTCATTTGCATGAACGTGACCATCCGTAGTGGGGGTTTACTATCCCATGAAATGAAATTGTGTTTGATGTTCTTCGCCCAATATCTTTTTCCCTGTTTATTAGTGAATCTTCCAATAATTTCTTTCTGATTTGGTTGTCGTCCATAGGTGGTTTCTATTAGTAATTCTCAATGCACAGCATTCATATCTCAACTCTGATTTACTGTCTTTGTCCTTCAATTTTAATTCCTTTGAACAGTGTAAGAATAAGATTTAATCTGTAACGTTATTTATTGTGGAGTCACAATATTAGTAAGACACTATTTATTATTGTCGTATGTAGATTTATGGGTTTCTTAATAAGTCTAGTGAATAATACCTTTGTCTGGCATATCAAAAGTCCGTCACGCTAGGGCCGTGTAAACTAAGCAAATTTCTCACGAGCTGGTATGTGTCACACTGATAATATATACATGGAGTTAGGTCATTCAAGGTCCTACATAGGCAAGAGAGTATTTATGCCGAGTTGATCTCTCACCATGAAGAACATTCATTGTGAACCTCTCAGGGATGGCTAATGATCTCCAAGGTCTAAATGCCATGCCAGCTGTAAAAGAAAAACATTTTGCACAACTAATATAATTTTTTTTTTCATTAAATAAAATCTGGTTTGGGCTCCACATGACTTCCTTGTACTCTTATTAAATTAAGTATACAAAATGTTTTGTTGCTTTTCATTTGAAAATAATAAAGAACATTTCTGTTCCAATGCAATTTATTTATAGATCTTTTTATGATAAACAAAAGAGGTCCTATAAATTTTTTTAGCAGATTTCCCTTAAGGGAATTCAACTATTGAAGTCGTACTCATGACAGGATTTTCGAAATTTTGCTTCAAATGACCATCGATCCTACCTAGGATATGACAAAAATGAGGTCCGTTCAAAACAAAACTGTGTATATGTTACTGTAAAACCCCGGAGTGTTGTTAATCCTAAGATTTACCGGTAAATCTTAGGATTTACCAGAAGCATTGGTAAATGTCCGATTTTGTCTTTCAAATCGGACTTTAGCCAGTAAATCTTAGGATTTCCCAAGAGGCTCGGTAAAAGCTAGAATTATCTCAATCAGGATGCGTCATTCGGACTTTTACCAATAGATTTTGGTAAATCCTAACATTTCCCAGCGTCTGCCGGTAAAAGTTGGAATAAAGGTTATTTGAAATGAAAATTTTAGAATAAGTTTTATTATTATTTGTTATAGCATGGGAGAGAATTGTGGCACTTTGAATTGCATTTCATATTAGCTTAATTGCACAAACATTTCTTATTTGAACATATTTTTAAGCAGTTGCATTTTTTGAAACACTGGCCATCAACCAATGATTGTTGACGAACTGCGGTGGGAAGGCTTATCTCTTCATCAGGCACTTCATCAGGAGACATGAAAATGAGGTAGGGGGGAGTATCCCTGTCCCCACTCCTCTTCACTGGACATTTATCAATGAGCCTTGGGAAATCCGCATATTTACCAAACAGCATTAGTAAAAGTATGAAATCTCACATTTATTTAATGTTTTTCGGGCATTTACCAAGCCAGACGGTAAATCCGGTAATTCACCAACTGCCGAGTGGTAAAAGCTCGAATTTCATCTTGATTTCAGACCTTAACCAGTGCTCTTGGTAAATCCTAGGATTTACCGGTAAAACCTGACATTTACCACACTTCGGGGTTTTACAGTAACACACACACACACACATATATATATATATATATATATATATATATATATATATATATATATTTGTCTGTTATCGCTCTAGCGGTAACAATTATTGTTGAATCGTTACCAAACTCGGTATTTAGTCGTTTTATGTATAAAAACAGATCAAGTTTGTTAACGGCTGAAATCGGACCAGGGGGAAGGGGGTTTAGAGGGGAGAATTTTGAAAACTTTAAAAATTTGATTGATTGAGATAAAAATAATTCTGATTCATTATAAATTACAGTACTAAATATAGTAAATAATTTTCAATAAAATTAACATTTTATATTCTGATATGTTTCAATTATTGTTTTTCTCTCCAGTAAGCCGTTGGCAGACCCGTTTGTTTACATTTCAGACGCTTCCCGCCGGAAAGGGAAAAATTTCTTATTACCGTTTGTATTTATTCACTTAATATTCACGGTGGTTTTGTGGTAGCAGTATGTAGGTTCATCTATTATTAAACTTCACGAGGGAAATCTGCTTAATTTACGCAGCCCCTGCGTGACGGACTTTTTTTGTTTGTCCAATATGTATGGAGAAATTCAAAATTTTTATTTCCATCCTCATCTAAACCTCTCCTCTTCTTAGTCAATATTAATCAAAAGGCATACAAAAAGGCGTTACTACAATCCCAAATATAATATTTCAACATTCTGAGTTATGCAAGGCCCCCTTTGGACATTGATTGCCTCTAATAAAATTAAAATGACCTGTTTTACTCAAACAATGTTTTATTAAAAACTGATTTTTGTTTCTTTTTACAGTAATTGAAACTATGTCAGCTCTAACTCCTTTTCATTTTCTTTTTGGGGAGAGCTCAGAAGGTACTGACCAAGATACAGCATCTTCATTTCAAAATGGTATTCAAGCTCCAGGGACCACTACAACTTCATTTGAAGGTAGAAATTGTATTTTAGGAAGTGATGAATGTTTACCACACTGCCTTTTATGTTTTAAAATTGTTTCAAAACCCAAAGTGCTTCCTTGTTTACACTCATTTTGTCAGCACTGTTTAGAAAAACAACAGAAAGAGAAACTTATTTGTCCTTATTGTCGTGAAGAGTTTTTACTTAACTCTATAGATATTTCTAACCTTGAAGCAGATTGCACAGATAAACTCGCGGAGGAAAGAAACAAACAATCTACTCCTTGCACTGATCAATGTATGAACGGCTTTGAAAGTCCCACGGTCATGTCTATATTATCTGAAAACAAAGATAAGGCCACAACTGAATTCATCCCTCCAAAAGAAACTATTTCATGCCCCTATCATAGAACAGAAGATCTGAGATACTTCTGTAAGACTTGCAATGATCCAGTGTGTAAGGAATGCATTCAAATAGATCATCCTATTGGCCAGCATGAGTTTGATATTCTCTCTGAAGTCCAGATGAAGCAATTTGAAGAACTTAATGAAACTATTGAGGAAAGTAAATTGAAAGTTACTAGTATAAAAAGTGACTCAAAAATGCTAGAGCACACTTTAGGCCTATTGCAGATTAATTATCAAAAAGCTCAAAATGATATTAATGATACATTTCAGTTTTTCAACTCAACGCTATCGGAACAAAAACAAGAACTGCTAAAAAAATTAGAAATTACGCATTCTGAAAAACAGATTTACCTGCATCTTTTGTCTCAAAAAGCTACTCAAACAGTTGATAAAATAAATAAGGGTTGTTTATTTTATGAAGAACTTAAGAAAAATAACAGCATAGTTGAATGTTTAGCATTCAAAAAATATTTTGAAAGAAAATTGCAAGAGTTAACATCTTTTACTTTTGATGGTAATTGTAAAACTCTTTATGATCTTGAATTTGTTTCAAATTATCAAGCAATTCAAGCTGCAGTACAAAATACATTTGGCTACTTAAGAACAAGTTATGATATTGATGTTAACCAGCGTACACAGTCCCCAATAGCAGAATCATCCAATAAAATGGATTTCAAAAATTCCCGAATAGATGTGAATGGAACTTCAGAAAAAGAAGGAATGAAACCCATATTAAATAGTGAAGAATTTAGCCTCGTCTCAGCCGACTCAAGATTACACTTAAATTCAAATATAAATCCCAAACAGTTTTATTCAAAAAGTTTCCTAGATTCATTTTCAGGAGCTTCCACAAAAAAACTTAATATTAATACAGAAACTCAAAGGGAAATACAGAGCAATTTATCAGACCTTACATTGAATAATAACAAAAGTCAGAGATCTTTGTCACTGCCTGATAATGATTCGATGGCAAATAGTCCTTCAACTTCATTTATTCCAATTATACCACTACTTGAACGTAAAAAAATGAGATATTACAACAAAATCGGTGAGTATGGTGGTCTAACAGGACAATTCATAGAACCAACTGGAGTTGCAGTTAATGGTCAAAATGATGTCATTGTTGCAGATGCAAATAATCACAGGGTACAGGTATTCGACATGGAAGGTCGATTCAAGTTTCAATTCGGAGGAAGTGATGGTGAGGCTTTCTATCCCCATCGAATAGCAGTAATAAAACATTCTGGTGACATCGTTATAGTAGAAAGAAAACCAGCCCATCAAATTCAGATTTACAATCAATATGGCCTATTTATTAAAAAATTTGGGCAAAAAGTTCTAAGACATCCTAGAGCTGTTGCAGTTGATAATAAAGGGAGGATTGTAGTGATAGAATGCAAAATAATGAGGGCTGTCATATTTGACCTAAACGGAAATGTTCTATATACATTTGGTTTCTCAAAATATGTTGAGTTCCCAAACAGCGTGGCTGTTAATGAAGAAGAAGAAATATTTATTAGTGACAATAGGTCACATTGTGTCAAAATATTTAACTATAAAGGAATTTTTTTAAGGAAAATTGGTCGTGAAGGAGAAACATGTTTTCCTATATCCGTTGGAATAAGCCAACTTGGAGAAATTTTAATTGCTGACAATCATAACAGCTTCAATTTGACAATATATACACAGGGAGGACAATTTTTGGCTGCTTTTGAGAGCCAAGTAAAACATTCTCAATGCTTGGATGTAGCGTTTACGTACTATGGAACTTTAATTGTTGCTACTAAAGAATATCAGTTATTCTTTTATAGATATAGATAATTAATATTCATGTTTAGCTCATTCTCATGTTCTGAAAAAATTTCATGCCCAGATAAATTTTGGCTAACTCATTAGAAGGATAGAAAAAATAAATCCCATTATATATACCACATATTATCTTCTTTAAATTAGTCTACAATGTGATAATCACAATTTGAAAATCACAAGGTCATCTGACCAAAATGTTCCAATTAAGTTTCTATACTGTGTCATATGTTTTTTTAATGAATTCTTTATTTTAAGTTCACCCCATTTACTTTTAAACTCTTATCTACAATATTTAATTGTATGAAAAAATAATTAATAGGCTGAATATTATTCATATTACTTTAGTTAATTTACCAATAAGAAATATATTAAAAGGTACTCTTCTCGTGAGAAATAAAAAAACAATTTTCATTATTAAATTAAATGAATAATGTCATATGAACCAATGCTATTCAAGTGCTTCTTTTCTTTACATGTTTGATTTGCTTCACTCAGTTCAATAAACTTTTCATATGTCATAGAACTATTTAATTAACATTAACAAGATTCTTAAGGGGGAAAGAAGAACACTTTTCTCATTGATAACATATGTATATTATCATGAAATAAGAACAATTTACCAAAAAATATAGAGGAGCACTGAAAAAAATAGTCAAAAAAGTCTCTATACACACAGAAAAAACTTGTTAATATAATATTAACAGTGTATTGAGCCATTTTTTGCCCTTAAATCTATTTAGTCAATTATTCAACTTAAATATAAATTTTTGTTACCTTTGGTCTTAACAAAGCCATTTCTCAATCAATGATTATAGATCTTTCTTCTGGTGACTATTCCTTCTTGTTACTCTTCGAGAGGTTTATCATACAAATGTTTTATTTCTTGGTGCTATCTATGGTCTATGGAACTTTAGAGTCTGTATAGTGATGATGAAATGCTCCTCAAGAATGTTTCTTACAAGTTCTTCTACTGAATTCAGTAAAGTCTTTTTATATAAATCAGGCTTTTCAGTATTTTATTGTTTTATATTTTTTAAGCTGTTTGTTTTATTTATTTTTTGTTAAAGTCAATGACAATAAATAAGTAAAGCAATAAATTGGAGTAAGATATTTTTGTTACTTGTTATTAAGCTTACAAATATTTGTCTTAACTTTATTGACAAAAGTTTCCTAAAATGTGATTTTATATTATAATACTCTGTTAAGCTTTTTTATATGTATACATATTTTAATTGAAATGTTTGTTTTTTTTTTAATTTTAATGTTGTTTTTTTGTCTTGTTTAAATATTTTTATTTTATATAAGTATGTTAGTGTCCTGTATTTTATTATTTGATTAGCATATACTTGTTTATGTTGAATGAGATGTCAAATAATGCTTTTAAAGTGTAATTTTTGAATCTTGAATCAACATTTTTTTAATGATTATGATTGTTATCCATAAAGCTAAATAACTTTTTATAAGTAAGAATCATTTTAAAGAAAACAGAAAAAAAAGAAAACAAGTTATTAAGCAAATTTAATAATTAATTATAAAAAAAATTAGTTATAATCATTCTAAACTAAAATACACTTTCATAATATCCATAAAAATTATTAATGTGAACATTTTTTGAGCGTCTGTCTTATTGAGTGAACCACTGTTTCTTTCATCTTCAAATCCTCTTCTGGCTTACATAGCAGCATAATCAAATTCTTTTCTTCGACTTTCTCCTATCCAAATTCATTTTGAATATGAAGTCAGTTGTGTGTTGGGAATGAAAAATCTCTTGGCTGAGATAAATGGAAGTTAATTCAGTTCAAACCATTTTCTTAGTAATCGGAGTTAAAGCGCTCTGCTTTATTCAATTCAGTTCTTAATAATTTCTTCAAGTTCTCGTTTAAATCCTACTTCAGTTAGTCATAATTTTGTATTCTATATTATATGATTTGTAGAATTAGGTGAAAGTAGAGTCATTGTTTAAAAAAGTATTATTACAATCTTCATTTACTGAGTTTTGATAGTACTACCATTTACATTTGTTGATTTTATTAGGTTTTTATTATTTTATTAGATTACAATTATTCACCAGTATTTTAAATTCTTTTTGCATTATTAAATGAATATCATTGCAGACGATAAAGATTTCATTGAAAGTTAAACACTGAACTAAAAGAATTGATACATAACACCACTGCTGATTGTAAGATGGTACTTCAATAAATAAGAGCGCACATCTTTTGTAATTCCAATAGAATTTAATAAAAATGAGGGAAACTGAAATTAAATTACATGATTTACTCATTTATTGTGTAGCAATTGGTCCAGATAAATAAATTCCAAGGCCTAAAATCGTACAGGAGGATGTTAAGGGATTCATTCTATGATGTTACTGCTCAGTTTACACTTAAGACTTTTTATAATTCACTCAAATACCTTAATGGATGACAGTGCAAATAAGCTAAAACGTTTTAATAGGAAAGGTTTTTCATTATTTTATTTTTTCTATTATAAGCTCCTTAAAGTATGTTTTTGTTAATGGTCACGATAACAAATAAGTTAAGTTGTTAATTATTGACCAAAAATTAATTTTTACGGAAGATTGAACTTCCAAATTGTTGACTTTTTTCATAAATGTTTTTTTAAGCAACTTGAATTTAAATTTTGCCTTTTGTTTTTATAGTTTTAAGGTTGATCCATATATATTTTTTGTTTTGTTTTGAATTTTTATTGCATAGGTTTTCCTTTGAATATTTACTATTTTATCTTCATATAACAGATTTTATTGTTAAAAAATATTTTTTTTGTAAAGGAGGAGAATTCCTAATTACAAGGAATACTAAGTATTAAATGCTATGGCTTACCTTTTCATAAGTTTATACTATTTGTTCTTATCTTAAATAGCATTAAAATTCATTGTACACTAAAGTGATATTTTGTATTAAGCATTTCATTAACTTAGGGGTTTTGACAGGTCTTACATTATTTTTATTTATTAAATTTGTGTTAATTATTCTACTTAGATTGTGTTTTCTGTATCTTAAATTCTTTTTCCATTAATAAATCTTTAAAAACTTAGAAGGCTTTATTCATTTTACATTATCCAAAATGAATAAAAACGTAGTTTTACGGCTTAATGTTTAAAGTAAGAGGGGAACATATATAACAAAGGTAAAATTTTAGGTGAATGAAGAGCCTTTAATAAAAATGAGAAGGCTGGGATTCAAATGGAAAATAAATCTAAGCTCTGGGATTCAAAGAGGCTGCATTAATCCCGTAAACTTTAAAACAACTTTTTAGTGCAGAAAACTTATTAGCAGATTTCCCTTAAGATCAAGATTGTACTCAACATGAGATTTTCAAAACATTTTATAGAATAGAGATGATGAGAATAAGGTCTGTTAAATTTATATACGCATTTGTTTGTTAATGCTATAGGAAATGTAATTTTAGCAGATTTGATCCATCATGAAATTTGTTATTGAGGTTGTATTCAAGAAGATATTTAAAAGTTTTCAAATATCAATGGATTCTGCCTAAGGGATGACAAAACTGAGATCTGTTCAAATTTATTTTTACCATATATATATTATGATAGTGTTAACACTTCTCAATTTTTTATTGTCCATTACTAAACTCATTATTTAAGTTCTTCATTTAAAACTAAAGATCCAGTTTGTTGACAGTCGTAATTGGAAAAGGGGTTTAGACGGGAGAAGTCAACAATCTGAAATATCTCTATTATTATGAGTTCAATAGAAAAATGGTTTATAACTAATTTTGTTACAAATTTAATCTTAATGTTGTTCTGTAAAACGTTTCTTCAACTTTAAGTTAACTGAGATATTTGCATTTTTTTGAAAATTTGCATTAATTCACCATCTATCCTCCTTCATTAAACAATTGAACAATCCTAATCACTCATATTAACAAGAACATTTTATATTATATTATATTTTATATATATATATATATATATATATATATATATATATATATTCATATCTTATTCCAAGATTAAATACTGAATATTGTTTTCAACCTTTCACTATGTAAGATAGATGCAACTGTACACAACATCATCAATGAAGTTTATATATTTTAGAGACCTCAATATCCTTGATCAAACACATAACAACATTTATAGAACATTACATTTGCATTAAGATTGGTTCTGTACAATATTTCGATTCGATGCATAATAACAGAGATATTAAAATTTATATTAGAGAAGTAAAAAAATAAATATGATCAAATTTCTCTGAAAGTATTAGATAACACAAAAAATGTCAAAAGACCTATAAATTATCTTCTATGACATTTTTTGATTCTACCTTTGAATGAAATACAACTGACCATTTTGTTTATTTTATTTAATAGGAGTCCAAAGAAGCCATGTGATGCCCACATGAAAGATTTTTTAAGTTTTATGTTTTCCCATTGCAGTTATCATTTTTTATGAAGCCTAGTGTTTTTGAATGAAGAATTCACATTATATGCAATTAGGGAAGAGGGTTATTGTTAATGAAGGATCTGATGAATCACAAATGATTTAATCGAGGAATTAAGAGATAGATAATTTCCATCTGTTTTAGATAGATTTACAATGCTATTGACTTAACAGTTGATAATCCTATGTAAAAAACAAAATAGAAAACTTGTGATGTAAAGTTGTTGATGAATGTTAATGTTATATAACATAAGAGACTGACCTACTGAATATATAATTGCTTTAAAACAAGAGTACATGAATGTTTTACTGAAATTAGATAATTACTTAAACAAATATATAATAAAACCATGCCATCTGTCCTATACTCTAGTATAAATTCATGAAACTAATTTCACATTAAACAAATTTTATAAGATTACTTTTTCTTTAAAAAATCAAATTAACCTGTTCTGAAAGGCTGAGGTTCAGTCTTTATGATGCATTCCATATTCTCTGGGCTGAATAGTACCGCATTGTCAACAAATCCAAATCTCTCTTCAGTCTTCTTTTCTATAAATCGAAATAACTATATCTGAATATGATAAAAAAAAAAAAAATATCCCGGATTATGAAGTAAGAAGTGAAAATGCTCAATTAACCTTTGGTGGCACTCAAAAACAAGACATTAGCTAATAACACCCTCAGTGAGGAAGTTGTATATGTACCACAATGCCTAGCATCAGCAACTACGGATTCTGCGGATGTGCATATGACTGCAAATCGATCTGCAATTTAGATCTACTTTTATAAAGCTAAGGAGTTCAGGTAAGCCATGTGCGATGTCAACAAAACTTGGTAAATCTTGAGTCATGGGTACAATTCCAGCACCTACATAATTCTTTACCTTCAGCTTGTAGTAAAATTACATTCTTATTGTAAATTAAAAATATTTACCCTTATTTTTTTTATAGCTTTTTCTGTTTTATTCATCTTTCAAAGGGTGTGTGTGTATGCCGCCTGCATGGGTGTGTCGTATATATCTTACAAATTTGTTAAATAGGGCAAAGTTCATTTACAGGTAAAAATTGAAATAGGCCAATCATTAAACTTCTCAATAAATAAATCATCAATTACAAATAATAAATGATATCAAATAACTGCCCTCTGTTGTTTTTTTATTCCGTTAGAATAGAAACTTATAACTTCTTTTATTTCTTATAAAATTCCTGATAGTGAATACAAAGTATTTACATTTTTGACTTGCCTTTTGTCTGAGTCTGATCCCTTGGTTGAAGTCTACATTCTGTCTAGACTTCAACCAAGGGATCAGACTCAGACAAAAGGCAATTCAAAAACATAAATAGTTTGTACTCACAATCAGGAATTTTATAAGAAATAAATGAAATTATAAGTTTCTATTCTAACGGAATAAAAACAATAGAGGACAGCTATTTGATATCATTTATTATTTGTAATTGAACTTGAGTGCTTTAAATTATTACTTTCAATTCATTGATTTTTATAATAAAGTAGACACAAAAATCTAGTGTCTAGATTTCAAACTGTTACACAATATGTATCAATCACTAGCACAGTCTTTCCATTTAGAATACAGGGTGAGGGGAGACGGACTAGTGAAAAAAGTGAGTTTAATTCCTGTTTTGTATTAAAATAATATAAAAGTCTCTTCTTTAACATACAAATTTATTTAGCATAAGATATTGAACATATCAATGCCGCATAAATGTAGTATTATCACCATTTTACTGGAAACTCAAAAAAAAAAATAAATAAATAAATAATAATAATAATAAATTATTAATAATCATACATTAATATTTTTATACTTATTATTTGAAATAAAAAGGTCCCAGTGTGAAGGAACCATGATGAGTTAAGTACTCACAGTGTTAAAGGTATGAAGTTAACTATTTCAAAATAAATTTAGCTATATAGTGGTTTCTAATTAAATGTTATTGTGCCTATAATGATTATGGACTCTTCAACTCCAGTTCATTTTCCATAAAATATTTAGCTATTTTTTATTTTTAAATCAAGTGATTAAATGTAATACCTGTAGTTACCAATCTTCTTATTTTTATTTTTAAAATAAAAATAAGAACACTGCATAGTCATAAATAATCAGGAACAAAAGTAACTGTAAATTGGAAAACATTGTAATAAAAGTTATACCTTCATCTTGCGTTTCATAATCATAATTTGGCTCCACTTTGATTGAAATTTCACCTACAAATTAAATAGATATATGAGTATATTTTAGCAACTATATTTCAATTATTTATTTTTTTATGCTACTTTGTACTATTCTAGTGATCTAAGTTATTTTTAAGAACCGCAATAATGCAGACTTGGTATGAAATATTCAGACGAATGTCATAATGAAGCTTAAATGTATTTTGCAAGGCAATGTAAAGTCAGCCATTCATATATTTTTACTCTTCCAAATGTTTAGTAAACTCCCATTTACAGAAGTTTACTATTACTGAAGAAATGCCTAAATCTTACGTTAAGATATTTTTTCATTTTGATGTCCCTAAATTACTATAGCACCACTTGTATATAACACTAAATTTGTGTGCTAGCTTGTGACTGTGCATGTGCCCATGAACAAAATACCCTTATTAAAGAAACTAAGAATATCAACTGTTCTCAAAAAATCGTTATTTATGAAACTAAGAATATTAACTATTCTCAAAATTTGTAGATTTAAGTTTGATAACCATCAAAAATGGTCAAGAGGGATGGGGCGGGGGCAGAGAAGAAATTCAAATGAATACGAAAATTATGTATAGGACATTCATGTTCCAAAAAGGTGTTCTAATTATGTCCTAAATTTAAATTTATATCTACTAATTAACTCCAAACACTTTTTGATCCGAAACATAGAGTCCGAGTTACTTCTGATTTTATATATATATTATTTAATTATATAATCAGCTTTCAAGAAAAAAAATAAAAAACGAATTTGATCTGATGTTTTGCAGCTCATCATTTAATATTACTTCATTTGATGTTTGTATCTCTAATAGATATGGAAAAATTTGCCATTTTGTATTTGTGCCTTCATCCTATTACCCCCCCCCCTCCCTCCCCACTCGAAAAAAATGTCTCAGCATTTGAGATGTTCCTTAATGAAATTTAACTTTAAAACCAGAACAGGATTATTAAATGCTACCTCTGATTATAAGTTTCCCAACAGTTATGATAAAATTGCTACTTTATTCGGTAAGATCAAATTCACTAAAAATAATAATTTCTTAATATCCTTGATGATTTTTATTACTTCAGAATGAACACTATATATAGTGTAAATAATTGTTTTTTTCTTGGTTGGTATTGTTGTGTACAAATACTTAAGACTTAAATAATATGTTTAAAATAAGTAAAACTGACAATTCAAGTAAAAAATGATTTGGGCATTAAGAGCTTAGTTAAAAAATAAATGAAATATATCAAATTCAGCAGAGTACATTAAAAATCGTTAAACTTTTTTGAATATATGTGTGAAGTATGAATATAAAATTGACTGTCACAGTATTGAAAGGTCAAACATATAAATTAAAGCTATTCATTAAAAATATAAGAAAAATGTGCTGTTAAAAAAATATATAGGCCTCTGACAAAGTAGCCAGCTAGTAGGATAAATAATTAAGTATTTCATCATACCTCCAAATAGCCCATTTTCAAGCATAGTTGTTTAGCAATGAGTAGAGAAGAAAATAATAGAGGTGTAAATGTCAACCCTTTTTTATCATTAATAACTTTACACTAACCAAGATATAGTGACAATTTTAGCCACTATCTCATATCTTATCAACACAACCTAGGGGTGGTGTAAATCGATTTTTTAAATCGTTATCTGTATTATACCGTTCATGATCATAGTTAAAAACAAAGAGAAACACAGATTGTAGTTAAACTCGAACAGGTATATTGAAAGCGTAGCCATTTGTGACATCTATTCCATTTCCCAGATGACAGCTTTGAGCTATGGACTAGGAGAGTGTCCTAGCTATCACTGTGTTTCACCTAACTGCTTTCCATAACTACCGTATTCAAGAAGTATTTTATTATGAATATCTGTACTGACAATAAATGAGTATCGCCCTAATTTCATCAGACCAGCTACACTTAATTTGTGTGTGGACAAATGTTTTACTTCAGAGCCCATTCCAAGAACGAGGGAAATTTTTGAACAAGCCCGTAGCTCATCTACTCCCCTGAGCAATAGGGTAATGAGCCAACTGAGAGAGAAAATGGCTACATAATTTGTGAGGAACCAGTGTTGGAGAGTCCATAATTATTCAAGGCACTAAAATTATATTATAAATCACAGTAGAGCTGAAGCACATAGTTCATCCCTCACAACAATCACAGCCCAATCTGTTAATCTCTATCCGACAAGACCTTCACGCTCAGGAGCTACACAACATAGCAGTGCCAGCCAGTAAACACCGAACACCAATGAATTTCCTCAAACCCAGCTCTCGAGTCATCTTAATTCTAAAAGTCACCTTTAGACTCAGCAGCAAGTTTTCGCTCTCTTAAGCACAACCACCACCTCCGAACTTTCTCTCCACGACTTTCCCTCCATCAGGAACCTCAAGATACATAACAACAATCACCTCAACTTTAAACAACCGTTCTTAATGACGGTGGTTATAGTTCTGCTGTCATACCCACACTTTTCAATATTCTTATTCTGCCTAAAGTGTAGTTTAGTCCCCCAGTACGCCATCTTGTTTCGTCACCGTCTAAGGATCCAACATATTAGGTGAGTTAAAAAAAATTAAGTTAAAATTAAAATCCCCACCCTCGGTTAAAACCACGGATGGCGTATTTCGGAAATTTTTGAATGGGGTCACTAAAGTCTAAAGTGTTAAAAAAGATAAAGTTAGAAAAACAAAATTTCATTTTGAAAAGTGCACCATAAAGGAGGGGGGGGGGAACTAAACTACACTTTCACCTCTTATTCTATCCACCACAGTTGGGCAAAATTTAGCTAAACTTATAGCTAAAAGCTATAGCTAAATTAGCTTTATCTATAATGTACTGGGAACTAATAGCTTAGCTGTTAGCTGTTTGCTTATAGCTAATTCTTGTAACTTAATTAGCTATTAGCTGAAATAGGCAACCAATTTTTTTATAGCTAGTAGAATTAGTTATTGCTGTAGCTAATAACTGATTAGTTTTATTTGTAGTTGCAACTAAAAAAACTAAGAAATAACATAGGAAATTGGGAAGTTTATTATGCGGGTATATAATTGAACCCCGATAAAAAACAATTTCAAGTATTATTACCATAAAATTTTATTAACAATTTACTTACATTTGGCAAAAAAAATAAAAAATAACCATTTTAAAATACATAAGCAACGTAACTTAAAATACTTAGAACTAGGAACACAATTTTTTTCCAAAATATTAACTACAAAAAATAAATAATGACATGAGCTAGTACGATTGAATTAAATTTGTTCACTTATTTCGAGAAATTAATTAAAAATTACAATATACGTTTAAAATAATATTCGAAAAAACTTTAGAAAAACTTAAAAAATAATTCCCTTCTACGCTTCATTGAAAATAATTCATTGGCTTTCAAGACTACTCTTATTTCGAAATTTTTATCTGTCAACCTATTTGCTTTCGGCCTCTTAGTAAGAGTTGCAAAAGAAAAAAGCCTCTCTACTTGTGCCGAAGAAGGAAGGGGAGTGTTAAACTTCATGAAGACTTTCTAGATAGCCGGAAAAGCGTCCAAACTTTGGACATCTGTTAGTCCACAGACGAAATAATTTAAAATTTCAATCTGGGCTTTAGCTTCATCATGATTAGTGACCGCTAGTTCTTCGTTTACTCCGAAATCAAAGAAGTCCATGGATGCAGGAGTTTTTTTTCTCGATCTGCACGTGTCGATAGGGACGGGGGTGTTCTCCTTAGTTGAAGCTAATATTTCTTGGATTACAGCATTCTGAAAAGTTGTAATATTTTTTCTTGAAATTGATCGTCAACGCATGGAAACCACCGCTTTTTGAAAGTAGTATGTGATATAGCTGCTGTTTCTGATGTTACCGTGGGTAGGCTAAAGAAATCATAAAATCTTCTTTCCACGCTCGATGTATAGATTTCAAGTAAAGGAGTGCAATTACAACCATGATGTCTCATTGAGCAAGTGCAGTTTTTTTTCGGAGCGCTACTAATCCAGGAAGGAGCATGCCAAAGAAAACATTTTTTTTTCACCTTGGAGGATATCGATGATAGAGGCCAGGGGTCTGAACACTCAATATATTCGTGTATATACAAAAAATCCTCCTCAAGAAGCTGTTGGCTGCTTTTTATTTTTAAATTTCGATATAGGTGATGGATTTTGTCCTTGATGCTGTATATCTTTTTTAAGGGATTCAAAATAACGAATTCCATCTCGTAACACCTGGTCTCGGTAACGTGTGTCCTAATACTTCTTGAATTAATTTTCCGCGGTCTTTCGGCCTGGAAGCAAAACTCAATAGAGCACTGCACTTACCAAATACATTTTATGACGTTCAGCTAAATTCGGATCTTTTTTAAAACCATTAGTTACATCAGAAGTTGCACACAAATGTAAAGTATGTGAGGCACATCGATAATGATTTGGCAGAGTTTTTTTTCCATTACCTGGGGAAAATGCTCGGTATTGGAAGATGCTTTCGAGGGAGATGCACTGCCGCTTTGTTCCATAGCTACATCATCCTCAGAGTCTGTTGAGCTCTGTGCAGTCATTTTCCTCAACATTATCAAGGAAAAGGCACGGTTCATTTTCAGCACTTATTTCTATAACATTTTTGTTTATACCAAAAGTTTTGAACGCCTTTACAAAATTCGAAACATTATCTGTAATCGTAGCCCTTATCTTTGAGCAAGTTAAACCAAAACTCAAATGGATATTTTGTAATAGGGAGGCAATTCTGTCGTAGGAGTGGGTTTTCGAAAATCGTTTACACGCTAAAGCCGCGGATTTTCTTTGATAATTGTCATCTATCCAAGGGGCAGTAACCCCAAAGAAACTTATTCGTCTCCCTGACAATATGTCGGCTGACTTACAAACATAATCGACGTTTTTTCAGCTGGTCCTTAATATTATAGTTGTTTTCATTATATAGCTCTTCTAACTTTTCTTACAACAGATCGCCGAGAAGGAAGTCGAAGTCCAATGTCTCCTATGCCAAGATCATCCATGATTTTCTTTTAAATATTTTGTCTTCAATGGCTCGAAAGGGTATCATTGAGTGAACTATAAATTTGGACATTTTTTACTTCGAAATCGTGTTGAGCCAGGTCATTTACTTTTGAAGAAGTCATATTTCTCGGTCCCTGTCTACTAGACTTATTTACTTTTTTTACATCACGCCTCCGTTTTTCTTCTTCCAAATGATTTTTGTAATCTTTAAAGGTTTTCTTCGCCATGTTTTCGTTTCAAATGCGATATAAAATTGTGTGTTGATTGTCTAGTTCCCTTTATTTCCATTTTACATATTTGACAAGCGGCGGTGTATTTATCGTTTGTAGATTTACTTTGGATTAATTGATAAAACTTACCATCTAAAATAGTCAATGTTGGCTTGATTTCACTTGTAGCAAATAGAACGTTTTCACTATCAGCTGCATCAAGTTATGAAGAGAAAGAAATATTTGAACAAACAGAGTTACAGGAACCACCTTCACATTCCATTGCTGACTCCATCTCGTACTACATAAATCTTTCCCTTATCGTAAAAATTGAATGAATTTTCTAAGGAGAGGTAAACAAAAAATAGGATTATATAGCTTGGAGATTGCACAAATAAATATTACTCACAACTCTAATAAGGTTCCAAAGGTCAAAACGCACAAATAAGGAAATAATTAGCTGTTAGCTATTGTTTGGCAGCTAAGCTAAAGTTAATTAGTTTTTAGTTGTCCTGACAGCTAATTTTTATAGATTAAAAAAAATTAGTAGTTGTTCATGGCAACTAACAGTTAATTTAGTTGTACAAATCAGCTATGTATCAACAGTTAATAACTAAATGAACTGCATTTTTATCGCAGTTAATTATTGCAACTAATTAGCTGTTTAGTTTTAGCGCCCTTAGCTAACTAAAAAGTCCGTCACGCAGGGGCTGCGTAAACTAAGCAGATTTCCCACGTGAAGTTTTACAATAGAGAAATCTGCCTAATAATAACTGTAGTAGTAAGAAACCTCTAAACCTAAAAAACATTATTTAGGGCGTAATAAACCCAGTAGTTTCTAACAGTTTTAACCTAACCTCTTAACCTATTCACAAGGGACGATAGTTATGGAAATGGCCGCCAGAGCTCTCGTCGGAAACTCCGAACATAGCCTATTGGTGACACGCAGAATACAAATGCAAATATCTCGATTAATATTCAAGATAGGGAATTAAAGTATAGAACAATATTTATATTAATTTTAATTTGCAATAAGATTGGTTCTATACAATCTTTTGATCCGACGTATAGTAACAGAAATATTTCGAATTTTCGAAAATCCTCCCCTCTAAACCCCCTCCCACTGGTCCGATTTCAGCCGTTAACGAACTTGATCTTTCTTTTTACATAAAACGCTTAAATATGAAGTTTGGTAAGGATCAAACAAAAATTGCGACCGCTAGAGCGGTAACAGACAAATATATAGATAGATAGATAGATAGATAGATAGATAGATAGATAGATATATATATAGATATATATATACAGTTTTGAACGGACCTCATTTTCGTCATCTACTAGGTAGGATCGATGGACATTTGAAGAAAAATTTCGAAAATTCCGTCCATGAGTACAACCTCAATAGCTGATTTCCCTTAAGGGAAATCTGCTAAAATTAGTTAACTATGCCCAACTGTGCTATCCACAATACTACCTATACACGATACGAGACTTAATTTAGTACTAGATGCTTATACACTGAGACGTTTTGAAATTTCTGGTTAAGTAGTAGGGAACTTCTTTTAGACAGATTTTATCTCAAAATAAAATCACTTCCTTTGATGTGTTGCATAAATGGTGGGCATTTAGTCCATGTTCGTTAGCTATATATTTCTCAAATGACTCTCCTATAATTTATGGTAATACATTACAGGTGAGAGAATTTCACCCATTGCTTTTTAAATACGTCAAAGATTTGCTATTTACTAAGTTGAAGAAGGTTGATTTACATCGAATATTCCATGACGTCATTACTTTTATGCACCATAAAATATTTACTTCTTATGATTTATTTACTTGTTTGGCATTATTTTCAAACATATTTAAATCCTGTTACTAGACAGTTTATGCATTATAATCAATTTTTTTAATGTTATTTAGTTCATACATTTGGCATTTTACTAAACATTTTTTTTTTAATTTTTAGAGGCAACTTATCAGTGGGCTTCGAGCGTTTTGTTTCTTACTTTGAAATGGCAGGTATAGACATGCCCGTTGAGGGAACTAGTATAGTCTTTGGGATGAAATCGGTTTAATTTTGTGGATTTTCTTCAAAACTGTTTATATTCGCCATGGAGTCTTCCTGGAGAAGTGGAAAAATGTCTATGTCAGAAGATGACAGTTCAGGTGCTGTGGAAGAAAATATTTTCGTAAGTGTTAATATTTTTGTCATTGAAATAATGACCATTTTCTTCTATTAACATTTCACTCCATTGACTCTCCAAGTTTTTATACCCACATTATGAACCTAACATTTCCCAAAATTATCACTTTTATGTGTAAAATTTTCAGTTTTTGTTTAAAGAATGAGATGTCAATTGAATACTACTAGTTTTGTTGGTTCCAAAGGATATTATTTGTAGATTGTATGGCCATTGTAGTAAATACTTAAAACATTATCCATATATCTATCAATTAGGTAAGAAAATAAAAAGTGAAAGGAGGTCTTTTATCTCAAAATAGTAATCAAGGGTGAAACCTCTTAAAAGTCTGTTAAATTAAATTTAAGCATATCTTCCTTCTACAGGTTACCACCTTTTTCTAGCCAGGATGGTACTAAGGATTTTATTTAGTGACTTTGTCAGTAAATGAATTCTTAATACCTATGCGGTAATCAAACCCACGACTCAAGGTCAATACGTATCACTAGGAGTAAAATAAGTACAATTTTTCAAAGAAATGACAAAAACAAAAACCGTTATTAGACATTTAAATAGTACTTTTTTTATTTTTTATAACTTAATAAATAATCCTCAGTTTTATTTTTAATGGTTTTAGAACGAAAAAAAAATTCATTGGCATACTTGTTCTGTGGACTTTTAAAAAATAAGTAATTATATTACAAAATAATCTATTACAAGTAGCAAGCCATGAAAATATCAGTTCCTTAATAGCTCAGTATAACATGAGGTGCTAGCCAGTGTTTTTAGGCTTCAGTCTCAACAAAGCTGGTCTTGTCTGGTTTTATTTTAAGAGGTTTCCTGAAGAGGCTTAAATGAGAACGTTAAGCATGCAGAACAGATTTTAATAAAGTCCAAAGTGTTTTTAGAAATTTGACACATTGCCCTCTGAGTGATACCTTTTTTATTTGTTATTTCTAGAGTAGTGATGAGTCGTCTGGAGGGGAAGTGGCCACAAATCCAAAAGATAACAATAAGAAGAAAACGAAAAATCAAATTGTAAGTGACTCAAGTTCTAATGATGAGGATAGTTCTTCTGAAAATGAGTCTGATGATGAACCTGAAGAGGTTGCTATGCCGCCTTTGCCAGCCAAAAATGTGTATAAAGGCTTTATTCCGCATCCTGAAACATTACAAGAGAAAAAGGAAGATTATATTGTTATTACAAGTGATGAAGAAGCAAACAAGAACCAGGAACTTCCGTGTACAGATGCTTCTCCTGTTTATGGGAGTATTCATCCGGAAAATTTGACTAAAGAGAGACAGATTGAATTAATTAATGCTAAGAAGTATTACGAACTAGAGCTTGAGAAGGAAAAAGCAAGATTACAAAGTTTAAAGGTAAATCTATTTATTTTATTTATTTTATTTTTTTTTTTTTTTATACAGTTTACTGTAATTTGGTAAAACTCAGAAATGAGTCCTGTCTTAATCTATACTTACTTTCTCTTCTATGTATTTTGAAAGAAATGTATTTCCTAATAGATGGTTATTGTTGGGAGTAAAGGACAATCAATACAGCAATGAAAGTGAAACAGTCATTTCATAGCAGCTTACAGTTCATACAACCATCTTCAGACCTTCCAAACATAAACATAGGGACAAAAAGAGCTACAAAAAGAATACTGAAAATATCTATCATTTGAAACAAAATTAAAATTTCTTATAATCTTTAAGTTTAACAATCTAAAAAAATATAACCAACTAGCTCCCAAAAAGGGGAATTTGCTAAAATGTTATACTACCAATCTTGCTAATCAGACTGTTTACATTTTATTCTATACTTTGTGTTGTATATTAACAAAGTTTTCGACCTTTATTTAGTATCCACTCCTCATTAAACCTTTGATGTTAAAATAGTATATCAATATAAATACTTCATATTAAGTTTACATTTCAACTCTTATTCATTTAGAGTTTTACTAAGGAAAAGTACACAATAAAATATGAGATGAGATGATCTTTGCGTCATTTCAGCTCTTGAGAAGTCTGCCTAGTTATGCTGTGCCTGTGAACCTTCTTTTTCAATTCTTGCTCTGATCTGGAGCCCTCCTGACAAATCAAAAAAGACAGATATTTGCTAACTCTTCTTCAAAATTGTTGCCAATAACAATACCTGGGTTTCATAAATAAATTTTTTTAGACAAATATTTCGTAACTTGTTTGATTTTTTTTTCTCATTTTTTATAGATTTAAATAAATCAAAATATATATATATATTTTTTTTTTATAGGCAACTACAAAAACTATAAAACTAGAAGATTTGCCTGATAAAGGAGCAAAACTGAGATCATCCATTGAAAAACAAGTTCAAAAGGTTAAAGAGCTTAATGATCAGCTCCATCATGTTGCAGAAAACATTGAAGACAGATCATCTAAAGGTTAGTTAATATTGCCTCAAGGATGTTAAATATAGGAAGTAACATAATCTTCACTGTAAATTGGAATATTGGAAAAAATGTTATTTATTAATGGACACTTTAAGCTACCCCCGAGCTATAACCCGAGTTGGTTATCTTAAGTATTTTTAGCCAGGTTGGGACTTAGGATTTTATTTATTGAGTTTGTTACTAAATAACATCCTATTGCCCGGGTGGGAATCGAGCCCATGACTGTTGGTTTACCAAGTGTTTTAAGATTAGTGCCCTGGCTCCTATGGTTACCCTTCATCCCCCCTCCCATAAATTGGTTCCCCTATGATTACTACTTTTTATTTGAGGGGAAAAAATCTTAGAATTTGGAAACTTCCCCTTTCTCCCCATGTCTCATGGTTATCATTGGCTAGTACTATACCATCAAGGCTACAGATTCATGAAATCTGCCACTCCCTTCTCTTTGAAACAGGATTATTTTGGCTCATATTGTAGGTAATAAGTACTAAACTCATTTTCCTCATTTTTGCATGGTTTAAAACTTGAATACTTTTCTGGTGGCTTTCTAAAACCTTTCTCCACTCAGATTTGTTGACACCTGAAATGTGTCTTTCGAGGAATCCCACCGACTGTTTTTACTTGGTTTGGTTTTTGGCCCCATTTAATTTAATTATCTACAAGAATTTCACTGTTTTTGTTGCGTTCAATTTAGAGTTCACAGTTGACATATTTATGGCCAAATTCTGTCTAATACTGCAAACCGCTACTGTGAAAGTAAACCAATTCAACTTTTACCAAGGTTGTACATTTTTTATCAGTTGCTACTAGGTCTTTATAAAGCTCAATAGGAATTTTGATGGAATTGAAATCTCTCAAAATTCATGAAGATTCAGATTCATTGATCAAAGTACATGAAATTTGTTTTTACAACAAAGTTTTCTCATCCCCCCCCCACAAATATAAAAATGAGGATCTTGTACTTCTGATTTTAAAAAAAGTCCAGGCAGCCAAAGTTTTTAAATGTTTAATTTCTTTATTAAATTTTTAAATAAAAGTTTTAATACCTATGAGAAATGTGGTAGAAAAAATATCCATAAACTTGATTTAAATTGAGTTGTTGAGTCTTCTTTTACTTTGATTCAGCAACTGATAAAGTGAAACTCTTGCTTTTAAAGTTGTAGAATTTCAGGTTTCAAGAAAATCAGAGCTCCCACCTTCTTACTAATTGTAAAGAAGAGGGTAAGAAAATATTTTGTAAAGGGTTGGTTTAAAAACATAGAAATAGTTGTTGGTTGATTCTTTCTTGTGCTATATTATGTTATAAAAAGGATACACAAAGAAAGTGTTTGATAAATCATTGGAAAAGAGGTCAAGTATTAACTCAATAAATAAAAAAGAAAACCAAATTTTGTAAAACATAAATCCTACAATATGAGATCAAAAACATCTCATTAATGGGGGCACTCAGAAATAATATAAAAATTTGAAAATGAGTATTTCTGAGAGTCTTAGAGTTATTGAATTTTGTCTAAAAGTAGTTGAAATTATGGTTACATGAATCTGTAGCATAGCTTTTACAATACTGACTAAGATAGCATCATGGTTGAATCCTTGCGAAATTAAATAAAAAAAAAAAGTCAAATAGCAATATTTAATGTCTTTTTTATCAATAATAAAGAGTTCTTCATTAAGTTCATTTTTTTGACTACGGTTTCCAGAGGGTTAAAAATAAAACTTGGTCTAATTTTTTAATCTCTTAAAATTTTACCCTAAGACCATTTTAGTCCTTCTTTCCCAGTTCTTACTTAAGTATTTCAAGGGCTTCTGCCAGCTTGCATTTTATTTTATTTTATTTTAGTACTAGACCATCAATGTATTTTTAAGTGAATATTACTTGCTGAAATATGTTTATTATTATATTGTTATGATTTCATAGTTTTTGTGAAATATTTATTAAGTATTTATTTTATTTGTAGTTTCGTCTATCACCTCAGTTACAAAATCAGATTTGAAGGTCCCCTCAATTGGAGAGCTGACCAAGGACAACACAGACCTGAGTGAAATGGGTAAAAAAGGTAATTAATTTAATCATTTCATCTGTTCTTTTATTATGTTGAGTGTTTTTTGAGAGTGAAAGTATGCTTAGTTTTGCTACTTAATCCTTTCATTGTGATACCTACTGAGGGGGCAGGGCTGTTCTCTACAGAAAATGCCCTAGTATGCTAGGGATGGTTTGCTTTATACCCTAATATTCTGGAATATCATTAGATGGTGTTTGATATAAGGTATTATAAGGTTTTAGGATGATAAATTTCTAGGCTATCATTGCCCGGTAATAAATTGTTTATGTAAATTGTAAATATTGTTTTTTCCTCATTTATATCACCATTTAAAATTTAACTATATAAATGAGAGTACAAAAAATTTATTTTTACAAATTTGTAATTTAAATTTCTTTATATAAATTTGTAATCTTCATAAAATTAAATAATTCTCTTATCTCTTTGGGATCATCCCCAATGGTCTCTGCTATATTATTGGAAATATTGTGTTCATCAAACGAACAAACAGACAGACACCAAAGCTACAAATTCCAGATATTGTCTCTATGGGATGTGAAATAAAAAAGTATTGTGAAATTAAGAAAGTCCGTCACGCAGGGGCTGCTTAAACTAAGCAGATTTCCCACATGAAGTTTTACAATAGAGAAATCTGCCTAATAATAACAGTAGTAGGAAGGTATCTCTAGACCTATTCACGAGGGACGAATAGTTACGGAAACAGCCACACTAGCTCTTGGCGGATAGTCCTGAACATAGCCGACTCCTGCCGACCACACACACAATACAAATGCAAATATCTCGGTTAATATTCAAGATACAGAATTGATGTATAGAACAATGTTTATAGTAAATTTAATTTGCAATAAGATTGATTCCAAAAAAAGTTTTCGATCCGACGCATAATAACAGAGATATTTCGAATTTTCAAAAGTCCCCCCTCTAAACCCCCCCTCCCACTGGTCCGATTTCAGCCATTAACGAACTTGATCTTTCTTTTTACATAAAACGCTTAAATATGAAGTTTGGTAACGATCAAACAAAAATTGTGACCACTAGAGTGTTAACAGACAAATATATATATAAAATTGTAACCTCTGTCTGTACATTGATTTTTTTCACGAAATTTCACGATAACTTTTCGTTTCACATGTCATAAACACCATAACTGCATTTTATTTTTTTGGAGTCTGTTTGTTTCTTTGTTTGTTACCTTTTCACGCATAAACGGCTGAACCGAATTTTATGAAACTTGGTATGTATATTACTACTAACCCAACTTAGACTTTAGGCTATATTAGTATCCTCTGAGACGAACAGGAGTGGGGGTTATATGGGAAGCCAGACTTTAAAAATAGCGATATTTCGTTTCCTATTGGGTTATTGGCAAATGTGAACATAACAAAAGTTGTTTATTTTATTATTTAGAGTAACTTTTGTTATATACACTTTTTTCGTATACCAAATTATAAACGAGATATAAGCTAAAACCTATAGCGGAAGTGAACAATTTTATTTGGGACAAAAGACCCAACCGAAATAAATAAAACTCGGTATATGTATTAGCACTAACCCTTTCATTATAACAAGCCATACCAACATTTCTAGGGACGGGCAGGAGTGGGGGTTATAAGGGAAGCCAGAACTTAAAAATAGCGATATTTCGTTTCCTATTGGTTTTTCGGCAAATATGAACATAACAAAAGTTGTTTATTTTTTTATTTAGAGTAACTTTTGTCATATTCATTTTTGTCTTTTAACAAATCATAAACAAGATATACACTATAAACTAAAGCGGGAGTAAACTATTTCAATGGGCGCTAACGATTAAACCGAACTTTAAATAAGTCGGTATGCCAATTAGCATTAATTCTTCCGTGATTATAAGCTATATTAAAATTTTTTAGGTTAGAACGGGATTGGGGGTTATAAGGGAGGCCTGAAATAAAAATTCGCTATATTGCATTGTCTATTTGTTTTTCGACAAACATGCATATAACAAAAGTTGTTTACTTAGTTATTTAGATTAACTTTAGTTTTATACATTTCTCTAGGAACAATGTGTGGAGCAATTAATTTGCGTAAAAATATTGATATGCTCAACAATTCATTCCAATTTGAACTATGAGGTACCTCACCTGGAAAAATTAATTCAAATCTATGTTAATATTTTGTCCTTAATAACTGAAATCTATGCATAATGCACAGGAGACGGAAAATGTGAAAATTTGGAGGACAGTGACGACTTACATAAAAAATTAATTTTATTAATAACAAATGCCAACAACGGGTATTAACCCTTAACACTGGGACGGGTAAATGTCAAAATATTGTGCTAAGTAAAGCCTTGCCAAAAAAATACCATAACCATTCAGCCTCAAATAAATTCCCGGCGAAGCCGGGTATCTGAGCTAGTCTATGTATAAATTAATTGTAACCCACTCCAAATGCATGTGATATGCTGACTTGCATGGGACATGCAGAAACAAATAGACGGCCTTCTTATAGGGTTACTATAGGAAGGAAACAAATAAAATATATATATATATATATATTTGTCTGTTAACGCTCTAGCGGTCGCAATTTTGTTGGATCGTTACGAAACTCGATATTTAACCGTTTTATGTAAAAAGACAGATCAAGTTCGTTAATGGCTGAAATTGAACTAGAGGGAGGGGGATATTCAAAAATTTAAAATATCTCCGTTATTATGCATCGGATTGAAGAATTGTATGGAACCAATCTTATTGCAAATTAAATTTACTATAAATATTGTTATATACATTTGTTCTCTATCTTGAATATTAACCGAGATATTTGCATTTTTATGAAGTCTGTGGTCGGGTATAGTTCTGATTAGGTCGGCCATTTCCGTCACTACTCGGCTCAGGTGGAAGCTTCTTCTAACTTTACCTGTCGTTTCTAACCTTACCTTACCTTCGTTACTTTGTGAGATTTATGCAAATACGTTCTGTTCATCCGCCCCCCCCCCTTTCTTTAGTTCTTGGACTACTAAAATTTGAGTTATTAATATATAAATTATTCTTACAATTCAGAAGCCGTTTCAGTTGGTAATTTATTTTAATTAACTGAAAGATGTCTCATTACCGTTTGTATTTAATCACGGTGGTATTATGCTACCAGTATGCAGATTTCCCTATTGTAAAACTTCACATGGGAAATCTGCTTAGTTTACGCAGCCCCTGCATGACGGACTTTTATTTAACTCTAGTATGACAGATTTTTTTCTTGTATATCATTACAATATTCTAGTAGCTCTCTCTTGGAGTATTTGTCTATAGTAAACCCTCACTCATGCATTTTCATGTTTTGCTGTATTGCTAACATCTCTTGTTTCAGGTTAAATCTCAAGTCTTTGTGAACTAAGCATTGTGACATTTAGACTACTGTCCTTGTTTATTAATTACTTAACTTGCGTAACTTACATTTCATAACATAAGTCAGTGCAGATTTTGATGGCATTTGTTCATAGAAATATCTGTTCTGTATTTGAAATTTAAAATATCAAGTCAGTACATAAGAGGTACTTCTCTTTTAATAAGATCTAATGAATTATATATTATGTGTGTGTGTGCGCGCGCATGTGTGTGTGTGTGTGTGTGTGTGTGTATTTTCATTGGAACCCCCTTTATTGAGTTCTGTATTAAATAAATCCCTACTATCCATGCTGTAATTAAAGCCTCAATAAGGAAGATAATCCATCAAGCTGACTCATGTTCCATAAAGCCATGTTCGTGGCCTTGTCACCTCATGAATTCTTAGTCAACAATTTTTAAATTTTTTTTGTTAGTGAAACAAAAAATACGATTTGGAATTGAGCAAATACTATATAGGGTATCTCAGAGTTCATACTATATATTTAAAGCTGTTTTTAATATTTATTATAAATATATGTCTTATTGATTGTAAAAGAGATACATTTTAAAATTATACTTTTCAGCCCTTGCCACTCATCAAGCACAGCAGTCTCAAACCGTTCAAACACTTGAGAGGCTCCACAAATTTTTAAGGTCATCCAATGAAAAAATGGAAGCTGATGATCCTGAAGCATTAAAAGTACCTCTTTTACCCCACCAGAAAGTTGCTCTTCATTGGCTCTTATTGAGGGAAAAGGAAGTGCCCTCTGGAGGAATATTGGGTTAGTACAGGAAGTACACTATTTAAAAATGATATTTCCATTATTTATTTTAACATTACATTTAATTTTAGCTGATGACATGGGTCTTGGAAAGACATTGACTATCATTGCCTTGATTCTTAAAGACAAAGAAAATTCTTTTCAAGAGAAGAAAAATCCTAGCAAAAATGACGACGAGGATGATGATTATGATGATGGTGATAACTTGGCTTGGAAAAAATGTAACTTTTTTTTTTTATATTAATATATTATTATTTTAAGATTCGTATCAATGATATGGTTAGTTTTTATCCTTATCAAATATTTAAATTTATTTTACTTTAAATGAAATAATCAACATTTATGTAAATATTGGAATGAGCAGTCATCGAGCCATTTTCAAAGTTAAGTACTGCTTGGAAGTATGTGTTCCATTGCTGCAAATAATTAGTAGTCGGGTGAAGCTGTCTGGTGAGTAAGCCCCATGTAAAAATATTTTCCACTTGAACGCGTAAATTGTTTCCTTGGGTTTGCTGTGTGTAATGACCCATTTAAATGAAGAAAAATGACTTTATATTGCCTTTTAACACATTTCTCTTATGGGAAACTAGCTATTGAGGTTGTACTCATGGCAAATAATTTTGAAGTATTTTGTGAAATATCTGTGGATCCTACTCAGGAGATGACAAAATTGACGTCAAAACTGTATGTATATATAAAACACTATAGTGGTCATAAGTTTAATTTTAATATTACCAAACTCAATATTTAAATGTTTTATATAAAACAAAATATGAAGTTCATTAATGGCTGAATTTGGACCAGGTGAGGCGGGAGGGGGGGTTAGAGGGGGAGAATATTAAATGATAACAAAAAAATCAATGCTACTTGAAAACCATAGTTTGTATGTATACTATATTCTTTGCTAAAAACTATGGTGCTTATGAAATTTGTGAGTTTTACATTTATTCCAGCTGTTGAGGGAAGAAAATGGTGCCGATGATGAGGTTGGACAGTATGGGTACATTGTGAGCTAAGGCTGTCGTCTTTGGACAAATGCCAAAGGTTTTATATTTACCCCATTTGTATTTTCTATTTTATGTTTTACTTCTCCAAACCCAGTCCTCTAGGTACCAATTTGGTCATACATTAGTTTCGAGATTTTAGCAGGTTTCCCTTAAGAGAAATCAGCTCTTCAGGTGACTCATGACGTGATTTTTGAAAAAATAATTTCCTCAAATATCTATTGATCCTGCCAAGTGAATGGATATATATACTAGCTCAGATACCCAGCTTCGCCCGGGAATTCATTTGATGTTAAATGGTGATGGTATTTTTTTTTTGCAAGTCTTTACTTTCCATGATATTTTGACATTTCCCCGTCACAGTGTTTAGGATTTATTCCCGTCGTTGCTGTGGATTTGTTAATAATAAAATTAATATTTTATGTAAGACTTCACTGTCCTCCATATTGTCATATTTCCCAACTCCTGTGCATAATGGATAGATTTCAATTATTAAGGACAATAAAATAACATAGATTTGAATTAATTTTTCCAGGTGAGGCACCTGGTAGTTCATATTGGAAAGAATTGTTGAGTATATCAATATTTCTACGCAAATTTCTTGATTCATACATTCTTCCCGAAAAAATGTATAAAACAAAAGTTACTCTAAATAACAAAGTAAACAACTTTTGTTATGTTCACGTTTGTCGAAAAACAATTAGACAATGAAATATCGTGGATTTTTATTTTAGGTCTCCCTTATATTCCCGTAACT
The DNA here is from genome assembly GCA_019009955.1 of Riptortus pedestris. NCBI lineage: Eukaryota > Metazoa > Arthropoda > Insecta > Hemiptera > Alydidae > Riptortus > Riptortus pedestris. The sequence goes on from CM032232.1 coordinate 51,892,933, forward strand.
CCCGTTCGAACCTAAAAATTTTAATATTGCTTATAATCATGAAACAATTAATGCTACTTTCCATATAGAGCTATGTTAAGTTTGGTTCAATTGTTAGTGCCCAATAAAATTATTGACTCCCGCTATAGCGATAAGCGCATTTATACTTCGGCATACGACAAAAGTGTATATAACAAAAGTTACTCTAAACAATAAAATAAATAACTTTTTTTATGTGCGTATTTGCTGAAAAAGCAATACGAAACGAAATATCGCTATTTTTAATTTCAGGCCTCCCTTATAACCCCCATTCCCGTTCGAACCCAAAAATAGGAATATAGCTTTTAATCATGGAGGAATTAATGCTGATTCATGCCGAATTTTGTTAAGTTTGGTTCAATCGTTAGTGCCCAATAATATTGTTGGCACCCGCTTTACTTTTTAGTGTATATCTCGTTTTTACTTTGTTACACGACAAAAGTGAATATAATAAAAGTTACTCTATATAACACAACAAACAACTTTTGTCATGTGCTAGTTTGCCGAAAAACCAATAGAAAACGAAATACCGCTATTTTTAATTTCAGGCCTCCCTTACAACCCCACTCCTGCTCGTCCCTAGAAGTGGTGGTATGGCTTATTATAACGAAGGAGTTAGTGCTAATACACATACCAAGTTTTATTAAGTTCGGTTGAGTCTTTTGTGCCAAATAAAATTGTTGACTCCTGCTTTAATTTTTAGCGTATAACTCATTTATACTTCAGTATACGTCGAATGTGTATATAACTAAAGTTACTCTAAATAATAAAATAAATAACTTTATTTATGTGCTTATTTGCCGAAAAACCAATAGGAAACGAAATATTGCTATTTTTAATTTCAGGCGTCCTTACAACCCCCACTCCTGATCGTTTCATCAGAGAATATTAATATAGCCTAAAGTTTAAGTTGAAATCGTGAAAATTCTCAAAAAAAATCAATGTACAGACAGAGGTTACAATTTTATATATATATATATATATATATATATATATATATACATATATATATATATATATATAAACCCACACCAGTTAGTCTTTTAGTGCCAAATAGACATTAAGTTTATACAAAAAAATATTTTATATTTTGATATTGTACTATTTTTTAATTTTTAGATCCTCATGGGAAAAATCTTATAGTTTGTCCATCTTCTGTGATGGGGCAATGGTCATCAGAAATAAATTCTAAAGTGAAAGGTGGTCAGCTTTCTGTCTGCCTTCACCATGGGACCAAGAAGGAAACAAGACCTCATAGGTAACTATTTTGAATGCACTGCATATTTCAAAAGAGATCATTTACTTATGTGACAAAAGGGGTAACAATATCAATAGTATATATACAGATTTAAATAAAATATTATACCCTCTAGTTAGCTTGTGGAGAGCAAAATGGATAAATGTATTATTTGGTTGTAGTGGATGAAGTGTTATAATTGTCAATATTAATGAAATCGTAAGAACCAGTTCATTGTTTATGAATGCTAGCACTTTTTATACTTGTTTCTGTAATTGAATCTTTACTGTAAGAATCCATCTCTTCTTGGTAAAAACTAACATAATATTTATCTGTTGACATTTTGCTTTCATCTTTAAGCTGTGTAATTCAATTTATTGTGAAATATTCAAGTGTTAGCATAATTAAAGGTAACTAGATAAGAAGCCATCACTTAATTGGAAACATTTAAAACAGTGGTTATTAAATTAATCAGTTCTTTGTGTTGGTGATAAATTTAAATCTTTGCGAGCAGACTTGGCTAGAGAAGAAATCTGATTAGTTGAGAGATTCATTGAAGAATAAAACGAGGGTAGGAAGGTGATTTATTGGTGGATTTTTTGAAAAACCATACAAATCCTGTCAGTCAGTGATGATCTGTTGTTAGGTGTCAAGGGGGGCAGGAGGGGGGGGGGAGACTAAATTAATTTGCCTAGGTGATGCACAGGTGGAAATTAATTGAAAATATATACAGATCAAAAGTAAAAATGCAGTTAAGAGAAATCTATAATAGATGGACATTGCTGGAAGTGAAGGACAATAAATAGAGGCATGAAAGAAAACTTTGCCAAATCTTACCAAGCTATATGGAGAGATTGATAGCTAAGAATAAAATGGACTCGGATCAGCTACACCCTTAGAAAAAAAAGGTGTTGCAATTGAAAAGGCTATTTTGGAGAAGAACCCAAAGGGTGCCCGCAGCAATGGATGCTAACAGAAGACTTGAAAGTCATTCTTAATGATGGAAACAATAATTGGAAAAATGTGGAATGAGGTAAAGGGGTATACAATAGAGTACAATGACTTTGCATTGCCTAAAGAAATAGAAAATAACACGGTGTAATATGATTTCCTATTGCTTTCAAAAGAAACTTTTTGGAACTCTCGTTAGAATGTTACAATTTTTGCAATCCCTAGTTTTTCATACAAGCACATTTTATAATACATTCCTTAGGTGAGAAATCTTGATTATATTATAATGATTTTATTTTTTTAAATCTTAGTTAATGTGAAATAGTTAGAAAACACAAGAATATTTCTATTTATTGATTTCAAAACTTTGTTTTTTGTTTGACCATTCCTCATAAAGTTCTCAATTCTTATTTCAGATTGGCATCCTATGATGTTGTGGTTACAACTTACACAGTTTTATTATATGAAAATAAAGGAGCTAAATCTGTAAGAAATAATTTAATAAATAGTTAACTCATACTGCTGAATTAATTATTTAGAATATTTTCCTTACTTGAAAAGAATTTCTGGTTATCTTAATGACATTCAAATTCCTTAAATCATGCATAGACACCTTTTCTTGTAAATTCACGAGTACATAGTTTTAGAAACTTAAAGTAGTGTTTTTATTACATGACAAGTAAGATTTTAATTAGCTGTTGTTTTCTAATGATAAAAATGCACAGAAATGAAACTCCTTCATTTTGATTGTTTCATTAGCCAGTAACAAACTCTCTTCAAAAGTCGCTTAAGTGTTTATAACATTACTCAAGAAGTATATATTCCAATAATAAGATATGTGTCGAGGCAGCTGTGTCATCCATCGACCTTATTCTAAAAGCTTTATTAACTTCATGAATCCTGCTGCGCTCTGTTATCTAGATCCTCCCTTGTTCCAAAGAGCTTTTCCACTTGCTCTCTGTTTTACCCACTATACTCAAATCCACTCTATAGGAGACTAACTCCTTAAACATGTGGGTCTTTAAAAACATTTCTGAAAATGGGTCCTCAATATTACAGTGATTATAAATGAAGAAGGACATTCATTTAGTACTCAGGCTTGGTGTGGTGGGAGTATTTAATTGATGTGTTTATTATATACTTAATGGAAGTATTGGTCCTCTTTTTTATATTTTAAAGTACAATAAATATCACTGTCACTTATTAAGACTGTTAATTTCAATTATAATGAGAATAAAATTTTAAAAGTTTGGTATTTTTTTCTTTTACAGAATCCACTTTTGAATGTAAGATGGAATCGTGTCGTGTTAGACGAAGCGCATTCAGTTAGAAACTATAAATCACAAACAGCACAGGCTGTGTTTGCCCTTCGTGCAAAGAAGAGATGGGCACTCACAGGAACACCCGTTCATAATAAGCTAGATGATTATTTCTCTTTGTTGAAGTTTCTGCGATGTAAACCATTTGATGATCTTGTAGTAAGTATATATTATATTTTATACTCGCTAACTTTAACTCATTCATATTTATTTAATTTGAATCACCAGAAATGAATGGATCCAGAATAAATCATATGACAAAAATGATATATGATGGAAGTGATAGCATGAAATTTTTTCGAAGTCACTGAGAATAGGAAGGTGAAACATTTTGTGCATTTTCTGATGCACAACTATTTCATCGCAGTGGATTGATATTATCGAAACACCTCAAAAATTTCAGTGAGTATAGATATAGGAAAAGTTACTCCTGAAAGATCCAAATGGCTCATTTAAATAGTTTTGATTTTGACTTGTCATTGTATATCACTACCAAAATATTTATATCTGCTCTGTTCAGTACCAAAATCCCCAAAATAGTATTTTTCAACATTTGATTGGTCTTTTTCTTTACTTCTATTTATATTTTTTTTAAAAATTCAAAATTCTGATGATGTTATTGCATGATGCTTTTAGTTTTAAATTGGTTAAAAGTATTTTTGTTATTTTATACATGAAATTAAAAGTGTGCATTCAATTTATTATACAATACACTTTTAAGAAACATTGTTAATAATAATCAAGTAAATATGTTTTATTTGCAAATAATGTTATTTAATAACTTATTTTGAATGAGCTGAATTAACTCTGTAAATACTTTCTTGTAATTATTAAATTCATTTTTATAATTATGATAATTTATGGAGTAACTTTATTTTCATAAAATACGTATTAATTTGTTTGAATATGTCACTTTCTCTGACCATTGATAAACTTCATCTTTAGTTTTACATGGAGCACCTAAATTTACCCTGTGCTCGACCATCACATGAAGAAGGGGCAGGAACTCACTGGAACACCTGTTCTCTATAATCAAGCTTATTGTGAACAGGTGTTCCAGTGAGTGTCTGTCTACTGCATTTGAACTGGGTTGCATTCATAACCTTAGAAACTACTGGTGGATTCACTTAGAAACTGGAAGCAACTCGCCAGAAGATCTGTTTATAATAAGCTCAATAACTATTTCTCTTTGTTGAAGTTTCTGTATTGTAAACTGTTTAACAAAATGGTATTTTTTTTTACTGGGTTATATCAACTAGTCATGGATAGTGTTTTTTATTATAAACTATGTAAAAATAAAAATTTCTTTTCCCAAAAGCAGCCCCAAGTATAATTGTAGTTATTTTATCTATTTAATATCCATTTTTTTAAATGCTCTGTTGTATGTCTGAAGAAGGTACATTGTATTCATAGTTGTAAATAAAACATGCTTTGTTATGTGTAACATATTAATAGACTAAAGTTAATAATAGCAGGCAGGGAACACCTCCTCAGCACTTTCAATCCCCTTTATTTATAATACCTTTACAGTTCTCTGGATAATACAACATTGCTAAAAGAGTAAACATTAAATGTATGAGTATTATCATTTAAGGTTTAATGAATACTTACTTTCATTGAGTTTAACACGTCATTTATGGTAGCTGTACACATCTCCATTACATATATTATGCAATAAATTATGTATATAATGCAAAGTGAATATAAAAATTACACTAAATCTTAGTGTTTATGTTTTGCATCCTTAGCTTTCCGCAATCTATAGTAGTAATATCAATGGCAAGGTGTAGAGCTTGCATCTTACATAATAAACGTGATAAAATAAAATCACTTCCTACCTAAAACTACTTCATTATTCAAAACAATGTGACTTACAAAATAATAATCATGTATACTATCCATCATTATTAAGCATATCAACCACTTTCCCGCCAAAAGCCTATCCGAGCCGACCTGGAGGCATTTTATGCAATTTCAGCACTGTTTTGTTTAAATTACTGCTATTAGTGTTATTCCAAGAATTATACCATCTGAATGTTAATTCACTTATTGGAGGAAAATACATATCTGATTACTGTTATGTAATGATGTCTTAAAGTATTTTAAGAAAATGATGTAGAAGAGGGAAGGGGCAGAGATTTATAACCTCACTAATGCAAATCATATTTAGAACTATCATATAAGTCTAAAAGCTTGACATCAAAATTGGAAATATATCGATGTTGAATATTCATGATCTAGTTTTAACCATAGTACTCAAATGGGGTGTAGAATCACCAGAATCATTATGCCTCTCAAGATATCAAATGAGGCAAGTAGTAAAAGATGTTTGATGATAGCCATGGAGATGAGTTTGAAGCATATCGGGCATATGGTTTGAAGCACTAATGCATCACTGATTCATCAGAACTGTACTTGAACTTAAGATCATTGAACAAGGGTGAGGAGAGGCCCAAAAAGTCATTTTTGAAACATGAAATTCTATGGGTAGCTTCCAACATACCTCGAAGGTTGATAATTATGATGATGATGGATAGTTATTAGTTAATTCATTTAAATAATTTTCACTTCATTTAAATAATGATTGGGAGTATTATATGAGAAAACGGCTGTGTTATAATACCTTTGTACAGTTGTTAAAATATCAAAATTAATTTAATTAATTAATCCCTTATATAGATATGGAAGAAAATGGTGGGAAACAAAGGTGATGCAGGAATGCAACGGTTACATCTTATAACAAAATCTCTGTTGTTGAGAAGAACAAAAGATGAGATTCAGAAATCTGGTGGACTTCAATCGCTAAAGCAAAAAGAATTCAATACTGTTGAAGTAACGCTTGACCCAGAAGAAATGGAAGTTTACAGGAAAATTGCCCACTTTTCTCTGTTAGTATAATTATCAAGCATGTGCTATTCTATTTTTTAAGCATAATTTAATTATTGTTTTAGCAAATTTCCCTTAAGGAAAATCAGCTATCGAGGTTGTACTCATGAAACAATTTTAGAAACATCTTCAAATGTAGATGACAAAAAGTATGCCCATTAAAATTTACACGTATATAACTATTATCATTCTAGTGTCTTAATATTTGATTGATCACTACAAAAGTTTGATATTTAAAAGTTTCTTGTAAAACTGATGATCATGATCATTAATGGCTGAAATAGAACCATTAGAAGTGGAGAGGGTTTAGAGGGAGTAAAACAAAAAATCGGTAATATCTCCCTTTTGTTCTATTCATTTTTTTTATTTTAACTATTAAGAGTGTTATATGCATTGTTTTGTTTTCAATCTTTAGTAAACTGCTACACCTACTCATCTTATAATAGCAATAAGCTATTATCACAAAAAACCTTATATCAAGCTTAAAGACCTCCTAATTGTTTTTATCTTAGGCTTACTATTTGAGATAAATGATAAATTTGTCATTGCAGGAGGGAAATCTGCTTAGCTTATATTCTCTTTAGTGTTTTTTCCTCTCCCTATCATTTGGATCTCATTGAAGTCAAATAAGTTGATTCGTTTTTATAGCATAATTGTTAACCCTTCATTTTAACAAGTTAATTTATTAGTCTCACATGTCCATTTTGTTTATATAAAATTAACAAAATTGATTATTAACCTAGATATTTGCATTTTATAGTTTTTGACCTTCAGTAAACCCTTACTCCTACTCATGTCATATTAACAAAAAGCTGTTATATTATGAAACACATTATTTGATGCATAAATACCAAGTATTGTTTTTATTGAACTTTCATTTTTGAGATAAATGCAAATACGTGACACATGTGAAAAATCTGCTTAGTTTATGGAGCCCTTGCATGACAGACTTTTTGAATCTGACTTATAATAACAGAGATATTCTGAATTTTTTAATTCCCCTTCCCCTAATCCCCCTTTTCCTGGTCTGATTTCAGCCATTCATGAATATGATCTTTGTATTGACTGAAGTGGTTAAATATTGAGTATGGTATAGATCAAATAAATATTTTCGAGTCAAGAAATGAAATCTTAAATGGTGACATCTCGCAGATCGTTAAAGTATAATGACTAAAATCTGGAGGAAAATGTTTAATGAGTTTGGTGATTTGATGACGAGTATAACAAAAATTGGTACCGCTGGAGGTTTCATAGGCAAATATAAATACGTGCACGCACACAAACACACACACACACACACACATATACTCGCACGCGCATGCATGTGCACACACACACTTTTGTATGACCTCATTTTCCTTGTTTTCTTAGGTTGGGTTGATGGACATATTTTTAATTGATTTAGATTTTGGATTTTTTGAAAATCATGTCATGAGTTTAATCTCAATAGCTGATTACTCTTAAGGCAAATCTGCAAATATAAAATTGCTTTTATATCTCTATCTTGAGAAACTTAGTATGTAGTACCAATTACAGATTTTTAATTTTTTTTTATCTTTTAGCACACTCCTTGCACAATATATTGAAGAAAAAGCAGAAAAAGAGGACCTACTTAAAAATGGACTCAACATAAGTAAGTGTTTATTATTACAATCATAAGATCTCAAAAATTCCAGTTGTCCTATGTATTTTTTTTAAATTAGTTGCTTTGTCATTTACCTACTGCATACTGATCATGAAATGGAAATTTATATATGCATATTCGTTATTTGATGATGTCATCAATTAAGATTTTACATTCTTGTCTTGAAAATGTTTATTTGATCTATACTATACTCTACATTTAACCGTTTCAGTCAGCACCTAAGATCATATTTGGCTTTTGTTGGCTGAAATCGGGCCTGGAGTAGGGGGGGGGGTCAGAGGTGGCATTTAAAATTGCAAAATATTAATCATTATTGTGAGTCGAATTGTACAATGTTAAACTATTGATGGTCTACAATTGTTCTATGCATTTTTTGAAACTTTAGTAATTATGAAGTATTGTTTTCAGTCTTCAGTATCCCCCCATCCCTTTCTAGTCATGGTTTTAGCAGATTTCCCTTAGGGGAAATCAGCTATTGAGGTTGTACTCATGACGGAATTTTCGAAGTTTTTCTTCAAATGTCCATCGATCCTACCTAGTAGATGACGAAAATGAGGTCCGTTCAAAACTGTATGTATATATATCTATCTATCTATCTATATATATATATATATATATATATATATATATATATATATATATATATATATATATATATATAGATCTATCTATCTATATATTTGTCTGTTACCGCTCTAGCGGTCGCAATTTTTGTTTGATCGTTACCAAACTCAATATTTAGTCGTTTTATGTAAAAAGAAAGATCAAGTTCGTTAATGGCTGAAATCGAACTAGTGGGAGGGGGGGGTTTAGAGGGGAGGATTTTCTAAAATTTGAAATATTTCCGTTACTATTCGTCGGATCGAAAAAAATGTATAGAATTAATCTTATTGCATATTTAATTTACTATAAATATTGTTATATACATTTATTCTCTATTTTGCATATTAACCGAGATATTTGGATTTTTATTAAATTTGGGCCGATAACGAACGTTTCGAGCTTCCCGCCAAAAAGTAGTTTGGCCATTTGCCGTAACTGTTCGGCTTACGTATGGAGATTTCTTTATTGTATAACTTCACGCGGGGAATCTGCTTAGTTTACGCAGCCTCTGCGTGACGGACTTTTTACTTAGAAATAGATAATATGTGGTGAGATGAGAACAAAGGTGTCCTATACCAGCATATGGGAAATCTGCTTAGTTTACACAGCCCCTGCATGACAAACTTTTTTTAAAATTTTTGAAACAAATATCAGAATATAATTTATAGATCTTTTTATGATAAATGAAAAAGGTCCTATACAAATTTGCCAAGCAAGCTCTGACTTTTATTAATGGAAATTATGAAATATTACTATTGTCAGTAAATAATTTGTTTAAGAAATTATATTCTCTGACAATTTATAGTAATTCCCTCTAACTTCATTTTTAGTTATCAATGATTTACATCTGTAGCTGTCAAACTTCTATTTTTACAACAAAAAAAAAGTCATAAGTTAAATGTTTTATAAGTATCATTGTACATAAATGGGGATTTGCTGTTCCTGATAAGACGTAGATGGCACAGATATATAAGGGAAATAATAGAGGTATTATATATATATATAAAATTGTAACCTCTGTCTATACATTGATTTTTTTCACAAAATTTCACGATAACTTTTCGTTCACATGTCATAGACACCATAACTGCATTTTGTTTCTTTCGTGTCTGTTTGTTTGTTACCTTTTCACGCACAAACGGCTGAACCAAATTTTATGAAACTTGGTATGTATATTACTACTAACCCAACTTAGACTTTAGGCTATATTAATATTCTATGAAACTATCAGGAGTGGTGGTTATAAGGGAGGACTGAAATTAAAAATAGCGATATTTCGTTTCCTATTGGTTTTTCGGCAAAAACGCACATGACAACAGTTGTTTATTTTGTTATTTAGAGTAAGTTTTGGTATATACACTTTTGTCGTAAATCGAAGTATAAATGCGTTATAGCTAAAAATTATAGCGGGAGTCAACAATTTTATTTGGCACAGAAGACTCAACCGAATTAAATAGAACTCGGTATGTGTAATAGCACTAATGCCTTCATTATAATTAGCCATACCAACATTTCTAGGGACGGGCAGGAGTGAGGGTTGTATGGGAGGCCTGAAATTTAGCACTCGGTATGTGAGTTAGCACTAACTCCTCCATGATAATAAGCGGTACCAATGTTTCTAGGGACTAGCAGGAGTGGGGGTAGTAAGGGAAGCCCGAAATTAAAAAATAGTGATATTTCGTTTTCTATTGGTTTTTTAGCAAATATGTGGATGACAAAAGTTTTTTATTTTGTTATTTAGAGTATCTTTTGTTATATACACTTTTGTCGTATACCAAGTATAAACAAGATATACACTGAAAACTAAAACGGTAGCCGACAATTTTATTTGGCACTAACGATTGAACGGAACTTAACAAAACTCGGCATGTGAATTAGCATTAATTCTTCCACGATTATAAGCTATATTAAATTTTTTAGGTTCAAACGGGAGTGGGGGTTATAAGAGACGCCTGAAATAGAAATTCCTGATATTTCATTTTCTGTTCGTTTTTCAGTCACTGTTGGTCTTTGTACCGTATCAAGGGAAAGGAAGTTTCATTCAAACATAGTTTGGCGGACAGAATACTTTCTATGATTATGATTTATAAATATAAAAAAACTACATGCACATGAGACGGGAAATATAAAAATATTGTGGGCAGTGAAGCCTTACATAACAAATAATTTTATTATTAACAAATCCACAGCAACAACGCGTATACATCGGGAAATGTTAAAATGTCGAGGAAAGTAAAGGCTTGCCAAAACAAATACCATCATCATTCAGCCCCAAATGAATTCCCGAGCGAAGCCGGGTGGGTACCTTAGCTAGTATCTAGTAAAATGGAAGATCTAGTGATGATTAGGAAGAGGTTAATTCTCCCGGCTCATGAAGTCTATACCTTTAGTGGTACATAATTGAACTCGTGTTTAAACAAATAGCCACTTCTTTATTCTAGAACTTACTTTTATTAATAATTATAAATGTATGTTTGATGGGCATAAGTGCATGTTAAATTTACTATTTTGAAAGTTAAATTTGAGTTCTTTTGCAGGAAGAGGTAAAGGATTATCTAATCCATTTGCCGACCATCCAGAACTAGGCCGACTCTATAATGATATGCTTACTATGAAAGGAGGAGTAAAGACTCATCATATACTTGTACTCTTATTACGTCTAAGACAAGCTTGCTGTCATCCTTCACTTGTTACATCAGTATGTACTAATTTTTATATCCTTAACTTTCTAAAATAATGGCTCTGCTAATTATTTCTGTACCAGTAAATATTCTACTATCTGGCCTACAGTGTCTGCTCTTCTTGGTGTGCCGTCTGACAAATTGCAAATCACCTTCGAATTTATCCCAATCTTGGTGCTTCTTATTCAAAAGGTGAGCAATTTGATTCTGGACCTTATGATGATGTGAATTACGCATCTGTTCATCCCATTGGCAGGAACCTAGGACATGGGGAAGGGTTTCGATCTTACTGCAATGCCTGCAGTGGGTGTTTCGTAGGTTCCTTCCTGGGACAGAGCGAACTGGCACTAGATTCACGTTCATTTTCACCGCTGCTGTCCATTCTGATGAAGACAGCCCTTTTTTTGTCAGAAATCCAAGAATTACTGGCCTTCAAGTCATTGAACATTTCTATGTCTTTTCCTTAGTAGTCCTTAGTTTCCTTAGTGAAATCTCTAGTTTGAAGTATATATGGATTTGTGTCTTTCTTAAGGGCCACACATACATATAAAGGTTGCAAGAAATTCTCCCAATATGCTTTAAATAATCCCAAACTTTTCGTGATGTATAAAACATACAGTTAGGATGACAAACTTGCTTAGTTTTTCAGCCACTGTACTTGTGAGTTTCTCAGTATCAAGACAGATTTCTTGTTGAAACATGACCCAGATATTTTATTTTGTCAGTTTGGTCGATACTGAAAATTGTTTGCCTGTCCATAGTAGTAATTTCTTGCTTTACAAATTTTCCTGTCTCAATTATTATTGCTGTGCTCATTTTTGCATTTATCTTTAGACCAATTTCTTTAAAACAGTCGATTGCCTCCTTGATCAAGTATTCGGCTGAATCTTTATCTTTTGCGATAAGAGCAGCTAGCTACATCATCGGCAAATCAACATCATGAGTGGTTTAGTCAATTTCAATCACTTGGTATCTGTAAATACTGCACACATCTTATTCACCAAGCTCTTGGAATGCAAAATCTATTGCTATGTTGAAGAGAAAAGGTTATAGTGGAGCCATCTGGTCCACACCTTTCACCATAAGGATTGGTTCAGTTTTCTTGTTTTTGGACACTGTTATTCAATTTCTTTCTAATAGAGTGATCACAAGTTTTTTCATTTTAATTGGAATTAGGTAAGTTGATATAGTTTTTTTTATATGTGCGTGTCCAACATTTTTTCCCCCCAAAATTTGAGAATTTTTGCAATCCTTCCCACAAATTTCACATATTATAACATTTTTGTCTTCATTTACATTGTGACTTCTCAACTAGTAGTGGTTAATTCCGTGTTTTGTTAAAACTTTTTGGCATAGGTGACAGGTGACACTCGAGATCGCTAGCTGTGTTATTTGAATTGTTCAGACGTTGTATGTCTACTGAATTATTCATTGAAATTTTACTTACTTTATGATATCATTAGATAGTCGTTTTAAATAAAAAAGTCAAACATTGGTGACGGGACATGACTTCTCTTAGTTTATGTGAAATATTTACTTTTTCTTCTCTTCTAATAAGTGGTTTCTTTTCACACACACTCACTCACACACACACACGCACGCATGCACGCACGCACGCACACACGCGCACACGCACACACACACACACACACACACACACACACACACACGAGAAGACTAAATAGTATTTCTTTAACCCTTTGCTTGCTATACCTGTAGGAAGACTCATGTGACAGAAGCATAAATGTGTTGTCCTCTTCTCCCTACCCATTTATTGTCCTGAATAGATTCACCTCCTTGCTGCATTTGTGAGCCCATGTGCATGCACGTGTGTTTGTGTGTGTATGCAAGTGCATTCATTGTAAATGCCAATTAATATGTGCCACAAAAAAAAAATAATATAAGTTTTAGTTTTGATAATTTAATGTTGTACAATGCTCTATCTACAGATGTGTCTTTAAATCAAAAATTAATGGTTTGTTTGGCTTTTCATAAGCCATCAGTAAGATCCTACTACAATTCCTGGACAATCTTTTGTCACTAAACACCTCTTGACCAGTTTAAATTTTAAGTCCCTTTCAGACTGTGTTTAGCAAATCCTATTCTTCTATCGATTTCAGCTCTACTGTCATTCACTGAACATAATGATAGTAGAGCTGAAGCCGATAGGAGAATAGCACTTGCTAAACAAGCCTTCGAAAGTGAAAGAAGCATTTTAACTAATAAGCATATAAGCATGGGTACGAAAAAAAGTGTTTCCTAAGTCTTTTGCAACTACTTGAGTCTACTGCATTACGGTAGCGAAAGTTGGACTCTCCACAGAAGGGAATACAATAGTTTGGAAATGTGGATCTGGTGTAGAATCACTAGAACAAGTTGGAAAAAAAAAAACAATATTGAAGTTCTAAGTGAGGTAAGTGGGAAAAAAAGTCTTATCAAGGCAATGGAAAAAAGAAGAGTGAAAACTGGGCATATCATAAGGCACAACAACTTCAATGCAAATATATTTGAAGGTAAGATTCTTGGGCATAGGGGAAGAGGCCTAAAAAATCCTAATTTGAAGACATCAAGCATCTTATGGATTTTGGTTCTTTAACAGCTTCTAATAGAACACTATGGTCGCAACTACAAGGCGTGGCCTTTACTTCATGATGACGATGTTCAGACTAAAGTTCCATTAGTGGAGAAATGGAGTATAGAATGAATGATTACTTATTTCAGTACAAAGAAAAGTTTTCTTGGTTTATATAATGGCTGCTTGATATAATTTTTTTAATGTTATATTATTTGTTTTTCCTTATGCAGCTAATAGACAAACAAGAGATTGGAGATGTTGTGGAAGATGATGCTGGCAATGACCTTGACCTTTTGGATCAAATGATGAATTTATCAATTGTACCTGATGAAAATGGTGGGACCAATAAGAAAATCCTTTCTTCTGATGCCCCTGTATTTAAGAAAGACAGATGCAGTTCAAAGGTAAAAAGCTTTAATTTCTCATTGTAATAAATAGACTGGTATGCTGTTTTATAGTTTGGCAATAATGAAATCACGCCTTCCCATTTAGATCAAAATTACTTATAAATGATTTTTGCTTTTACCGGGTACAAAAGTAAGGTAATGAATATATATATATATATATATATATATATATATATATATATTATTTTATTACATTAATACTTGGGTATTTGGGGATCAGTGGTCTTACACCAAGAACCAAATTTAGGGGTGAATAGACTTTGTATTAATAAGGCTGATTGGGGCAGGTTATCTACAGGTTACCACTTTTTTCTTGTCAGGGTGGGACTAAGGATTTTATTTAATGTGTTTGTCACTAAATAATTTCTTTTGCCCAGGCGAGAATCGAACTTGCCACTCTGGGTTTACCATGTGAGAGTAAGGTCAACCCTTTAACTCACATGGCCTGAACCCCTCAGTTACTTTTAGTTGTAATGATTTTCGGTTAAGTTCTATTGGTTTTATGTTCTACCAGGTCCAGTTTATGTATTTAGTTGCTGAAAGATGCTCCAATCTTAAAAATGAAATAACAACACACAAGCTTTGTGCGAGAACAATTAGCAATATTGACTATTCACTTTTAATTTTGCCAATCTTTTACTTTTCTGCTATGCCACCTGTGTGAATGTATTTGCTTTTATGTTGTGAATCAAAGCATAGTCTATGCTTATAAAGTTACTCTACAGGTTAGCTCTACAGGTGAGGTATTAAGTAAATTGAAAATAATTTTGATTATTCCAGATGAGAGCTGCAATTGACTGCTTATCTGAAATTCTACAATCTGAAAACGACAAAGCCATTGTAGTTTCCCAGTGGACATCAGTTTTAGAAATACTCGATAGATTTCTTAAAAATATGGGAGTTAAAACTGTTTCCCTGAATGGGACTATACCTGTCAAGGACCGGATTGGAATCATTGAAGACTTTAATAATAAAATACATGGGCCAAAGGTAATTGTTATTATATTCCCTGTATGTGGAATTATTTATTTCTGTTCTCATTCCTATTTTACTTGTCTAATTGGCATTTTTCTCCAATGCTCCAAATGTACAAATTTAATGTCAATATTTCAAGTTTCCGAAACCAGCTTCGTATGGATTTCAGTTAGGAATATCATAGGCTGTTATAGGTGAAAAGCTCATAACATGCCTCTCTTAACCAAAATTGACTAAATCTATGTTCAAAGTCCCAATTTCTTTTTATTGAAAAATCAGCACTGGGACTGGATTTTAAAATATTATTTACTAAGTGTATATAATAGAAGAGTGTTCTACGCATTATTCTTGCTTAAATAAAATCATGCCATTTTTCATGAATTAAATTAAATACTTGGATTTATAAACCAATGTTTCATTTGGAAATGTTTATTTTTTCTGAAGAGATCAGTTTTAAATTAGATTTTATATATGGCTTAAGAGGTATTTTAATTAAAAAAGTAACACTAGATAGGATTTTTTTTTCATCGGTAAATAGACATACTCCACCAAAGAAATTTGGTAACTTGTTTAAAAAATTCAAAATATAATATATTCCGCTCCAATTTCTGACTTAAAAATTCATGATAAATTATTCAAAAGCATTTAGACATTTGTAATAATCTTGGAAAATACTACCAAACAACTCTTCATGTCAATACTAAAAATAAATCAATGGTGCGTAAATTACGTCAATTCCCACATGCTGGAATGACACTAGTAATAACATTTCACTCTATATTCTCTATTTCTAAATCAAAATTCGGTAAGTAGTAGGCTGAAAACAAGAAAGTATGAATAACTGGATTGTGTGTTAATTATTATTTACGTACACTTTATGCTACTATGGCTAATCGGAATATGTTATTTACAGGTTATCTTTTCTAGCCAGGGTGGGCCTAAGGAGTTTATTTAATGAGTCAGTCACTAAATAAATTTCTACTGCCCAGGGCGGGAATCGAACCCGCCACTCTAGGTCTACCACGCAAGATTAAGACCAACGCCTTAACTCACACGGCCAACCTGAGCCCCCATATGTAGATTAATATTAGCCTCTATAATTCGATTAATATTTGAGTTACTAGAAAATGTTCATAACAAAAATTGTAGAGCTCCAACAGAGATATTTTGACTTTTCTAATATTTTTTTATACATGTTGTCTCTGACTCGAATATTAACTGAGTTTTGGTATTTTTTGTTTTCAACCTTCTAAACCCCCCCCCCCTATCCATTTCTACTCATCTGATTTTAACTTTGAGTGCCTCAGTCACTAAACATCTCAAGTCCTGCTAATATTTTAATTCCTGTTTACATATACTTCTTACTACAAGAGAAATAGAGGTAGATGGTGAGATGAGATCACCATGTGACGTATTCCAACACGTGGGAAGTCTTCTTAGTTTATTCAGCTTTCCATCGCCTGCAAAGATAGGCTTTTGTTGATAATCTGATAGTCTACTCAATCTGTTTTTTTTGAAGTAGTCATGGAAACAAAGTTTAAAAGTCTACTTGTATATTTAGTTTTTTTTTTTGTTTTGTTTTAGATATTGTTACTCTCTTTAACAGCTGGTGGTACTGGTTTAAATCTAGTTGGAGCTAATCATTTATTAATGTTTGATATCCATTGGAATCCTCAACTTGAAGCTCAAGCATGTGATAGAATCTACAGAGTTGGTCAAAAAAAGATTGTACACAAATACAAGTACTTTATACTCTACTCTACCTATATATATGTATATATATATATATATATATATATATATATATATATATATATATATATATATATAGCATGAAACACAATATTTATTTATTCATTTTAATGTAAAGCAAATTATTTTCCAGTAAATTACATTACAATTATTTCAGAAATACATAATAATTTATAATGTGCTTGGTAAATACCGTTGAAACGAGTGATTTATGATACAGTTTATAAAAATGTTCTTCTATATAAGCATTTAAATAAGATTATAATAAAAATTTGTAATGATATAATAATAATATTGATGTTGAATAGAAAAAATAATAGTAACAGAAGAAGTGTTTCCATTATACATAAGATCATAAAACAATAACTGAAGCTATAAATTGAACTCAAAACAAAGGAGCCTGCGATATCTTCCAGTTCTCTTCAGATAATTATACAAGTTAATATAATCTCCTCCATTTAGAATGGCTATTACTTGATCCCTGCTGAGGGTAATTCAACCAAATGCTGCAAAGTGGAACTCTCGGAGAATGGGACAAACAGTGGGGAAGTGGTTGGTGTCTTCAGGTTCCTGGAGGTTACAGAGTGGCAGCGGCATTCCTAATCCAAAGCTTCTTGTTCAAGTTGAGCATGTCCTGGCTCTGGCTACTGCTCTCATATAGCAGAGATTATTTACTTTAGTATATTCTAATACTTGGGTGGGAAATGAGAGTTCTTTGTATAAATCATAAATCAGTGTCATGTCTTTTGGCAGGCTTTTCCTCGGCGCTTTGATGAAATTTGACTTCAAGTACCATGCTCACAAAGGTCTTTTTTGGCATCATGGGAGAGAATAGATTTAACGAAAATTATAATTCACTTCAAAAATACATATTTATATATAACATAAAATAAATTTAAAAAAAAACTAATATTATAGATCCAATGAAATATTAACTATTCTCTTTCTTTTAGGTTTTTGTGCAAAGAAACTATCGAAGAAAGGATTTTAAAATTACAAAAACAGAAATTAGAACTAGCAGAAGGAGTACTGAGTGGCTCAGGGAAAAGTCAAAGCTCGAAACTAACTCTCAGTGATTTGAAACTACTTTTTGGCATTAATTGATGGCAAATGTTTTCCCCTTATCACTTCAATGTACAAAGTTAGATGTATATATAAGTGTATATTAATTATGTGTAAAGTTGTAATAAAATATTGTATAATTGTAAATATGTTTTACTGCTTGAGATAGTTTCAAAAACTGATTGTTTTTTATAATGAAATATATTTGTTTAGATGTTCTCTTATAAATGAAAATCATAGCTTCTGAAGCAGAAAATCCATAATGTTAAGGAAATATAAATAAATAAAATATATAAGGAGTATTCATGCAAACTGTGCTAAATGCTAAGTTGTCCTACCAGAATTTTATATGAATCGCCTCACTTCCCAAAGTATTATTTTCTAAAGTATGCTTTTAACGAGTGACAGGTGAAGAACTAAAAATAACCTACTATCATTGATGTTAACGTATAACACAAAAAACTCTTGGGTGTGTTAAAATCGAATGTGGCATTAGGCTTGAAATAACACAAAACTATAACATACTTAGTAGGTTGTATCACTTCTCCTAGTATGATAAACAGAAACTGTTAAAACAGGAAATATTCAGGATCTAAAACTAAATCAGAACATAATATTTAGCAGTAGAGGTTAAGAAATGTAAAGATGATTGAAATTAAAAGAAAAAGAAACTGTAGTAAGAGAGGGGTTTCTATTGGTTTGCAAATGCATTTGTTTAATTTATTTTTTATGTATTTTGCTGCTTTAACAGATTTAAAAAAAAAAAAATAGTATTTGGACTTGATTTTGATTTATATGATGTGTGGTTTGTAAACATGTTTCTGATTGTTATTATTTTGTTGTTATAATTTAAATGTTTAAAAATCTTTAACATATTTTATTCTCTTATATAACCTGTATATTTTTCTGTTGATTGTAGTGTATTTGTTGATTATTTTAGTTATGCTATGAAGGAATTTGTTGGTCTTTGTCATTTCAATGTTTATAGAAAAAATAAATCATAGTCTTTGAAACTGGTATAACAATACAAATTGTAACTTCATCCAAGCTAGAGAATGGAATAATCACTTGTTCTATAAGCATTGTTCATTTAGAGAGAACTTTCATCTTTGTGCAAGGTTATCACAAAACCCATAGTTGGTAGCACTGAGCACTGCATGATTCAAGTAATATTGGTTTGCATTGTAGTGGTCCTCGAGGTGGACGCTGAAAATAAAAGGAAGAAGAAGAAGAAAGAATGGAGAAAAAGGTTGGATGTGTACAATGAAATATCAGGATGAATTTACAATTTAATGTCATAATAAAATACTTATTTGGTTTAAAAATTAAATAAAGCTTTTACAATCAGATGGAAATGCGGGTTGAATTAAATTATATCTGTGCTAATTTCTGAACTTAGCTCTGAAATGGGCAGCAAACTTTGCTGATGAAGATAGATTATCAGATAAGAAATCTCGCAAGGAACAAAATAAAGAAATGTTGAGGCAGAAGAATCTCGACATATAGAGCCCCCCCCTTTCCATTGCTGAAAGGAAGGGGTTTATATAATCTCAGAAAAGTAGACTTGGAATTCTAGGTACAAAAAAAGTCAATTCTGAGATTATAAAGACAGTTTATCTCTAATTTTGCAACTAACAATTTCCAGGAACAAAATTTTGAAATTCTCCAAATAATAAAGTTCTCAGGAACAAGTGGTTATTTTATTCTCCTTAAAGAATAAATAACCTTCAAGAATTTGTTTTTATTGTATAGAATTTGTAATATTTTTACAATATTTATGAATTTATAATATTTTTACTTTTCCTAACTTTCTTCTAACTGATATTATTTTATGATAATTCTTTATCTTTTGATAAATAAGCAGAACATGTTAGACAGTTAAATAATTAACTAGTATGGTTAGCGACTAGTCAATTTAATTATTTTGAGACATTTACCTGTCGTTAAGATCAGTCAAAATACTGTGTTTACGCTTATTCTGTTAATTGTTCCTCTCCAAACGATCAGCATCAGACATCCAGGTATTTACAGTTTCACTTGGTGTGAAGAATGTTTTGAACAAATCGCTGGCCATACATGCGGTTTAGTTGGTAGAATTCTATGGTATGTACCCTGAAGATTCAGGTTTGTTTCCTGGCACTTCAAAACATTATTACCTCAGTTATAAATAACTAACTCCTTAATACAAAAACTTATATATTTTTGGTCTTAGATACCTTGATAGAATAATTTCTTGTGTAAATATTATTCAAATAAGTTGATTAGAAAATTGTTTATTTTTAAATATATAGTTAACATTTTAATAATTAATTAAATATTTATTTATATTTTTATAATAAAGAAATTTCATTAAAAAAAGGTCTTTTCATTGGTACTAGTGAATAATGTGTCAAACAGGTAGGTTACACCTCTATATAATTTTTACTAAGCTAAATAGGCTTTGAGAGCTCCAAAGTAAAACTAAATTGGGCAATTAAAGATATAATTTGAAACTACATAACACTGTGCCTTTCTCATCTTCTCTCTTCAAATGAAGACAGGACAAAACACAACCACAACAAAAACCACCCCTCCCCCCCCCAAAAAAAAAACAACAAATCCCTAAAATGATAATTATTTTTAATTTCTCCTTTTAGCAGATTTCCCTTAAGGGGGAATCAGCTATTGAAGTTGCACTCACGACTTGATTTTTGAAAAACTTCCTCAAATGTCTATTAATGCCTCAGGAGATAATGAAAATGGTGCCCGTTTTTACGCACACGCACAAATAACACTAAATCTCTCATCTTCTCTCTTCAAATGAAGGCAGGACAAAAACAAACACAACAACAAACCATCCCCACCCCCTCCAAAAACCCCTAATGATAATTATTTTTAATTTGTCCTTTTAGCAGATTTCCTTTAAGGGGAAATCAGCAGCTATTGAGGTTGTACTCATGACTCGAATTTTGAAAAATTTCCTCAAATGCCCATTGATGCCTCTTAGGAGATGATGAAAATGATGTCCGTTTTTACACACTCACTGTTTTAGCAAATTTTCTTTAAGGGAAATCAGCTATTGAGGTCGTACTCATGACGCGATTTTTGAAATTTTTCTTCAGATGTCCTACCCAGGATATGACGAAAATGAGGTCTGTTAATAATTTTTATATACAGCATTTACACTGATAGCCACAACTCTTTACAACCACTTCAAAATTATACAATTCATGACCCTTTGACAGAAATAATCAGACAGTTACTTACAAGACTTAAACAAAATAATGTACCCATGCACTTTTGCTTGATCAAAGGGCATTCTGGAATTTTGGGAAACAGTCTCGCTGATTTATCAGCAAAATCACCTCGAAAGATACCAAAATTCCAGAATTAAAAACACAATTACTTATTGACTCAATTAACAAATGGCAACAGAAATTGTATACGACTACAAAAGGACAACATCTAAAACTATTTATTCCAGACATTAAAGAATATTTATTACAAAAATTAACATCAACAGACTATTACTTGACACAATTATTAACAGGACACGGAACAAAAAACTCTTATTTTTATCGTTTTGGCCTAACAGATCAACCAAACTGTTACTGTGACTTTACTACTGAACAGACATACAGACACTTGCTATATGACTGCAGGCTACTAACAGACCAAAGAGAAGACTTTAAAACCGAATTAAAATGCCGACAAGATAATTGGCCTGTTGAGGTAAACTTTTATTTTATAAAAACCATAAACAATTAAAAAAATTTGCTGAAGAGAACTATTTAAAACTGAAATACAGTTAAATTAATTATTTATTCATCATTGAAACCTAAATTTGTTTTTGTTTTGTTTTCTATTTTGTCCTTTTCTTTCTGTTGTAAATAATTTTATTTTATTCATTGTTTAAAAAATGTTATGTATTAAGCACAGGTTATGCACAAATTGTTGTATGGGATGTGTGGCTAATGAACTCCCTTCCTGCAAGTTTACTTCAGGAAGGAAATAACTAAAATATATATATTTGCCTGTTTTTATTAACACCTTTCTCAATATTTTAACATTGTTTTATTCATTTTGTCAAAATATGTAAGATAAAATAAATGAGAGAAGGGGGGGGGGTTATGGGATTGTTCTAATGAGGTAAGCCCTAGACCTTTCTTCTAGTACTAGTTTCAATCCTGAGGGAGTGTTCACTTAAATTTAACTGGGGAATTTTAATCTGTTTCCCCATTGTCTGCTCAGCCTTTTAGGCAACTAGGACCTTCTTCTATAAGGCACCACAACACGGCTGGGGATGTTTCAATATACTCACTTAACCTGCCATACAAAATTTTCATTTTAGTCTCCAAAATAAATGTAATTCTCCCCTGATAATAAAATAACACATTTGGTAGAGTATTATTTTTGGAAAGAAAAAGAGCAAATTTATCTCCAATAATATTTATTCACATTAATAATAATTCTATTTGACAAAAATAGTTACAAAATAATATATAATTATTTATATATTTATATTTTCATATATTTACATAATTAGGTAATTTACAATTTAAGTACATTTTATTTGCACAAGCTATTTATCAAAATCAAATGCTTTTTTAATAATTGTTAATTTACATAATAGTTTCAAATACTTTATTATATACAATGCTGTTAGTTAGTACCTTTACAAAAATAAAAGGAAATGTTTTTCCATATATTTGTTTTTTCACTTGATAATCCACTGCAGTAATGGCTAATCTACAATATAGTAATAAGGATTTTAATTGTACAATTATTCATACAAGGATTTTAAACTGACCACAGGATTCGTAATTTCAATTTATTAAATCATCTATAATTTCATTAGCAAAGATCATAACATGATCCTTGCTTATAGAATTATGTTGTGTTGACATATTTACTTTTCATTTATTGAATTTTTCTTTTGGGTAAGAATAACAAATGTCCATATATTTCAGCGTAACTTATTTTCATGGTATTAAGAGATTAAATTACATTTACAGAATGATGATGAGAAAATGATATATTTACAGTATTCAACTTTAATATCCATTTATATTAAACAGAATATAAGTACAGAATGCCACTCCATCATAAAATATAGTTTTAGTTAGGCAAATCACAAGGTGTCACTCTGCAAGCTAAGATCAAAATATTTAATTAAAGCATCTTAAACTAGTTCTAAATAGCTGAGGCGGTAGTTAAACTGCTCTAGAGGTTTTTGAAAAATCAGTTATTTTTATTTTACATTACAAGATAACAAGAAAAAACAGTTTTTTTTTTTAAAGTGTTTTATGTTAAGATATTATGTATGATATATTTGATTTAGAATTTGTAGGTTTAAATTTGGTCCTGGTTGTTAGTATGTAGAAGGAAAGTAATTGTTCATCGAAATTCTTATCTTGTTTCAGAATAATATGTGCTAGGCAAAGTAAATATCTTAGTAGCTAACTAGAGTTTTTGATAGAAACAGAAATGGAGATCATGTCTTATCTAGATGTGGCACAATGGAATTAGTATCCTTGTGGCATAGTAACGTGGAGCAAAGAATTGATTAATTAGCTCATTCCCATAAAGAATGGATCTGGGAAAACAATTTAAAAAGTGGTTTACTATTCCTTTCACGATGAATAATATTCCAAGTGATTAATGCTTTATGAAACTTATGTTTATCAAAGTTGGTTTATGTCAGCTGGAAGTGAATTATATTGTATGTTGAGAAAAAATGCTTATCTTGCAAAATGAAGATTTATTATAGAGAATTTTTAGCTAATATATCTTTATTGTCGAAGTTTAGCCTTTTAGAAGATTTCCCTCGGGGAAATCAGCAATTGAGGTTGTACTCATGATGGGATTTTCAAAAGATTTCTTCAAATGTCCGATCCTGCCCAGAGGATAATGAAAATGAGGCCTGTTTAAAATGTTTTATATATATATATATATATATATGTGTGTGTGTGTGTGTGTGTATATATATGTTTATGTCTGTTAACTATCTAGCTGTCGCAATTTTTCTGATCGTTACCAAACTAGATATTTAAACGTGTTATGTAGTTCATTGACGGCTAAAATCAAGCCAGTGGGGGTGGTAGAGGGGGAGAATTTCGAAATGTCTCTGTCATTATGCGTCAGATCGAAAAATTGTCTAGAATCAATTTTATTGCAAATGTAATGTTCTATACATGTTATATATGTTTTATCAATACTTTGATTATTAACCAAGATATTTGCATTTTTGAGTTTTTGGTCATCAGTAAACCCCCACTCCTACTCATTTCATATTAACAATAAGTTGTTATATTATGAAGCACTTTATTTGAAGCCTGAATACCAAATATTGTTCTCGTTGAACTTTTACGTTTTGAGATAAATGCAAATACGTGATGCATGTGGGAAATCTTATTAGTTAAAGCAGCGCAGCCCTTGCGTGACAGACTTTTTTAGTCAACCTGCATTATGTTTGTCAATTTATAAGATGTCATCCTGTGTGAACAGATTTATGTACTTTTTGATCAAATTTTAGGTATTAGAGTGACAAAAATTAATAAAGCCTCAAAAATTCGGAATATTCAAATTTTCTTTTAGTATGTACAAATAATATATTGGGAAGGGGGATTCATGGGCACTTGAGCTATCCTATGCAATGGCAATCCAGTATTCAATGGCACTTACTTATATCTACTCGAATTAAAGAGAATATTCAATTTATTTAATAACACGCAAAACTCAGAAGAATCCAGGGTTTGTGTGCTCTATGACACATCTTTTACAGTATTTTTTGACTGCTCTGTAGCCATCGATGGATATCTGGCAGTCCTGAATGTTGAGCTGCTGGAGGCCACGGCAGTAGTAGGCGACGCACTGGACCCCCCGGTCTGTGACGAGATCGCACATCCTCAAGCTGAGCTTCTTCAGGTTGGGGCAAGACTCGGCGAGTGCCCTCAGCCCTGCGTCTGAGACATCACACTTCCCGACGTCTAGAGCCCTTAGTCGTGGGCAAGATCTGGCAATAACTGTCAAGGCATCATCTGAGACAGCTTCACACCCTCTGGCATTCAGGTAACGTAACTTGTAGCATCTCCTCGCAATCACTTTTAAACCAGCATCACTCACCTAAAAATAAAAATCATATCTAAATTTAATACATCGTATTAATAGAATAAATATAATGTTTGTTTATTATTATTATTTACGCCCACTTTATGCTACTATGGCTAATCGGGACGGGTTATCTACAGGTTACCACCCTTTTCTAGCCGGGGTGGGCCTAAGGAATTTATTTAATGAGTCCCTCACTAAATAAATTTCTACTGCCCAGGGAGGGAATCAAACCTGCCACACTAGGTCTACCACGCGAGATTAAGACCAACACCTTAACTCGCATGGCACGGCCAACCTGAGCCCCAGATAAATAAATAAAATGTATTTCTATTCAGTGTTAGCATGCACATAATAGGATACGTCAATTAATTTTGTTTTCTGTAAAAAAAAATCCGCCACGCACAATCTGTGTGAACGAAGCAGATTTCCCTCGTGAAGTTTAACAATAGCTAAATCTACATACTGGTAACTCAACACAACCGTGAATATTAAGTGAATAAATACAAGCGGTAATAAGAAATCATTCCCTTCCCAAGTTTCTGAAATGTAAAAAAACAGGTCTGCTAATCTCACACCAGAAAGAAAAACAATTACCACATTATATCAGAATATAACATACTAATTTTATTGAAAACTATTTACTATAGCTAGTGCTATAATTTACAATGAATCAGAATAATTTTTATCTCAATCACTAAAAATTTAGTAATCCAAGAATAAAAGAAGGGGAGGTCACAATGGTGAGTTTTATAGAAAAATAGGTATAAATGTGGTTTGCTATTAATATGTATTGGTTGTACTTTGGCCCAAGAAAGTTCAGGAAGAACTCCAATGTAAATGAGTGGCTGGCATATGACTCATAATATATTCAAGAAACTTATTCAGAAACATTTATTTTTAATATGGTCTTCAAATTATTTAAGAAAGTAAACAATTGTAAAATGTCCAAATATGCTTATTTAATATATATCTTTATTAGATTTTGCATGTATTAATGAGACTTACCCTGACACATTTAGCAACAGAGAGGTATCTCAGTGTTGCACCTAATTTAGCAAGTTCATAGAGACCAAAGTCTGTGACTTGTGTGCAGTCTGAAACACTTAGCTCCCTGAGACCGGAGCAGAAACTAGGCACAAACTTTATTCCTGCATCTAAAAAATAAGTTTCATCTTTTAGAATATAAAATTAGTAAATTCTTAACTTAGACTAGTATATTGATTAAAAGTTTTGCTGTTATAACTAACAACAAAGAAATCAAAGTTACTCAACCTTCTTAGTAGGAGCTCTATGTCTGATTTACTTCATTGCAGTGTGGTCAGTCAGATTAAAGTTATTTAGAGAATCAACATTTTACAATGTTGATGGTGATATTTGGTGAGAAAGTGATTTTTACTATAACCATTGACTTTAGAACATATTTAATGCTTATAAAACTACTTTACAATAATCTTATTGATAAATCATTGTTCAACAGGAGATACAAGACACAACGATATCTCAAACTGTTGTTCTATACATTTTCTCTTCACTTATTTGTATTTTTAGCTACCTCACTCTTTACTAATACCTTTTTCATTTTAAACTAATAATTTACACCATTGAAATGTGACCATAATCTAATACACTGACAGAAGGCGGACAGATGAAAAAACGAATTAAGTACCTATCACTTATTTATTTTTCACTCTACATGTTTCATGTCCATTGTGATGCTTCTGCAAGAGTTGAATAAATACTGTAAAATGATTTGTCCTTAACTTTCAGGCAATCACGTCAAGACTAACAAGATGGTGACAGAGAATACAAATCAGCTGATTACATTGATGAAAAATTCATTACAGGAGCTTTGCCTTGTTGTTTATTAAAATATTTAATAATTATATTATGCAAATTGTTTATCTTATTTTTCTTGTTCACAGCATTCT
Organism: Riptortus pedestris; assembly: GCA_019009955.1. Taxonomy (NCBI): domain Eukaryota; kingdom Metazoa; phylum Arthropoda; class Insecta; order Hemiptera; family Alydidae; genus Riptortus; species Riptortus pedestris. The sequence continues at coordinate 51,920,064 of CM032232.1, forward strand.
GTTTTTTTTGTTTTTTTTATTAAGTGGATATTTTATTTTATTATCCGCTGTGTTATGATTTGGCTTTATCTCACATTCTGAAAATGTCAAAATTAAATAAGTTATGATGTCAAAGAATGGTCAGCCAAAGAAGATCTGCTTTCTAATTTATCAACATCGAACAGAATGTTGTGAACAAGAAAACTGAAATAAAATTTTTTAACTGAACTTTTCCCAATATTTTAATAATCAGCAAGTCGATTAGGTTTAAATATGGCCATGCTTCTTCTTTAATTGATCTTTCATATTTCGACCATTGTTCTGTAATCAATTTTTCATGCTGTTTGTCCTTTTTAAAGTAATGATATAATCAGCTGATTTGTATTGTTTGTCTCCAGGTTGTAAAGTCTTGACGTGCCCGCCTCAGTGGTAAAGTCAAATGATTTTACTGTATTTGTACAACTCATGAAGAGCCATCATAAATATGTAGAGTGAAAGATAAATAAGTGAGATTTAATTTTTTTTTTTCATCTGTTGACCTTCCGCCAGTTTACCTTCAACTAATAATTTACTAAAACTTTAGGCTCATTGTAAATTGTAATCCCTGTTTTCTCAGGGTTTTTACGAAGGAGAAATTGGATTGGCCAAATCCAAAAGAGAGAAACTGTCAGGGAGAGCCAAATTTTTTATCGCCAGTTTCCCTTATTCCCAACAAGAATTTGAAGAAAATTTACCTGTAATCTTTGTACACCTCCGGAGATAAAGGTAGACAAGTTGAGGGCAGTTCCTTACTATGACCCGAAGACCCCCATCATCGACAGCACTGCAGTCTGTAAACAAAATTAAAAATAAATTCTGCAAACAGCAAGTATATATTTAAATATGATGAGGTGTATGCCTTTTCCACAGAAACTCATGACAACTATGACTTTTTTCTTTTTAACACTGGGATGTTAATCAAATGGCTTAACAAATGGAATATGTAGCCCTTCAGGGATTGGTTTAAAGAAAGAGAACATTCAGCCCAGTAACGAAATACAATGAAACAAATAAAATAAAGTGATTGAATGAGACAGGGGTTGAACCCAGACCTCCTTGCGATCAAGGGAAGAGTGATAACCAACCAAACCTCCAACTTGAGCGATGACTATTAAAAACCTTCCTCTATAGGCCACTACCCTAAACTTCTGCTGTCGAAGTAGTTTGAAGAAACTCATTGCCTCAATTTTATCATGGTTTAGTAACATAGGTTACTCCTATGTGCTATAGCAGCCACTCTGTAATTTGGACAAGTACTCATAATTTTAGTTCTCACTACTATTAATAATCTAAAATTACATTTCTCTTTAAATATTCTAGATTATATTTTATCCACTCCTTTCCTTTAACTTAAGTCAAAAATATATAAAGAAATAGAATAGCAATGGAACGAGGAAAATAAAGGAAATGCCACAGCTCATTACCTACAGCCAACAAACAGCCCTTTTACAGCGTTATTAGAGGCACAAAGTTTTATTATGAATAACGTTTTAAACTATATTTTATAATCCAGTAAGATATTAATTACCTGTGAGGTCAAGATACTGAAGCAGGAGTCTGCGAGGTGGTTCGGGCCCAGGTGTTACACTCACACATGAAATTTGGACACAGCCTGGAATGAAAATAACACTTAAAAAGAAAGGAAAAAAAGACATAGCATTAAAAAGTACTACAATTTAATGTAAAATGACTTTAAGGAGGCGCATAACTCATTTATTTATTAGCAGATTTCCCTTAAGGGTAATGTACTCATGACACGATTTTTGACATTTTTTTTCAAATGTCCATCAATCCTACCAAGGAGATGGCAAAAATTATATATATATATATATATATATATATATATATATATATATATATATATATATATATATATATATATATATATATAAAATTGTAACCTCTGTCTGTACATTGATTTTTTTCGCGAAATTTCACGATAACTTTTCGTTTCACATGTCATAGACACCATAACTGCATTTGGTTTCTTTGGTGTCTGTTTGTTTGTTTGTTACCTTTTCACGCATAAACGGCTGAACCGAATTTTATGAAACTTGGTATGTATATTACTAATAACCCAACTTAGACTTTAGGCTATGTTAATATTCTCTGAGACGAACAGGAGTGGGGGTTATAAGGGAGGGCTGAAATTAAAAATAGCAATATTTCGTTTCCTAATGCATTTTCGGCAATTATGCACATCAAAAGTTGTTTATTTTGTTATTTGAAGTAACTTTTGTTATATACACTTTTGTCGTATATTTAAGTATAAATGAGTTATACGTTAAAAACTACTGCGGAAGTCAACAATTTTATTTGGCACAAAAAACTCAACCGAACTAAACCAAACTCGGTATGTGAATTAGCACTAACGCCTTCCTTATAATAAGCCATATTAACATTTCTAGGGATGGGCAGGAGTGGGGGTTGCAAGGGAGGCCTGAATTTTAAAATAGTGGTATTTCGTTTTCTATTCGTCTTTCGGCAAATATGAACATAACAAAAGTTGTTTATTTTGTTATTTAGAGTAACTTTTGTGATATTCATTTTTGTCTTTTAATAAAGTATAAACAAGATATACACTACAAACTAAAGCGGGAGTCAACTATTTTATTGGGCGCTAACGATTGAACCGAACAAAACTCGGTATGTCAATTAGCATTAATTCTTCCATGATTATAAGCTATATTAAAATTTTTAGTTTAGAAAGGGAGTGGGGGTTATAAGGGTCGCCAGAAATAAAAATTCGCAATTAGCAGATCTCCCTTAAGAGAAATCAGCTGTTGAGATTGTACTCATGACACGATTTTCGAAAATTTTCTGTAATATATATACATACATACATATATATATATATATATATATATATATATATGTGACCGATTTTTCGCCATCTCCTGGTTAGGATCGATGAGCATTTGAAGACAATTTTTGAAAGTTGCGTCATGAGTACAAGCTCAATAGCTGATTTGCCTTTAGGGAGGAAATCTGCTTGAATGTGAATTGCTAAGAGCTAACAAAGGATTATAATACCAGGCGAAATATTTATTTAGGGGCCCATCATTCAACTTTATGAACTATGTCTTCACATATGGAGAGAGAGTCGAGATTCGACAGAGACCAACCATTTGTCTATGGCGGACTACATATTTAGCAAGCATGCATTGACACTGATTTCCAATCAAGACCTTATATGATTCATAGAAAGTAGCTTTCAATCGAGTACAAAGCAAATTGCAGCTCCATTTTCAGAGAAAATTAATGGACTCGCCCTTAATTAAGATTTTATATTTCTCATTTGGAAAATGCGTTGCTCTCATTCCTGGTTGCTTGGGAAATCGCCGTTTAATATTTGTAGTTACGAAAGACTAATAGATAATTATTAGTACAGAAATGAGTTACTAAAAGCAGAGCTAAGAGATAAGTTTATTCGCCGATCCATTTATAGAGCAGTATTAACATTGAGTGGTCTTGAAGGACATAGTGGTTTCCAGCAACATAGCTGATTCTTAAGAGCACTTTTCTTTTATATTTAACTACACTTTACAACAGGTGTGGGCACCTTTGACATGTTGCGGGCCAAACTTTAGTGTGCAAATACGTTCGCGGGCCACGTTTAAAAGTAGTGCATTTTAAAGTAGTGTTCATAATTTTTAACGACATGAAATTATAACGACAATGTAATTACAATGCAATTTATTAAAATAACAAAATGAAATGAAAAAAATGGGTACAACATGGTACAATCAATGAGCTTGAATTTGGGAAACTAATCCAGGATTAATTCGACTGACACAAAGACGAAAAGAATATTCCAAATTATCGTCAGTCAGCTTTGTAAGATGTTTTGATTTATTAACTTTAATCGATGAAAAGAACTTTTGGCATTTATAAGTACCGCAAAACGCACAATTCTCTCCTCATCTTCCTCAATTGGAGTAAGTAGTGTAATATTTTTGTTTGGTTGGGTTTTTAAAAATGTCTCGCGGGCCGGTTCAAACATTACCGCGGGCCGGGGTTTGCCCACATATGCTTTACACCATACTAGCTAGTGGATTGTATTTTCATTGCAAGTCCAACTTCCTACATGTACAATAACAATTCTCTTAAAAACAATTGTCAACGGAAAAATATTAGTTGTAAGCCAAAAGCCTTTATGAGGTGTGTGTAAAAAAATGACAACAAATACGTATGAGGGGTTGCGCAAAACTAAGCATTTTTCCCACGTGATGGTATGACACATTATTGCTCTATTGGTACATTTGCTATTCCTAAGTAAAATTCCGGTGAGGAAAAGTGGGAGTTTACTGCAGGCTGAAAACGAGAAAGTATGAAAGGTCCGTCACGTAGAGGCTTCGTAAACTTAGCAGATTTCCTACGTGAAGTTTTATAATAGAGAAATTTGACGAGAGCCGAACAGTTGAGGAAACAGCCCAACTAGCTTTTGGCGGAAACCCACGACTAGGGCCGAAGTTAGCCGATCTCATCTCGTCAATTATCCGCACACACTTAATAAAAATAAAATATTTCGGTTAATATTAAAGATAGAGAATAAATATATTTAACAATGTTTATAGCAAATTTAATTTGCAATAAGAGTGATTCTATACAATTTTTATATATAGTAAGGAGATATTTCGAAGTTTCGAAAATCCTCCCCTCTTATATATATATATATATATATATATATATATATATATATATATATATCATTTTGAATGGATCTCATTTTCGTCATCTCCTGGGTAGGATCGATGGAAATTTGAAGAAAATTTTTGAAATTCGCCCCATGAGTACGACCTCAATTGCTGATTTCCCTCGAGGGAGCATAGAAGTTGGTTGTTGTTATTAGTGTTTTGTGTGATGCTGCATGGATGTCTGTTTTGTTTGTATTGTGATCGATGAGTTTATTTGGGTAATTGTTGTTTCTGAGTATGTTTTTTACTAATTTTATGTTTTCTTTGTGGTACGCTGGGTCACTTAATTTGAGTGCTCTGTGTATGAGTGCTTGTACTATGTTGATTTTTTTTTTTATTGGGTGGTGCGAGTTGTAGTCTATATGTCTGTCTGTTTTGTGTGGTTTTGACCACCAGTTTACTGCTATGGTACCATTGGGTTTCCTTAGAGAGATGGTGTCTAAATATGGTAGTGTGTTATTGTTTTCTATTTCTAAGTTAAATTGCAGTTTGGTGGAATGCGTTGAAGTGTGTAAGGGTGTTAATAATTTCGGTGGAGGGTAAGGTTAGGTAAAGGTCATCTATGTATGTGTAGATGAATGGTATGTTGTATGGTAATTGTGTGAGTGTTTTCTTTATGAGATCAGTCATGATGATATCTGCTATAATAGTGGCTGCGAGTCAACCCATCGGAAGTCCTTCTATAATTTTCTAATGTTTATCCAACATTGACCAAAACTCCAAAAAACAACTACACCATATATATGTATGAGCTGGTCGCCCACTTTTGCATGGATGTGAATTTCACTTTAAATCGATATTTACCTGTGATATCTAGATGGTGTAGTGAGACAGCCCTGGTTACTAGTTCGAAGAGAGCAGTGTCAGTGATGGCAGAGCAGCCCTGTAGTTGTAGCCAGGACAGCTCCGGGCACCTCCTCGCCATCATGAGGAGCCCTTTGTCGGTGATCCAGGCACCTTCGCCGATCACCACCTTCCGCAGCCCTGCTCGTCCGGCCGAACTGCACTGTCTCCTCACGATGCATCTGAAACAACAATAATCACATAAGGAAAGTCCGTCACGCAGGGGATGCGAAAACTAAGCAGATTTTCCACCTACTTCTATAAGACACTTTAATCCCATTCTCTGATCCTATGTAAAAAGTCCGTCACGCAGGGGCTGCGTAAAATAAGCAGATTTCCCTAGTGATGTTTAACAATATATAAATCTACATATTGGTAACACAATAGCACCGTCAACATCAAGTGAATAAATACAAACGATAATATGAAACCTTCAGACTGGAAGCACCTGAAACGTAAACAAACAGGTGTGCCAATTTCTCGCGGGAAAGGAAAACAATAACTGAAATATATCAGAATATAACATATTAGTTTTCTCGAAAGCTATTTACTATATCTAGTACTGTAATTTATAATGGATCAGAATAATTTTTTATCTCAATCAATCAAATTTTAGTAGTCCAAGAACTTAAGAAAAAGGGGGGGGGGGCAGGGTCACCATAACATATTTGCATTTATCGCGTATAATAAAAGTCTCTTGAAAATAATTTATGATATTTAAGCTACGAATAATGTGGTTTATTATCTAACAGAGTATTTTTTGTGTAACATGAGCAGAAGTGGGGGTTTGCTGAAGGATGAAAACTGAAAAATGCAAATATCTAGGTTAATTTTCATGATAGAGAACAAATGTATATAACAATACTTAATTTGCAATAAAATTGGTTCTATAGAAGAATATAGAACAACAATTGTAGGGCATCAATAACTTAAGAAGATCGACAGTATAACATTTTGTGATACGACTCAAAATAACGACAATATTTTGAATTTTCATAATTCCTCCCTCAAAACCCCCCCCCCCCCCACACACACATATTACGTCCTGATTTCAGCCATTAACGAATACGATCTTTAGTCTGTAATGAAACAGGAAAATGTAGAGTATGGTTAGAGAAGAAATAAATATTTTCGATACACGACCTCAAAATCTTAATCGATGGACATGTATCTATAACAGCAAACGATTAATGAAAACAATATTTGCTATTTAAGCTTGGAATAAAGTGGTTAATGATGTAACAGCTTATTGCTAATTTGACATAAGTTGGAGTGGGGTTTTACTCATAGCTGAAGACTAAAACAATCAAATATCTCCGTTAATACTATTATTATTATTTATTAACGTCCACTTTTTGCAACTTAGGCTAATTAGGACGGGTTATCTACAGGTTACCACCCTTTTCTAGCCAGGGTGGGATTTTAGGATGTTATTTAATGAATTTCGTCACTAAATAATTTCCTTTGCCCAGGCGAGAATCGAACTCGCCACTCTAGGTTTACCAAGTGAGATAAAGGTCAACGCTTTAACTCGCATGGCTAACCTGAGCGTTAACACTAAAAATAGAGAATAAATTTAATAACACTACTTATAGTGATTTTAATTTGCAATAAGATTGGTTCTATACTAGTTTTCGATGCGACGAGTAGTAACGGAGATTTTTGAAAATTCTTCCCTCCCACTCGTCCGATTAAGAGTCGGACTTGATCTTTCTTTTCGCATAAAACGATTAAATATGAAGTTTGATAACGATAAACAAAATTATTGCGACCGCTAGAGCGTTAATATATATATATATATATATATATATATATATATATATATATATATATATATATATCTGTCTTGAGAAGGGAAGCGTAAAAATATTGTACATACTATAGCCTTGCGAGAAAAGTTCGTTGTGATTGTAACATGATGTGCGCTTTTATTTTAGGAAGAACAAATAAATAGAACTTGTCCAAAATGAGATAAATGATGGTAGATGGGCTTGTTAACTACAGGAAGAAGAATCTCTTTGGTTTGAATGAAGTTTCCTCTTTGGGCATTGCTGCACTTGTGACCACAACCCACTACCAAATAGGACTACTTCCTGAGATTAGGATCAAAGAAAAAGTAGCGTGAGAACTACACTTTCCATGTTGGTAAATCGGCTTCGGCAATAATTAAGCTCATAGTTAAATAATGCTCTATTCTTTTTCCAGATTAGGTAATCCAAAGAGGTGGGAAAAGCAATTAGATCGTATTACTCTTAATTGGAACACAAATCTTATTGCTCCAGAAATCATTTTGACGGATTGAGCATTGTCTACATTTATTTTCTCACTAAATAAACCTAGATTTTTGGTTTTTATAGTACTTCACACCAGATCCTAATCAACCCTTTTTTTCTGGAAAAAAGTTAAATCTGTTCAGTACCAAAACTTGAGTTATTGTTAAAAATTGTTTTAGGGTGGAAAATGAGAGCTTTGGCTTCTCCCGATTTTTTTGACACTTCATCATATGAATGACAAACAGGTGTATTGGCGTATTTCCTTCTAGAAAATTGTGGATGGGTGGCAATGTCGCTATTCTTAGCACCTCTGAGAGTTGCGGCGAGAGTAACAGTCGCAGAGAGTATCTATTGACTATTAATTGTATTAACTATTCAATTATTTACGTTGTTTATCTGATATTCTACCCTTGAACCATATTTGGATTCCTGTATTCTCAGAAGAACTGCAATATGTTAGCTTTTTTTTGAACTTTATACCTAATTAGCAATTTTCCTAGAAGAAAATCAACTATTGAGGTCATAATCATGACGCGATTTTTGATCCTACCCAGGTGGTGACGAAACTTAGGTCCGCTCAAAACAACATATATATATATATATATATATATATATATATATATATATATATATATATATTTGTGTGTGTGTGTGTGTGTGCGTGACTATTAGTGATCTCAATCTTGGTTTGATAGTTGCTAAACTCGATATTTAAACGTTTTATGGAAAACTAAAGATCGACTTCGTTAATGGCTGAAATGGGAGGTGTGGTTTAGAGGGGAGAATTTTCTAAATATCTTCGATACTATACGTTGAATTGAAAAATTGTAAAGAACCAAACTTATTGAAAATGTAATTTACTATAAATATTGTTATATAAATTTATTCCCTATCTTGAATATGAACTGAGATGTTTGCATTATTCAGTTTTCAGCCTTCAGCAAACCCCCACTCCTGCCAATGTCACATAAACAATACTCAATTTTCTAATAAATGAATTTGTTCGAAACTAAAACATCAAATATTGTTTTCAAGAGACCTTTATTATAGGAGATACAATGCAAATATGTTCTGTTGATTCCTCCCAGTCTTAACTTTTGGACTACTAAAATTTGATTGATTGAGATACAAATTATTCTGATTCATTATAAATTACAGCACTAGATATAGTATTGGGTATGGGAATAAGTTTTAATTGTTTTTCCATACACAGTATTGATGGCATCACATACATTTCATCTAACCTTTCGATACATGAATTTAAAAGGTGGTGTGTATGTATGCTGCTAAACACAGTTTTAGACTTTGGAGTCAAACAGCAGCTATTCATATCACATCGAAATACAGCGTTTGCGGGAAGTTCTCCTCTACAATCCTTCGAAGAAAAAACAAATTATCGGCAAGTTGTCTCTGATGAAGCGTGGTTGCTATAAACATTGCCAAGCAAATGGCCCATTTCCGCAGCACTTTTCTTCGAAGGATTGTAGAGAACTTCCCGTGAACGCTGTATTTCGATGTGATATGAATAGCTGCTGTTTGACTCCAAACAAAAGTCAAAACAAAACAAACATTCTGCATCCAGCGTTCGAAGAGGCAACATCTCTAAGTCTACTGGTGTTCCTGGGCAGTTGCACTTGGTGCATTGTGCCCCTGCTGGATATTCTTGGACAAGAAGAGAGGAGCTGTTTCCTTTTGCCCTGATCAATTACCCAGCCGAGTCCTCCGGAGGGCCAAGGGAATTGGTTTTTGGTTGGGAGACAAGCCGGGCCCTTAAGGCCAACCTGTCAAGTCAGGTAAGGACTGACAGTTCCCCCCCCTCTGAACACTCTCCCTCCCCTGCTCACCGTCATGTCTTCGGACGGCCCTTCTCAGGACCATCCTAAGTCCCAGACATCGGTCGATCTTATACCCCCCTCTTCAGCCCACACCTCAAACTTAACTGAGACCATTGTAGGCCGCGGTAACAGGCGCAAAGCACCCAATACAGCGATTCGCAAGAGTAAAACTGAGGCGATCATTGATCGCCTCATGGAAATCAGGAATAGGGATAACCTGCCCGACGGCCCGATTAGTGCCCCGCCCTCTGACCAGTGTCCCCCCCCTCCCCCACCTTCAGACTTCCCCCCTCTCTCCTCCCACCCTTCTACTTCTCATGCGGCCCAATCAGAGGCCATGGAAATTGGTTTCCAAAAACTCTCCAAGCGGGCCAATGAGAGTACTGATGACGAGGGCTTCACCCAAGTCACCAGTAGGAATAACAAGAGAACAAAGAAGGGTAATCCCTCCCAAACCTCCACCACTCCCACCACTACATCTAATTCTTTTACCCCACTCTCCACCCTTCCGGCCGATAACCCACCCCCCTCAACTTCAAAACCTCCCAATCCTCCACCCATCATCCTCCAGAAGGAAATTTACGGCGCTTCCGCTGTGTCAATCCACCTCAGGAGAAATAACATCACGGACTTTAGGGTCCAGACGACACAGCGGGACCTCCGCATCTTTCCTTCCACCCCCGAAGCCCACTCCGCGATCGTCGCTCTATTCAAACATCCCGAAGACCAAGTCCCCTTCCATACATACGCCCCCCGGGGAACAAAGCGCAATCCTAAATATCTAATACTGGGCCTAGATAAATCTCACCCCATTGAGAGCGTGCGCGACGCTCTAAAACACGATGACCTAATCAGCGTCATGAGGATGCGTAGGACTGCACCAGACGGTACTAAAAAGGAAATCGAGCCCATTCTGGCCACTTTCAAGCCAGGCTACAAATTTCACACCCACTTGGGGCAGAAGCGGGATATTGACCATATAGTCATAAGGGTCAAAGAATATATTCCAGACAAAGAGATCCCTCAATGTCATAGATGCCAAAAATTTGGCCACACCAAGGCCTACTGCTCGCTTCCCCCCAAGTGTGTGAGATGCTCAGGTGCCCACTGGGTCGCTGAGTGCGACCGGGCTCAGAATACACTCAAATGCATTAATTGCGGTCAGAAACATCCTGCCTCCTTCAGAGGCTGTGAGTACCGGCAGTCTATACTCCAAGCAGCACAGGCCAGGCGCAAGGTCCCCGGTCCCACCTACATCCCTGCTCCTCCACCCACCTTCAACCCCTGGACTGCTCGTCAACCCCACCCTCCTCCCACATCACAACCTCAACATCCCCCACAAACCCACCATCTCCCCCCTCCCTCCTCTGCTTACACTCAACCCTCGGCCCAGGCTCAGGCATACCAAACACCACCAATTCAGTACAATACAGCCATGCCTCCCTGGGTCGACAGGATAGAAAGAATGCTTGAAAACCTCCTTAGCTCCGTAAGCTCCCTCCTCGACATCGTCAAGGCAAACATGACCAAATAATGGTTAGGCCCTACTCCCTGCTGAATTTCAACGTAAACTCAGCCACTCTCCGTAAAGCCGAGCTTGAAGCTCTCCTTAGCAAATATGACCCCACAATAGCGGTACTCAGCGACACCCGCTTAACCCCCTCGATGTCATTTACGGTGGCTGGCTACCATACCTTCCGGAGCGACAGGACCGACAAGGATCTCAATGCGGGGGGGGGGGTGGCCATACTAATAAGGTATGGCACCCCGTATAAACTGGAGCAGCCAATAGTTGCTTCAGTCCCCAATGTGATACATGTCCTCACGGTCAAGGTACTGTTAGCCAACCACACGTACACAATCACCGGTCTTTATAGACGGCCTAGAACCAAATGTGAACATTTTAATAACCTGATCGGCCTAGCAATGACCGATAGAAATCATATAGTCGTTGGAGATCTGAACGCCAGACATACCTCCTGGAACAACTGTTCAGACAACGCCCCCGGCATGACGATAATGAAGTCAGACTTCACCGTTGTGCACCCTAACGCCCATACCTTTAGAGACTACGCGAATATGTCCACTGTGGACCTCCTTCTTACCCGTATCCCACACATAGTGACAAGGTGCGTAGCCCTCGACTTTGTCTCTAGTGATCACCGACCAGTACTCTATGTGCTGCGAGGTCGCCCTCCCAAGCCCACAACTACCACTTACTCGTTTCATAATGGAGACTGGAAATTATACAAGTCCCTTATGTACGAAACCACGCCGGCGTTCACTACTATCAGTGACACCCAGACCCTGGAGAATAAACTGGAGGAGTTTACGGCGCTAATTCTTAAAGCAGCGGATCAAGCCATCCCCAAGTGTGTGAGGACACCACCAGGGCTCAAAACCCCTCCTCCTCACATACTAGCTATCATTCAGCAGAGGAATAACCTCAAAAATTCCTGGTACCGGACTAAGAACCCGTCACTCCGTCCCGCCATCAACTCCCTCACCAATCAAATCCGCTCCCTCATGAGACAGTGGAAGACGGCGGAGTGGCACGAAACCCTCCGACAAACGCATGGAGACTTCCGCAAGTTTTGGAAGCTGGTTAAGACCAGGGTCACCAAAAGGAGATCTGTTCTCATCCAGGCTGACAAAACTGTGCTTAGTCCCAAAAACCAGGCTGAAGTGTTGGCGGCCCATATAGCCGCAACAGATCAGACCAGGTTGCGTAAAACCGTCGAGGCGCCCCGGGCGGAGGATGAAGGAAACTTCATGTTCTCCTCCCCGAGGCAGCTCACTGCCATCCTGCGTCGCACCAAAGGGGGTAAATCCCCTGGTGTGGACAAGGTGCAGTACGTGCTGCTGCGTCAGCTTCCACGAAGATCTCTATCCTATCTCAACCACCTCCTTAATTCCTGTCTCCGCCTACGACATTTCCCCTCCATGTGGAAGCACGCCATAATCGTGCCTCTCCGCCAACCTAATAAGTCCGGTACCGATCACGACCACTACCGCCCTATAAGCCTTCTCCCTCATATCTCCAAAATACTGGAACGTATCATCCTCCAGTATTTTGTAGATTTCAGCGAGAAGGCATCCCTTCTCCCGAACGAGCAGTCTGGTTTCCGGCCCCAGCATTGTTCCCTTCACCCCCTTGCCCGAATCCACACCAACACATGCTCCAACATCCGCAAAAACGTCGTCACGGCCATGATTTCTATTGACTGCACTCAGGCTTTTGATTCCGTTGACCACGCTCAGCTCCTAAACACCCTCAGCAAGCATGGCTGTCCCAGCCAACTCCTCGCCATGCTACGCTCTTTCCTACACGGCCGAACCTTCCAAGTGAGGGTCGGCGAATCCTTATCCTCTTCCTACCGTCTCCGAGTGGGAGTGCCCCAGGGCTCTCCCCTCTCTCCTTCCTTGTTCACAGCGTACACCGCCCAGGTGGTCAGCCAACGGTTTCACAACACTGAGGTAGTAGCATACGCAGATGACGTGGCGATCGTTAGCACCTCCCTTAATCCTACCCTCGCCCTCCGTTTGGCAGAAGTAGCCTGCCAAAAGGTCTCTGACGATCTTAAAAAGATCAACATCCGCGTGAATCCCAGGAAGACAGATGCCCTGGTTTTCACGTACCACAAGCAGAATACCACCATCCCCGACACCTTCCAACTAGACGACGAAATCCTCCCCATTTCCCGCTCCATCTGCTACCTAGGCGTCCACCTAGATAGATACCTCTCCTTTTCCACCCACATCACCAATACCATAAAATCCGTCAAATACAAATACCGATCCCTTAACTATCTCCTCACCTCTCCCGTCCTCAGCCTCCGCCTTAAACTTTTAATATTAAAAGGCGTGATCCAACCCGCCCTCCTATATGGTTCCCCTGTCCTACGCTACCTTACCAAAACCTCCCTATCCGACCTCCAATCCTTTCAGAACGGACTCGTCCGTAAGATTGTCCGGCATACCTCCCTCCAACGTGCCCCCAACCGGATAATCCATCCCACCCTAGACCTAGAACCTATTTCCCAGACCATTTCCCGCCGTCACATTAAGTTCTATGACTCCCTTCAATATATAGACAACCCCCTTTATTCCTCCCTCCAACCCCCTCCTCAGCCGGTACGTTGGCGGAAGGCGGTCGAAGATTTCGAACCCTTAGTCGACGTTACCGACTGTTGAATCCTCACGACACTGCTCGGGCACGGGGCACTAATTTACAACCATCGAATGGCCGTCTTAGGATTAGGATAGATTAGGCTTTTAGTTTTAGTTTTATTTTTATTTTAGGATTAGTTAGGTTAATTTCAGTATCGGCGTCCTCATTTGCTTCCTTTACTTACAGCGTCCGCGCTTTGGGCTTGTGACCGGCACGCGGTGGTCTTAGTTTTAAGTTAGGCTATTTCTTTTATCTATAAGTCTCTCTTCTTTTCTTTCTTACCTCCTCTCCTACTATCCCTATCCTCTCTTCTTTCGTTTTCTCCTATCCTCACCACCCACCCGGTAGCGCCAGATGCCGGGTAAACCTCAACCTTAGTTCTATTTACCCCCACAACACCTCACCACCTTCCCTTATAATAGAACTCGAGTGTTCAGTAGAAGGGGAACTGTCGGGACAGCCACGGCAGGTCACACTGTCTCCCTACCATCAACTAATTCCCTTGGTCTGGAACTCGGGTAAAAAAAAAAAAAACAAAAAAAAAACAAAAGTCTGAAACTGTGTTTAGCAGCATACATACACACCACCTTTTAAATTCATGTATCGAAAGGTTAGATGAAATGTATGTGATGCCATCAATACTGTGTATGGAAAAACAATTAAAACTTATTCCCATACCCAATAAATAGTTTTCAAAAAAAATTAATATGTTATATTCAGATATATTTCAGTAATTGTTTTTATTTCCGGTGAAGAATATTTTTATCTTTCTGCTCAGCTCTGAGAGGTTAGCAGACCTGGTTGTTGACTGAAGGATTTCTCATTATACTGTCGGTGGAGACCGTCGTCACTGGCTGATGATCGAGTACAGCTGGCATTGTGCTTTCGATGAGATGTCACCATTTTCAAGCCTGTCAAAAAGTTGTATTGTAGTCCATCAGCCAGTGGCGACGGTCTCCACCGACAGGTATGACAACAGTATCATTTATACTGGCGGTTCTAACCCTTTATTTGAATTTCTCATTATCGTTTGTATTGTAGTGTTATTTTAAACTTCATATCTTTTTTTAGGTTTTAGTTTTCGGCAGGTAATGATTAATTCGCTAGGTAAATGTTATTCGGAGAGTTATTGCTTACCTTATGGCCTTGTCCCCCGACAGGTTCTCCCCTAGGAGAGTGAGGGTAGTCCATAGGGAAGGGTCCCAGGCTAGAGTCTCCCATCTCCTGCACACCCTGGCACAGGAGCAGAGGTCGGTCGACTCGAGGCATGAGAATATCCTGAGAAGGAGATCATCTGGGAGCCTCTCCGTGTGAGAGGGGGGTCGCCGCTTGGGCTTCTCCTGCTGCTGCCATCCGCTGGACACCAGTGTGTGGTAGCCCTGGTCCAGGCTGGAGCCGTAGTAATCGGGCGAGCTTCGGCCGAGCTTCGCCAGGGGGCAGGCCGTCGTCGGCGAGCCCCGACCCAGCATCACCTAAACATAGAAATAAACATTTCAATATCAATAAAAAAAGTGTAACCGTTAACGGTTAAGTAAAGTCCCCCTTGCTATCACCTGGGGCACTCCAGCTTTAAAATTTACTAGTGATTCGGGAGTGATCTGTTCATCTAGGTTATAAGAATCTGAGATAACTTAGTGCCTCATGCGAAAGTTCCCTTGAAACATGTAGATTTTTAGAAGATTTCCCTTAAGGGAAATCAGCTATTGAGGTCGTACTCATGACGTGATTTTCAAAATATTTCTTCAAATGTCCATCAATCCTACCCAGCAGATGACGAAAATGAGGTCCGTTCAAAATTATATATACCCAGACCCACTAGCCATTAATGATGAATGATTTTAACCATTAATGATTTTGATCTTCATTTATACATAAAACGTTTAAATGTCGATTTTGGTATCGACCAGAGAAACATTGCGATCGCCAGAGCGTTAACAGACACACATATATATATATATATATATATATATATATATAATTTTGAACAGACCTCATTTTCGTCATCTCCGAGGTACGATCGTCGGACATTTAAAGAAATATTTTGAAAATCCTATCATGAGTACAACCTCAATAGCTGATTTTCCCTAAGGGAAATCTGCTCATAACGAAATAGCAAATGGAGACAAATTCTGAAAAGTTAATTCTCTTAGCAAATTGGTCAAATTCCGTTCGTCTAATGTCGTTTATATTCTTACGAAGAACTTGCCTTATTCAGTAAAGGCCAGTCATATACTTCTCTGTAGGTTTATATAGTTAGTTTATCACATTTTTGTGCAAGAGTAATGTTGCATTAAGTACATGTAACACCTATTCATAATATCGTCATGATATATTAGCTAGATCTTGTAGTTGCAATCATTGGGTTCTTTCGGTAGCTACATTTAACCAATGAATTCTTCCAAAACATACCTCCGTCATTGTCAATGCCTAGAAAAGCTTCCCAACAGATGCATTATTAATGAAATTGACGTTGAGAAGCTTCACCGTAATTGCTAGCAGATTCGGCTTAAGGGAAATGAGCTGCTAAGGCTCTACATATACGTGGAATGTTTTAGTTCGCAGTCTTCTGTATCCTCTATTCTCACTTTGCGATTTTCCCTACGAACACTTATGACCGTAAAAATCTCATTTTCACAATTAATTTCATGTCCTATTAACATTGGTTTTTTTTTTACGACAGGAGAAAAGGCGATAGACGATACCAGGTCGGTAGCGTGTCCAACACGTTGGAATCTGCTTATTTTACATGGCACCTGTGTATACGGGATTTTTATAAGACCAGAAAACTCCCAACTAAACTTCTTGGGCTCATATCGCATGTACGAATCATGTTTTCCATGATTATTGCATACATAATTTGATTAGACCATAGCACACAAATAAATATGTATAAATAAATATTTTAAAATTAATTTTATAATATATAAATTTGGTTTATAATTAATTTATTGTAGATTAATTAACAAAATATGTCGCATTTGAATTCCTCAAGTACTTATATTATGGGGATCAGGTTGGCCAAATGAGTTAGGTCGATGGCCTTTATCTCACTTGGTAAACTTGAGTGGTGAGTTCGATTGGCTATAAGAATTTATTTTTGTGGAGGAATCATTAAATAAAATTCTTAGCCCCACCATGACAAAAAAGGGGGGGGTGACCTTTAGAAACCCAATCTCAATTAGCCTTGGTAGTAAAGTGGACGTTAATATAATACATAACAACAACACGTTGTCAACTGACACTAATCGCACTGTAATATTAGCAAATTTAATTGAATACCCATGTTATTCCAAATTTGATTTTTAATACTTTCAATTAAGAGGCTGATTTCAAAAACTAATAAATTAGAAAATTCGCCTGCATTTTCCAAAAGGAAAGAAAAAGCCAATTCCGTACTTTCTTAGTTAAAAAACTCATTAATAAATGTCTAATTATTTTTATAGTAACCATTATTTGCAGGCTAATTAACCAAATAAACTTCCAACTAGGTCTGAACATGCACGCCACTTTTATAGCAGCCATTATTAAATTTTTCATTAATTTTTTCCTGTCATTTTAAACTCTATTTTTGTTTCTGATCATGTACAAAGCTCTACAAATTGGCATTATCGTGGTTATAGGAGAATATATAGTACACAAAAATGAGGGGTAGGCAGCGCCCGCCAGCAATTTCTTATCCAAGATTGCAGGCCTTCACCGTTAAGGCACAAATTGTAGAAAACGAAGACTTCGTTTTAGAGCTCCGTACATAATGCATTTTGCTGCAGATTTATTGCGCGATAATGTGCATAATTTCTACAAGAAAACATCTAGCGATATCTTCTCTTCGATTAAAGTAATAAGCGATTCTGATAATCGATAAAAGTATTGCGTTTTCCCATTATACGTTGTAAGCTCATATCACTTCATCTGCGGCCTATGTCATGTTGGGTTCAGTCTAGCCATGAGAGTCAAGGATTTGCCTTAGTACGCTTGTCTCTTTTAACACTTCCCAAGCTAGAAAAGACTGTCACGCTGGGACTGCGTAAACTGAGCAGATTTCCCACGTGCTGGAATAACGCACTTGTGATCGCATCTCACCACATATTCTCTATTTATAAATAAAAACCCGATGAGGAGAAGCGAGGGAGGGGGGTAATGAAGGCAGAAAGAAAGTACTATCAATATTTTCCTCTCTTCTATCATAATGTATCAAATTCACAATAGGATTGGTGATAACGAAAGTCCACATTATTAAGCTGATGGAATACTTAGTATGTGCACTATGGTTTCAGGAACTGTAATTTATTATGGCCCAAATAATTAATATTTAATATAGATAAAGAAAACAACATAGTTTTATTTATTTTTTGTTTTGTACAGAAACCACAGTGTGCACATAATACAAATAATTCAAAAACATAGAAATAGTGTATATCAGAAACGGTGTAAAGTCTCAACTTCGATGATGAGGAATTTTTTTTTTTAAGTCGTCAGAGGAGTGACCAAAGCGGTAGAAACCTGACCCAGAGACCACCGGCCTCCTTGAACCTCCTTGGTTTGGAGAAAGTACCTTGTTCATAGACTGACTCATTCTTTCCTCCATTTATTTTGATAACAAGGAAAGCTGAAACGTTCGCATTAGAATCAAGGGCACAAGGCGCATCTTGAATCATCTGTGACTTAAAAAAAACGTTCAACCAACAACCAGTATGAAGTACAACAAAACAATTTTTTTGGGGACGACGACGTCATTTAATAAATTTCCCCAAGGGAAAACATGCTCTTTAACGCAACAAATGACGCGAGTTTCAAAAATTTTTTTAAAGTGCCATCCATTCTATGAAAAGATAAGAAAAACGGAGTGACTATATATATATAAAATAGTTTCTTCTAATCAGCCCCTGCTTGGCGGATGTCATCAATAAACCCTGTTCTACTCAAACCTAACCCTTCAACAACTAATCATTGACCAAAAGAATTAAACAATGATCAAAATAAGTATAATAAAAATGTATCAGACCGTGCTAATATATTCAATGGTAAAGGAAAAGAGAATGAGCACAAAATAACGTATTTCAAAAACCTAGGTGAAAATCATTTATCAAAATTATAACTCCAAAAATGTTCAACAATCAATAAAATAATAGTTATTTATTATACAAGTGACGAAAGTAGATCATTTTACAACTCGAGTGAAACGTTTACCCACACGAGCGAAGCGAGTGTGGTAATTTCACGAGAGTTGTAAATTCTACTTTCGTCACGAGTGTAATATTAAATTTTTTCTGTAATCGTGTAATACATGATCAGATCTAAGCAGAATATGAATAAAATTAGGATGTTGCAAAGATTATGGTATGTTGTTGGTAGGTTATAAGCATCGTTGTTGGCAGGTTATAAGCATAGTTATAAAACAACTAGTGATGATTGTCAAGTAGTGCAGTTATAAAGAAGTGCAGGTTATAAACAAGTGCAGGTTATAAACAAGGAAAGTAATTATTATTATATTTAAATTTTAAAATATATTGATTATTTCCACCAATAATTCATTCACATTTCAATTTATTTTGTTAAAATAAATTCTTACAATGTTAAGAAACATTTAAAAGCATTTAATTTCCAACTTCAAATTTTTTTTTAATTTATACTTATTACTAATTAAGAAGGCAATTCACTTTCTTCACTCTATTGCAAAATGTTTCACTTTCTTCACTCATTTCATTTTAGTAATGTTACCATTATTCAACGATTAAAGAAAAAAATATTTACATATTTCAAAGGTTTCAACCAGCCTACCATGGACGTCTAAAAGCTGTAATTAGGTTAGTTTTGTCTTCTATATAACAAGAATAAATCAATTTTGGCAAGAATTAAATCTATTATGAACTTCTCTGACTAGTGGAAATATATTTGTCTTTTTTTATGGAGAAATTGTTTTGTTTTGTTGTAAACGCGGAATAATCAAAGACTTTTTGTGGTTAGCACTTACTCAATATTTAAAATATAGAATTCAGTAATGTAGCGCATATAACATTTCTTCTTAGAACTTTCGCTACAATGGGGGATTTGCTCTTTAAATTGCGTACTATAAATTTAATAAGATCAACAATAGCCAGAAAATAATAAGAAACTACTCTTGGGATAATGAAAAGAAAAATACAACACTTATAAATAAAGAAATTTATCAAATATTGAGATTAGATTTTAGAAAAAGATTCTGAAGCAGTGATGTGAATCGTTGCTTAGCTGTCCTGCAGGACGTGTCCGTTAAAATCCCAGATTACCATAATTACAGGCAACCTATCTCTTTCAAAATAAAAATATAAAAATGTAATGGCAAGAGCGAAATGGCCAATAATTGGTCAAGTAGCTGCTGGACAAGTAGATAAGTTGATGTGATAATCCAGTCGATTGTATAAGGTCTCTTTGGAGCTTGTTCGGTACCATAAAATAACGAGGCATATTATTTTTTTAAATTGGATTAACCTTAAAAATACAGTAATCATGTAATACAGAGAAGTACTATGTCCTCACGTAGGGGCTGCGGAAACGAAGCAGATTTCCAATGTGCTGGTGCAATTTGTGATATCATCTCAACACATATTCTCTATTTCTATGAATGGAAACCGAGGGGTAGAAGGGGGCGGGGGTTTCCGAAGGCTGATAACCAAGAAGTAGGAATAACTCGGTTAGTAATTGAGTTACAAACAAATTTATAGTGCTTATAACAATAGTTATTCATTTGGATATCTTAAAGTAACTTTTGTTCTATGCACTTTTGCCGTATAACGAAGTATGAATGATACACAAACTAAAAACGATTCCCATGATTATGATTGTCCACGATATTTTCAATAGTGCAGACAGGTTGATCAGGGCTAAAAAACAAATAAGTTCGCTTTTGTTGCCAAATATTCAGGTATAAGACCTAAACACGGAGACGGTGAAATGTAAAATTATTGTGCATAGTAAAGCCTAGTCAAAAAAAAAATACCATCATCATTCAGCCTCTAATGATTTCCCGAGCGAACCCGGGGGTACTTTAGCTAGTATATATATATATATATATATATATATATATATATATATATATATATATACACACACATACATACATGTCGTTAGGTTGTCTTTTGCGGAAGACAAGGAGACGTGGGAGGAACTTTTACATTTCCATATGACCCTCTTTTTTCCACTTGTTCCTATGGTAATTAGGATTCCCACATTACTGGAACCAACATCAAATGTGCCCTGTAAATGCAACCACATCATTAGCTTAACTGTTAATATACTCATCCCGTACTTAAAAACGTGAAATTTTGCCTTGATTTCTATGTGGCAACTATATAACAGTTTTAGTATGTTTTATTAAAAAAGTGCATACGTTAAAAACAGCACCTATTACTTATTATTTAGTTGAGCCCTCGAACGGTTTATAACTTAAATACTTGTGTTTTCTTTATCTAACCGCACAAATGAATACAATTTAGAGCGTTAGGCATTGAATCGGACTTCATCTTGCCCCCCCCCCCCAAGAATTAAATGGATTTAAATAATGATGTCCTTGTTCTAGAGACGAATGGGATCCTAAACTACAGCACAACTTGGATATTCAAAAATAGAATGCGTTCATCCACTGTCATTGATGCTATTGATGTGGTGGGTTAATTTGTTGAACCTTATGAAAAAAAAAAAGTCCGTCACGTAGGGGCTGCGTAAACTAAGCAGATTTCCCACGTGAAGCTATACAATAGAGAAAACTCTATACGAGAGCCGAAAAGTAACGACCGAACTAGATTTTGGCTGGAAACGTTCGTTATCGGCCTGTCGTATGCCGGAAACTACTGTTTACAAAATACCACAAAAAATAAAAAATTAATAGCTCTTTCATCTCTGTTCAGTGTACGAAATTATTTCAAAGGTAATGTACATTTATGAAGATATCGGTTTATCTTGGAAGGACATGAATTTCACAATACTGCTTCCATACTTTAAAAACAAAAAAAGGAAATTTCATTTAATATATTTTACTGCCAGAGTACTTAGTGGATATAATAAAAAAAAGTCCGTCACGCAGGGGCTGCGTAAACAAAGCAAATTTCCCACGTGAAGTTTTACAATAGAGAAATTTCACGAGAGTCGAGAAGTTAAGGAAACAGCCGAACTAGCTTTTGGCGGGAGTCGCCCGTCCATTAGCCGCCCAGATTTAATAAAAATGCAAATATCTCGGTTAATATTCAAGATAGAGAATAAATGTATAGAACAATATTTATAGTACATTTAATTTGCAATAAGATTGGTTCTATACAAAGTTTTGATCCGACGTATGGTAACGGAGATATTTCGAATTTTCAAAAAACCTCCCCTCTAAACCCCCCCTCCCCCTGGTCCAATTTCAGCCGTTAACGAACTTGATCTTTCTTTTTACATAAAACGACTAAATATCGAGTTTGGTGACGATTAAACAATAATTGTGACCGCTAGAGCGGTAACAGACAAATATATATATATATATATATATATATATATATATATATATATATATATATATATATATATATATATATATATATACAGTTTTGAACGGACCTCATTTTCGTCATCTCCTGGGTAGGATCGATGGACATTTGAAGAAAAATTTCGAAAATCGCGTCATGAGTACAACCTCAATAGCTGATTTCCCTTAAGGGAAGTCTGCTAAAAAAAGTATTTAGCTCTTGACGCATAACAAACCGAGCAGCTGTAGTCGGATGAAAGGCGTGGACCAGCTTCCAGACATGAACGAATTCAACTCATCAAGGGCCCCTGATAAACTGTTCCAGCTGCGTCTTTCCGGGTAAAAAGTGAGTATTGGAAGAATGATCTAATTGTTACAAAATCGCTCCACCATAACATTGTAAACTGGTATTAATTAACGTTTTTAGCAGATTTCCCTTGGGAGGAAATCAGATATTGAGGCTGTACACTCAGAACGCGATTCTCGAAAACTTCTTAAATGTCCATCGATTCTGCCCAATAGATGACAGACATGAGGTCCGTTCAAAACTCTCTGTCTGTCTGTCTCTCTCTCTCTCTCTCTCTCACTATATATATATATATATATATATATATATATATATATATATATATATGTGTGTGTGTGTGTGTGTGTGTGTTAACGCTCTAGAGCTCGAAATTTTTGTTTTATTGTTACAAAACTTGATATTTAAACGTTTTATGTTAAATTAAAGATCAGGTTCGTTAATGGCTGGAATCAAACACCTCGTAGGTGGGACTTGGGGTGTTTTCATAAAGTCAAATTATGTCCTTCGTTATTCGTCGCACAGAGGTTCTTATTCCCTCGTCTTCGTGTAAAAAAAACTTTTAGTGGGGGGGATCTCGTTTTGAAATTTGTATGATATTTACTGTGGGATTGTAAAGGTATTTTTTATAGGTTGCATTAGATGTGTCAAGGTTACGGTGGTGGTTAGAGGCAGACGGTAGGTGCTCTCTAATATTTCTAGTACTTTCATATTTTTTATACTTATCTGTACCATTATAAACATAAAATTAAATAATAAAATAATACTTACCAAAAAAAAAAAAGTCTCGCGCAGGGGCGTAAACTAAGCAGATTTCCCACGTGAAGTTTTACAGTAGACAAATTTCACGAGAGCCGAAAAGTTAAAAAAACTGCCGATCTAGCTTTTAGCGGGAAACTCACTCTCATCCGTTATCTACCCAGATTTAATAAAAATGCAAATATCTCGGTTAATATTCAAGATAGAGAATAAATACATATGACAATATTTATAGTAAATTTAATTTGCAATAAGATTGATTCTATACAAGTTTTCGTTCCGACGTATAAGATATTTCTAATTTTCGAAATTTCTCCACTCTAAACTCTCCCCCCTAACTACTAGATATCGAGTTTGGTAACGATCAAACAAAAATTGCGACCGCTAGAGCGGTAACAGACAAATATATATATGTATAATTTTGAACGGACCTCATTTTCGTCATCTCCTGGGTAGGATCGATGGACATTTGAAGAAAAATTTTGAAAATTTCGTCATGAGTACAACCTCAATAGCTGGTTTCCCTTAAGGGGGGGGGTTTCTAAGTATGTGATGAGTTTATTAATAATTAAGCTGAAGGTGTCTAAATCCTAATTTCCATGGGAAAGGACAAGGAAAAGATGGGTAAATGCAGAGGTTTCCCCTTGTATTCTTCATAAGACGGTCAATTTCAATTTCACTGATTGTACGGCAAGGCCCAATACGTCTTTAGCTCGCATCCCTCCCACGCACACAATCTAAACTTTTCTGTAAAACGTACAATCCTCACAAAAAGGATAATAAGACACTAATTGGCCGCTATCATTGCCTATTTACTTAAATACTATTTAATATATTCCTTCCTACTTAATGAAGTTGATTAAATGCTGGACATTTCAGATATAAACAAAAATATTTCTATTTGCGAATGGATCTGTGGGTTTGGGCCACTGAGAGCAAAGACCTATAACGGAAGTGCAGTCCATATGTTAATAGACAACTTGTCACCTGTATCTACGAACAGCTCGCCTTATAATGTATTCTAGAAGGCGTCAACCTGTCTGTCGGAGCTGTCACTTAGACAAAACACACTAATGACTTTGGCACACCTGTCGCATGTCGGAAACTACTGTTTACAAAATACTAACAAAAACCACAAAAACAATTAATAGCTCTTTCATGACATCTGTGTTCAGTGTACGAAATTATTTCAAAGGTAATGTACATTTATGAAGATATCGGTTTATCTTGGAAGGACATCAATTTCACAATACTGCTTCCATACTTTAAAAACAAAAAAGTCCGCCACAATAGAGAAACCTCCATATGAGACCCAAACTGTTACGGCAAAGGTCCGAACTAGCTTTTGGCGAGTAACTCAGTCGTCCGTTATTGGCCCAAATTTAATAAAAATGCAAATATCTCGGTTAATATTCAAGATAGAGAATAAATGTATATAACAATATTTATAGTAAATTTAATTTGTAATAAGATTGGTTCTATAACATTTTTCAATTCGACGTATAGTAACGAAGATATTTTGAATTTTAGAAAATGCCCACCTAAACCCCACTCCCGCTGGTCCGATTTCAGCCGTTAACGAACTTGATCTTCCTTTTTACATAAAACGATTAAATACTGAGTTTTGTGACGATTAAACCAAAATTGCGATCGCTAGAGTGTTAACAGACACACACACACACACACACATATATATATATATAGTTTTGAACGTACCTCATTTTCATCATCTCCTGGGTAGGATCGATGGACATTTGAAGAAAAAAGAAAATCGCGTCATGATCCAAAAAAGCTGGTTTCCCTCAAGGGAAATCTGCTAAAAGGAAATAAATTTCATTTAACATATTTTGCTGCCAGAGTTCTTAGTGGATATAATATAAATACATGTTAGGGACTGTCTTCAGAGGTTGTGCTCATGAGCCGATTTTCGAAAATTTTCATCAAATCGATCTTACCTAGGAAACGACGAAAATGTGGTCGGTCCAAAGTTATAACTACATTTTTTTAACGAAAATCGCGTCACGAGTAAAACCTCATCAATGCTAAATATTTAATGTCCGCCACGCAGGGGCTGCGATAACTATGCAGATTTCCTACGTGCGTCACTTATTTGCATTTATCTCAAAACGAAAACAATATTTCGTTTTTTGGCTTCAAATAAAGTGGTTCATTATATAAGAGCTTATTGTTAACACTCTTACCGAAACATGAATTCCGTGACGTAAACCGAATCATCTGGTCGCACAGGCCTGGAAGAGTTAATAGTAATTCCCATCAACAAATTCGTTATTTTATTTATTGATTGAATAACTTGTATCACATTTAATCTATTATTGTCATTTTTAATTCTTTCATTGAAATCACTGTCATCCGTATGATATATAGATCGTGACGATGAGCGTTTTATTGGTCCATGGCTCGTGGAAGGCTCCATAGAAAATCATATACTAAGTAAAACACACACGAAAATAATACGAACAAACAGTGTTACAAGCTATAATGAAAGGTACACAACATCACGACATACTTAAACCGAATTACCTTAGACCTAAAATACGTATGTTAACCGAAACAAGAGGTACACGAGACCGGAGCAAAACGAGCAATAGCTAGTCAAGGTCGAATGCCGCTGACAAACTATCCCAAAACACTTTCTGTGTGTAGAGGAAGGAAAGACAGCTAATGAGGTGGAGAGCCCGCCAATACTAGCAGGTCTAGCAATACATGAAATATGAAAATCTCTACCGGCCTCCAGACCGGTTTTTCGGTAAAAGTGTTAATATGGTACGAGTATACGAGTAGGAGTAGGGTTTACTCATAGCCGAAAACTAAAAAATGCAGATATCTCGGTTATTAATCAAAATAGTGAAGATTTGAAGAAATGTTTTGAAAATCCCATCATAAGTACAACCTCAATAGCTGGTTTCCCCTAAGGGAGATCTGCTAAATGAATGAAGGATTCCTCTAGGTTACGGGGACTTTTATATGTATTTAATGCAATGCTTTGCAATAACTAGTGAAGAGATTTTGTTCTCAAACTCAGTGCGAGAGGTCAAGGTAATGTTTTAAACAGGAATTTAGTAATTATCCATCTCTAACACATAACCTGGTTCAAACCACATGACACTTGAGTAATGTTAAAGAACATTTTTGTTTTGACGAAATAAGAGAACCAATTTTTATGTAAAGTGAAATATTATTCTGTACTTAATAAAGTAAAGTAAACTTAAAAACACTTACCGGGTATTCTGTCTTATTCTGTTTCCTTTACATCGCCTTAAATTTAGCTTCGCAGTAATATTCTGAAAAAAAAATATATACAATTAATTCATTTAGAATGCACAACAAATAAAAAAATTTTTAAACATTTTGAGGTTTGAAGTTACCCTTGCTTTTTAAGTAGAAAGTATAATACTTAATGTAAGAATTGTAGTAGTAGGTGCTGGATGTTAAAGGCTCATCTTCGGAGGGTATAAGTAAGAAAAACGACTATGGAAGGAAATGTCAAAGCTAACGCCTTAGCCACAAAAGCTATCACAGAGCGCAAAGTAATGTCAGAAGTTTCGATCACTGATGCTATCAACCATTATAAGGAAAGAAGTCCGTCACACAGGGGCTGCGTAAGCTCCGATCGAGCAGATTCCCTCGTGAAGCTTAAAATAAATAAATCTACATACTGGTAATACAACTCCACCATGAATATTAAGTGAATAAATACAAACGGTGATAAGAAATCTTTCGGTCAATTTTAACAAACTCCCAACGGGAAGCGTCTTTAATGTAAACAAACAGGGCTGCCAACCTCTCACCGGAATGAAAAACAATTACTGAAATATATCAGAATATAACATATTAGTTTTATTGAAAACTATCTAGCACGCAAAGTATAATGAACGAGAACAATTTTTATCCCAATCAATCAAATTTTAGTAGTTCCAGTACTTAAGGCGGGGGAGGGGGGCGCACGAACATATTTACATGTATCTCCTATAATAAAGGTGCCTTGAAAACAATATTTGGTATTTAAGTTTCAAATAAAGTGGTTTATTATATAACAGGGTATAGTTTATGTAACACGAGTAGAAGTCGGGGTTTGCTGTAGGCTGAAAACTAAAAAATACAAATATCTCGGTTAATACTTAAGATAGAGAATAAATGCATATGACAATATTTGTAGTACCTTTAATTTTCAGTAAGATTGGTTCTATATAAATGTTTGATCTGACGTACAGTAACGGAGATATTTCGAAAATTCCCTCTCCCACTGGTCCGATTTCAGCCATTAATGAACTTGATCTTTCTTTTTACATAAAACGATTAAATATCGAATTTGATATCGATCAAACAAAAATAGAGAGCTAGAGCGTTAACAGCAGATGAAACCAAGGAAAATTGATTAGCTTGCGTACGTAAGCAAACTACAACTTAACTTTTATTTACAGTCTTGCCCAGACAGCAGGGAACTCGACATAAAGCTATGATCTCAAAGGCTACAAATGAGACTAACGAACAGAACTTAAAGAATTACAGTCTTTTGATCCAACAGAACCAACAGACCCTCGACATGACATCCACTCCACACACGACATACCCCAAACCATCTTAATCCTGACAGTACCTAGACTCGAACAACAAACCCCAAACGACCCACCTCTATCCCTCTCGAAGCTGAGAGAGCGTGTAAATGAAAGGGGAAAGGTACGTTACAGGAGTGGAAGCCTGGAGAACAATGGTTTCATTGTTGTGAGGTTGATCTGGCTGCCCTGCCGATTCTATCGCCGTCCTCAGCAATCATTATTAAAGCTTAAAAAAAAAAAAAAAAAAAAGGTATCAGCTGTTTCATTGTGCTCATGTCGATTGATAGATAGGCAGGGAGGTTGCACCCACTCAGCAGCTAGTAATAATTATAACCCTTATGACATTTGTCACACAGTTGGTAAGAGGATGAGGACAATGCGAAGTCCTTAGGCCTGTCACTTGTCACACATTTCAAGGCGATTCTACAGTGTGTAAGGGCGATAAGTCCAAAAACAATATACTGAGTTCTATGGGAGATTCAGCTAATTAAAATTCCTTGCACCGTGTACAATAATATCGGGAACTAGTTACACCGACACCTATTGATCCGGGATCATCATTGTTTGCTACTATCAATGCTCTTGTATGTGTCTAGTTTGATAGTTGATTCAGTGAACAGGAAGTCCTGGTTTTATGTACACAAACCGCAGAAGAATGATGGTATCGAGAATATATAGAAATATCCCGTTGCACGGTGCTATCCAAAAATAAATGAATCTGGAAAACAAGATGGCTGCCTAATATATAAACCCCAGCAGAGCAACCTGGCCATTGACGTAAGATTGTGTTATCGTCAAGTGTGGTTTATTTGTATAGTTCTCATTAGAAGTGGAGTAAAGATTGGAAAGTGAAATATCATTTTAGCAGGCAGAAAATCTGCCTAGTCTACGCAGCACATGCTTGACGGATTTTTTTCCTCTTTCGCATTGAAAATGAATTTTTTCTCGGAGCGTTCCCCCTAGTGAGTGGCCATATTCCACAGGTGGCTGAAGGAGGGCCGTGAAGGCTACTTGCCCGAGGGCAGGCCGATATTACAGGCCCATCCCTTCCCACGGCCGGCGCATTCCTAGCCTAGCCCCCATCACCATTATTTGGTCCACACCGTAGCTCCTCAGCTCAAGAAAAAAAAACACATTTAGGCCTTCTATTGCCAATAGAAAAAGCCTCCAACTCAAGCGCTGCGTGAACCAAGCAGATTTCCAGATTCTAGGCATTGCTGCTGCTGGATAGACCGTATTTTTGTCGTCTCTAACCTATGATCAGTAGACATTTGAAGAAATTCGTCAAGTACAACGTTATAGCTTATTTTGGGTATATATTTCATCATAAAGACTATGTAGTTACAATCATGATGTTCTTTCAGGAACTGCTCTTTTCCTATTACTACACCCACCAAAATCTATAAGATGTTTGATGGTTTCATTATAGGCTTCCCTCCTCCCAAATATGTCTGTCATTAAATCTTAATGTCTTATGCATCGCCCAAGCTGTCTCACTCTCCTTATTTCTGTGCTCTTGATATGACGTTTGCTTACATCATTTAAAATTTCCTCCTTGGATATTTTTTATTCCATCTTTTTCTGGTGATTCTTCGCCAGATCAACATTCCCATTGCTTCCAATCTATATATTCCCTTTTGTTGAGGACTCAACTTTCGCTCCCCTAACTAATGCACTGCACTCCATATGAAAGACTTGGCAAACATTTTTTTTGGCATCCATACATATATTCTTCTTAGTTAAAATACCTGGAAAGAGCTATTCTTCTATCGACATCAGCTCTGCTACCATTCTCTTCAATGATGATGCTCCCTAGGCAACAAAACCCCTTCACTTTTTGAAGTATAATGTTTCCAATTCTAATATTTATATTTTCTTTGTTTTGTTTCTTCTCTACATCCACAAATTTTGTTTTATGGACACTTATATTGAGTTTAAACTGATCTTAGGTCTTCATTGGGCAGCATTCAATTGATTTAACTTCGGGCTATGCCAACAGTGCAATGTCATTTGCAAATCTGATCCAATGATTGTATTTACCTTTAATCTGTATACCTTCGGTTTTTCTTTCATTATAATGTTCAAAATTATACAGGTATATATAAATTATAAATATCTATATTTTTACGTATTAACTCTTTAGCTGTCGCACTTTATTTCTTATTGTTACGAAATAGTTAAACTTTTAATGGTAAATTTAAAATTTTTATGGTGAAGTAAAGTGTTACTAACTGAAATTGAACCTGGAGAAAGGGGGTTTAGAGGGTGGAAATACAATTTTAGAAATACGTCCATTATTATGTGCCGGTAAAAAAATATTATTAAGACAATCGTATTGAAATTTTTTTATTTTATTTTTGTTACTCCATACGTTTATCTTGAATCTCAAATATTATCGGTGTTATTTGTATTTTTTTTATTTCCCGCCTTCAGTAGACACCCCCCCCCAATTTCTCACCACACTTTTACAATAGGCCGATATAGCATGGAAGGCCATAGTGATAGTGCACATGCAAACACGAAATATTGTATTCAACTGAGCCGTACTGTGCGATACGCATTCAAATGTTATGCGTGGCGTTCTTTTTATTTTATATTGTATTATAAGTCCTGTGAACAGATCTGCAGCGTGTCCTGGAAGTGGAAATCTGCTTAGCTCACGTAGGCCTTGCGAGATGAACTTTTTTCATCTTCAACGCCGCTTACACTTCATCTTTGAACTTTAGAATTTCATCCTTGGAACCAAAAAGTAACCCACCAACCTGTTCGCTTCGTTTATTCTTTCTTTTTTTTCTTCAAATAAATCACTATATATTTTTCTGACTGCAGAGCTGGTAATTAGGTTTTTTCTAAAGTCTAACCCTTTGTACTGGTGTCCATCTCTGTCGTGGGATCCCAGAACAATCTTGGGTATCCCTGTTCGTGTCAATAATTATGACGACTGCGTGTCTTGTACACATCGAATTGTAGGCCTTTCAAAATGGAGATACATGTAATAGCGGGCGTGTTGTATGTTTACATGGAATCTATTCACTTAAAAAAAAAAAAAATCAAAATAAATGAATTTTTGTAGTCGTTGGTCGAATGTATTAAAATATTTGATTATAGTGAAATACCTCTCGCCATTGGCGTGGGAAAAATCTACGCTGGACTCTAGTAAAGACGAATAGTTGTTTTAGATAAATAGTCCTAGATTTTTGTACTTTTTTTGTGTGCATTTAAACCTTTTTACTTCCTAGTACAAAGTAAAGGGTTTATTGTTATTTATTAACGCCCAATGGGTGAACAGCAGCTCAGCCTGGATGTGAATTTTGTCACGTTTTCTTCAACAGGGATCACAAACACAAGCACACACACACAAACACACACAACACACACACACACTGGTATTAAACGACTTTTATTTGATAGTTGGCAAACTCGATGGAAGTGTTGCATGTAAAACTAAAGATCAATTTTGATAACGGCTGAGATCAGACCGGGGCGGGTATCGCAAAGTGCACACATCTCCGTTATTCTGTGTCTGATAGAAAATTGTACATAACCCACTTCATTGAAAATTTAATGTTCTATATAATTTTCTATCTTCAGTTACCCTTCCACTTTTATAGTACGTTAAAATAAGCCAATATATCAAGGAACGTCTTATTCCGAGCTTAAATGACAAATATTATTTTCAGCGGATCTTTACTATAAGAGACACATGCAAATAAGGGGTTGAGATTACGTCATCAAATCAGATTTTAGGTTCTTAAATGGAATATGTTTATTTGATTTATGACATACTCGATATTTAACTGTTTCATTCATCACTAGAAAACTACTACTTATATTTCAATTTTAACAGATTTCCCTTATGGGAAATCAGCTATTGAGGTTGTGCTCATGACGGAATTTTCGAAATTTTTCTTCAAATGTCTATCGATCCTACCTAGTAGATGACGAAAATGAGGTCCGTTCAAAAACTGTATGTATATATATACTCGTATATATATATATATATATATATATATATATATATATATATATATATTCGTCTGTTAATGCTCTAGCGGTCGCAATTTTTGTTTAATCGTCACCAAACTCGGTATTTAATCGTTTATGTAAAAATAAAGGTCGAGTTAGTTAATGGCTGAAATCGGACCAGTGGGAGGGAGGTTTAGAGGGGAGGATTTTCGAAAATTCAAAATATCTCCCTTACTATACGTCGGATGGAAACATTGCACAGAATCAATCTTATTGCAAATTAAATTTGTTATAAATATTGTTATATACATTTATTCTCTATCTTAAATATTAACCGAGATATTTGCATTTTTATGGTCTGTAGGACACGTGGTCGGTTATAGTTCGGATTAGATCGGCCATTTTCGTAACTCTTTGGCTCAGGTGGAAGCTTCTAACCTTACCTGTCGTTTCTAACCTTATCTTACCTTCGGTCCTTTGTGAGATTTATGCAGATACGTTCTGTTCATCCGCCCCCCCCCCTTCTTTAGTTCTTGGCCTACTAAAATTTGATTTATTTAAATATAAATTATACTTGCAAGTCAGGAGCAGTTTCAGTTGGGAATTTATTTTAATTAACTGACAGATTTCTCATTACCCTTTGTATTTTAATCACGGTGGTGTTTAACTTCACATGGGTAATCTGCTTAGTTTACGCAGCCTCTGCGTGACGCACTTTTTTACTTCGAAATAGAAAATATATGTTGAGATGCGGTCACTAGTGTGGCATACCAGCATGTGGGAATCTACTTAGTTTACGCAATCCCTGCATGTCGGACTTTTTTTTCTTGTTTTGTACGACTAAATTTAGTAGATTTTCCCAGGATTCTTAAGATTCTTCATTTTCCGTACTCTTTCTCCAGGTTGGTGGTGTACCGCAAGATTGAATACCGCTGACTTTCCTTGCCATCCCGGCACCTACTTCCATGTATTTGACTCCTCATTCTTACCTCAAACCAATAACCGACTTAGAGTTCTACTTGGTATATTGGATGGAAAATCAAAACTTTCGCCAATAAACAAAGTACTCATCTACACTGCCATACTTCGACCCATTTTGGACTTCTGTACTTGAACTGTAGTCTCGCAAGCAGCCCGATTCCTTTATAATCCAGATAATGCAATCAATAATCCTCCGAAAAACACACATTTCTAGTTATCCAACTTTTCCGTTCAAAACACCTAATCACCTCTCTGTTCAATCTCTCGCCAAATCCAAAAATACCATCATTCTCAGTCATCTAAATCACTTTATTGATGCGCTATACTCGAGACACATTCCTCAGAATCCACCCAGAAGATTAAAGCCTGAGTGGGCAAGAAATCATGTTAATAATTTGGCAGCAATGTCATGTACAAAAATAATAAATGTCCGTCACGCAGGGGCTGCGTGAACTAAACTGATTTCCCACGTTTGCATTTGTCTCATAAGGGAAATCTGCTAATAAAAAAAATCTCGCACCATGTGTCTTCCTGGTACTCCAATTAAATTAAATAAACAGAAGGTCTTGGTGTACTTCATTCAATATGATTTCATTTGAAAGTTATATCACTGTTTCAAATCATCGGATCAAAAAATATTACAGAAAAACATTTCTGAATGTTTTCCTTTTTTTAAACAAAAATAGTTCTACACAAATGTTTTGTATTTCTAATCGATACGGAGAAATTTGCAATTTTTTATTTCTACTCCGTCTAACCCCCACTCCCCTCCCCTAAATCAATTCTAATAAAAAAGGAAGACGGTACACCAGTACTAAACATGAAATTTCAACATTCTAAGGCATAGCCGTTTTTTTAGTTATGCGTGATATGTAAATATGTGATGCGTAAATAGGTGCGAACATAAGTACAGTCGTCACGCTGAAACTGGTCAAAATGGTACCAGGGAAGGTCAAAACAGATAATTTAGTTGGAATCTGAAAATACACTATTTTTGGCATTACATTTCTTCCTTTACTCCGTACAGGGAAGTAAAAATAAATCGTGTGAATCAATTATAATTAATCATTATCGGGTGATATAAGTGTACATTCTCCATCCCAAGTTTTCTTAAGCATTTTTTTTAATAATTTATTAAAAGTAAATCAAAATAAATATGTTTAAAACAAAATAAATTCTTTACTTAGATATAAAATAGACCACATGCCTCCTTGGGCTGTCAAACGAAAGAAATGTTTGTTCTTTGATACAACATAATTTCAGCATATAGTAAATGTATTTAACCCAACCCCTCCAAAAAAAAAAAAAAACCTCTTACAGTTTCTAGATGCACGCTCTGTCCTTGTATGAAATATAATTTTAGCATAGAATAAATCTAATTGAAACATCTCCCAAACACTTCCCCTTCCAAGTAGACTAAGTTTTCCAGATATGAATATCTATATTACCCTGACACAAGATCATATAACAGAGGTTAGGAATGCTTTTAGCGAGCTCTGATAGTCGAGCGCCCAGTGCATTAGCTTCAACTATTCAGGGAGAGATATTGGAGTGCATTTTATGCGTTTATGTGCCACTAATTACAAGTGCGTCCGGCTCTTAAAACCCCCCATTCGGACATAAAACAACCCGCTTTATCTGGACAATTCTATATTTCCATTTAAATCACCTCTTCAATCCGTAGACGGTAAAATGGTCGTTAGTGCTATCGGTAACAGGGCTCCATTGTATGTAAAAACATAAACGCCTACATGCGTCTGTTTTAATTTAAAACTCAGCTTCTAAAGTATTCCAGATACTGGTTATTTGTTTGGTCAGATGGAGGAAAATGGGTTTACTTCAGCTGAGCCATTCATGGTTTTTGAGATAGATTAACAACCGAGACCCATTCTGGAGTAGTCTAATTTGTGGAATGCTGATTGGCAAAGCTTTGGGTGCAAATCCACTAATAATTGATGGCACATTGTTCTGATAATTAAGAAAAGCCCGTCCCGCAAGGGCTGCGTAAAGTAAGTAGATTTCCCACCTGCTAGAAGGATACACTTGTAAAGACATCTGACCATATAGTTCTTAGCTAATTCTAAGTCCGATGGGTAGTTGCGGTGGATTACTAAAAGCTGAAAATAAGAAAGTTCAAATAACTCGCTTAATCTTAGAGTTAATAGCTTATCAAAATTGGCACTATAACAATTTTTGATCCGACTAAATAGTGGTGATATTTTGAATACTCCTCCACTTGCTCCCCACCCTACCGGTCATTCAATTGCTGTCATTAACTTAGTGATCTTTAGTGTTGAAGGAAACGGACAAAAAGAGAATAGATGGTGAGATTAGGTCACCAGCCTGCCATTGCAGCTCGTGGGTAATCGACTAAGTTTAAGATGTCACAAATTTTCGTAAAAGGTTGTGTTGTCCAAAACGAAGAACTGAAAACGCCACCAATGTAAAAGTGGGGTTTAGGGAATTTCTCCACGACTGAATAAAATTATAGAAACGATACATTTTTCGTGCGTTATATTGATGATGTTATTATCGCTGTAAATTTCCAAAAAAATAGTTTTTGAAGCAAAGGTATTGAGGGACAAGGAATTGACTACTTCAGTCTCTATTTAAGGAATTCTTTAATTTAAAGACTGAAATACTTATATATATATATATATATATATATATATATATATATATATATATATATATATATTAACATATGAAATAATATATATGTATAATATGAGAGCTTTGTTATATCTCTGGAGTTCATACAAGAATAAAATGTTTATAAATTGGGTTTGGTTGTCAGATGTTAAGGTGGGATATAAGTGGAGGATAAAAAATGCAGTCAATATGAGCCTGGCTAATTAGCCAATCAGAAGCATAAGGATTGTATAACCGGAAATCGAGAAGATTGACACACGTTTGAGCAGGCGTGAATCTTGTTAGGCAACTTCATCCGTTATAATTAATATCGTGAATGGATAAACACGGATATTAGGGGAAACAGATCATGCTGACATATTAAAAAGTCCCCTACGCATATAGTAACGCGTAAACTAAGCGAATTTCTAGCGAGTTAGACACGCTGCAGATCCGACACTGTTTATTCTCTATTTATTCTATAAATAGGAATTGAAATGTAAGCTACAGATGAAATGTTAAGTAGTTCGGGTGCTCTAAGTGAAATGTATAGTTTTGAATTGACTTCATTTCAACTAGAGAAAGATTATTGCCTCCAGAACACTAGCTAGAAGGGTTTAAACGACATAATAGTTATTTTTTGGCAGTTTTTCTTACAAGATGGAATCGTCGAAACTAATTCAAATGGTCGGATTTACATTGAACGAAGTGCTATAAATGAAAACATTTGAAGAATGTGCTGTCCCTATTTTCTAGGCAATCAACTAAGGAGAATTATTATCTATAAATAATGTGCCGTTATATCGTTTATGGTTATGAAGAGGTGTATTTCCAATCTATTCAGCTGCAAGCTATCGACGTTCCAGCCTTATTCTTAATAAAGGACCAAAGAAGTACCTCTTTGGCTTAGAGTTATTGCGTCATAGAGAACCAACTTTGATGAACAGACTCTATAAAAGAGTGAAATTGTTGATTGGCCCGTGGGGGGGGGGGGTTGGTAGTTTTTGCTGGTTCCCACAGAGAGCGCTAGCCGCGCCAATGTTTCTTCACCCACTCGGAGGTAATTATAACTTCCTCATAAAAAGCCTTCTCTTGATCCGGTTAACCGCTCTTATTATTTCTATTCATTTTATTTGTCCGATTGCTTTTTGCCCCAGCGACATTCCGAAGGCGGCTTGATGTGTTGATTGCGAGCCTGTCTTCATAGGTACTCCATAATGCATACCGACATTCGCTGAGGCTTCATCCGTCTTAGTAGAGTCGGCGATAATTGAAGCAGTCGCAGGAGTAAGATGGGCGCATGGCTCTGACCTCACTGGTCGCGCGGGTGGCAGCCAACTTGCCTCTTGTAGTTACTTGATAAATATCAAATATTTGAATATCACTTTTGAAGGTACTACTCATTTAGCAAATTCCACAAGAGAAGTACACAAGGCCGCATAACATTGGCCAGGGACAAAGAAAACTTTCTTGCCTAGATTATAAAGACATGCTTCATTCTAGTTTGTGTATATGCTATATACAATACAATACTATATATTTATTCTTAAGATGGCGGAGGATCCAATTTATCAGGATCAATGAAAGGGTCAAGTCTTCTACAAACATTTATTGTGCAAAATAATTCAAAGCTTAGGCTCCAAAAACACTATGGAAATTACACATTTCTACTATATGTCCCATCTAATGGAAATTTGTTCTTGTACAGTTTATATATATATATACAAACACCTTATTTTTGAAGAGAATCAATAATTAGCTTTCAGATACATTCGTAATATACGACAGTGGATGCGTAAACTAAGCAAATTTTCCACGTGGTGGTATAACATATTTTTGATCTGATCTCACTATATAATCTCTATTTATGTGTAAAAAAACCGATGAGTAGAGGTTGGTCGGGTACTGAAGGCAGAAACAAGAAAGTACGATTAACTCATTTATTAATTAAGCAAAAAACACACAGAACAACAATTTTTGTCAATAGTTTCAAAAGATTGACTCTATAACATTATACGATCCTTCACTTAATAACGGACATATTTTGAATATTCGAATTACCCTCCCGCCCCCTAACCCCCAATATTCCTCATTCAATTTCAGCTAATAACAAATATGATCTTTAGTGTTAATGGAAACAGTTATATATCCAGTATGGTATAAATAAAATAAACATTTTAGAGTAAAAAAAAAAAAAAAAAGAAACATTTTAATTGATGTACCATAACGCATTTGCATTTATCTCACAAAGTAAAAGGTCAATGAAAACTATATTTGGTATTTAACACTGGAATGAAGTGTTTCGTGATATAACTGCTTATTGTTAAAATATCATGAGTAGGAGTGGGGGCGTACTCATGGCTGAAAACTAAAATATGGATATATCTCGTTTAATATTCAATATAGAGAAAACATGTACATAACAACATGTATTTAACATTACATTTGCAATAAGAATGACTCTATGCAATTTCGACCACTAGAGCGTTAACAGATAATATATATATAGTTTTGAAAGCACCTCATTTTCGTCATCTCATAGGTAGGTTCGATGGAGATATAAAGAATTTTGCCGAATATTGGAGTCATGAGTACAACAACTGATTTCCCTTCAGGTAAATTTGTTAATTTAGAAAAGGTTGGATTCAGTACGTTATTATTATAATTTGAGAATCCCTGAAATTTCATAATTCGAAATTGCCCATGCTGATATTTTACGTCTGTCATGAAGACTTAGCCCTCATATTTATTGAAGAGTTCGTTCAAATAAACAACCTTCACGGCTCCATCTTCAAATACGAAAACGGATTATGAACCGGCATTCAGAATATAACCATCTTTTCTTATGATGCTTGTAGAAATTTTGCTTTATGTGTTGTTTCCTGTGCCGACTATAAATCCCTTGCGAATGCACAACGCCTTTGTTAAGTTGTGCCATTCAAAGAGTCACGTCCTCTTTACTTTGAATGCCCTGATGTCTTCATACGCGGTGCGTCAAACAATGGGCAAGACCATAGCCAAGGACTGTGTAATTCGTTCTGGTAATGTCTCAAAGTTGGCTCTTAATAACTTGCAATGATTTCACAGAGTCGATGACATTACAATATTCATCTGATGTTATTGTATGGTAGAAACCTCTTCGTGAAATTTGTCAAAAGCTTATTATTCGAATGTTTGAGTACAACCATCATGCCGATCAGTTTACATCAAGAAGAAACCATTCAGTGATTCTCGATTCATTACTTTTGGAAGATTCATACAACCGGTCTCAGGGGTAAATGGCGACAATTTTAGACAAATCAAAATAATCTTATTTTTAGTACAAGTAATATATATGTGGAACTTAGCGACGATACCGACTAATCCTAAATCGGGGGTTTCAGGCCCGAAAACGAACAAAATAGTAAATAAGTCTGTTTTAATGGGAATGACTTAAAATTGTCGAAGGGCTTCATTTGCGCTCATTTCATACTAAATAACATTTGCTAGGAGGAGGGATGTACCTGTAGGCTCTTTACGTGACGAGCATGCAAAATGCCACAATAGAAGTTAATTGATGGATGCGTTTCGGGTATGTAGTCAGGACTAGTCTCTATATCTGTAGTCAACTCCTATGCTAATCAATGGATGCGTTTCCGGTATGTTATCAGGACTAGTCTCTATGGTTATATATCATTTCAGAAGCTAATCATTGATTGCGTTTCCGCTATGTAGTCAGGACTAGTCTCTATGGTTATATATCATTTCAGAAGCTAATCATTGAATGCGTTTCCGGTATGTAGTCAGGACTCGTCTCTATGGTTATAGTCATTTCCGAAGCTAATCAATGGATGTGTTTCGGGTATTTAGTCAAGACTAGTCTCTATAGCTGTTGTCAACTCCTAAGCTAATCTATGCCTGCTATTCTGGTATGTAGTCAACACGAGTCTCTATGGTTGTAGTCATCTCCGAAGCTAATCAATGGATGCGTTTCGGGTATCTGGTCTGGACTAGTCTGTATGGCTGTTGTGACGTCCGAAGGTAATCAATGGATGGTGTACGGTGTCTGGACTTCTCCATGTAGCTTTAGACATCGTCGAACTAGGTACATTTTTCCCAGAGTTCCTACGAATCTTCACTCCCATCTTCTTGAGTCTTTAGTTCTGGTAGACATGAACAAATCAAAGAGATTCAAGAACGTGCCACCAGTGAGAAATAACCATTGTAATTAATCCGAAACAGTCTGACAAATGTGGCATCTGTTTTTTGGAGACTCTAATTGCTGACAGCAGTCACACACTTCCTAACTCCAGCGTAACGTAAAACAAGCTAAACGATGGATGAATGATTTTGGAAGACATCTCCCACGATTGTCAACGTGTTTTGCGACATTTGCTAAACAAAATCTCAATCTAGTTCAATCATGATTGTTTCATTCTCAGCATTGATTTTTGAAAGTGTTAAGAGCTGTCACAAGCACGCACCAAAGATGACCATGAGAAGAAGCCGGCTGGAAGACAGGCAAAATATCGTGGACCACCACGTTAAAGACACCGCTGGAGATATACCGCACTCGATAACTATAATAACTTCCCAGCGACAAAATTTAAAACAACGTGAAGGTATCAACTTATCTAGCATTTCTTACAGATTCATGAGGACACCACTACTCCGTAATCATCCATTCATTTGTAAGTATTTGAAACACTCCGGCTAACTTCATTAAGAATTTGCGATAGGGCAATGGAAAAAATTAAGATCGCCCGAGATTCTACTTCCCAAGGTTTAAAGAGTCATAGCGCCACCTCCCTCCACAAGAACCAAAGCAAGCAAACGACCTCCGTGGAAGCTGGTCAATAGCTACGCCCACAGATGTCCGAACTGGATGCATACCCTCCGGTCCCGACTACTCCCAAAGACTACAGTCAACCTCCGCAGCTGGTACAGTCCGGCTTAGGACCGCCCCAGATACTATCTAGGCACTCTAATTGTTCTATCAGGCAGGCGGGATCTCGTCCATTGTCCCAGCAGTGGCCGTACATCCTCCGCTATCTCAGATCTTGGCTATTATTGTTATTAGCGGTGCTAGCCCGGAGGCTATGTTTCGAAACCCGCCCAAGGCCGTGGCTATTCGCTCGCATCACGCGCATAGAATCGGATTGTCAGAGCGTGCTCATCAAGGATTAAGCTTGGAGTTTGACCTCTTGGGCTTGAGGAATTAAACTTCCCCGCAACCTGCCTGGGTAGATATACCAAAGACCCGTTATACTGGTGTAGCCGGGGGCAGTCACAGAGGTTGTGGGATTCAATGAAACTCCACTCCGAGAAATAACATATGTCAAGACGATTAAATTACTGAAGAAAAATAGATTGTTTAT
This sequence comes from Riptortus pedestris, assembly GCA_019009955.1. Lineage (NCBI taxonomy): Eukaryota > Metazoa > Arthropoda > Insecta > Hemiptera > Alydidae > Riptortus > Riptortus pedestris. The sequence goes on from CM032232.1 coordinate 51,960,955, forward strand.
ATATATATATATATATATATATATATATATATAGAGAGAGAGAGAGAGAGAGAGAGAGAGAGAGAGGAAGAGGAGTTAGGGAGTAAGGTGTAGAGAATGAGACTAGAGTCGTAATTATCTATAGTAGAAAAACGATTTAAATTAATCACCTAATTTTTTGCGAATTTCCATTAATGAACAGAACAATATCTATTTGAAACAATAAACAATTTCTCTGGTTCAATCAGAGAAAATATTCAAATTTATCATTCAAACTGACATTTATATCGGAGGTTGAAGGACATTATTGATTTCTTTCGAAAAGGATTAGACCGCTCTCTTTAGCCATAACCATTTACAGGATGAACACTAGCGAACACTGATAAATAATTCATTAACTACCTCACAATTGGATCTGGCATTTAGTTGCTTCCAAATCGCTCTATCTCTTTGGACAGTGTTAATAGATCTGCTTCTCGCCTCCACACATTCCTATCTCTCTCTGTATACTATCCATGCACCATACGCTATTATAGGAAAAGGATTTAAATGAATTATCTATCTCGTTTATTATTTACCTTCTGTACCTCTAAACAGTCTAATATTCTTTCAATGTTACCACTTCCTTAGAGTATCCGTGCTTTTCTTATGTCACTATATACTTTTGAGAAATTATAAGCTATTAGAATTGGTCGAGTGAAGAGACAGAAAACACGTAACACCTGGAATTACACACAAGAACTTTTCATTTTGATGATCGCAAGTAAGCCTCTAGCTCTTAATACATATTTCGGGAGCAAGTGAACATATAAAGAGAGACCCAACATGGCTTAATTCTAGTCGTGGTCGCAGGCTATTTACTTAACAGACTCCTGATGGCCCACCATCTTCTACAAGTACTTATCCTGGAATCGGATAGGTCAACTATCTAGTAGTCATTTGGCTCCACTGACTGGAATTTAAGTACTAACTAAGCAGAGGTTACTCGACTTTCTATGTGTATCATTTGAAGAAGAGAAGAGAGTTTAAAGATGGAAGGGAATACAGAATAGCCCACTTGTGTATATCTATTAGAGAACTAGAAAATTTGCCTGCAGCGTTTTTAGATTATAATAAAAGACCCTTGAAATTATGTCCTATAACATTGAGAAGATGTGGAACTGCTTTTTAGGACAGTCTCTTACGGTCAGCAAAGTGGGTTCATTATACTAGTCTTCTTGCAGGAGATGCGTAAACTAGCAGATTTCCAATGTGACGTTTTACAATAGAGAAATCTGCATACTAGTAACAGTAGTAGTAACGATTCTCTAAACCAATTTCATGAGAGCCGAACTGTTAAGGAAACGTACGAACTAGCTTTCGGCGGACTCACAAACACAACCGACATCAGCCGATCTCAACTCGTTCGTTACCCGAACACATTTAATAAATGCAAATATCTCGGTTAGTATTCAAGATAGATAATAAATTTACATAACAATATTTATAGTGCATTTAATTTGCAATGAGATTGGTTCTAAACAAGTTTTCATTAGGAGTACCTAGGGACTGTTTACATTAGGAGGGTACACCTAATGCAAACAAAGGTACAACAGTAATTTACAAGAGTTTTTAAGTATCTTTAGGCTTGCCCTGAAGAAGAGAAAATAAATATTCTCGAAGTATTGGAATGAACTAGGATATGTTCATAAACACTGACCAAAATTCCAAAAAACAACAACACTAAATATATATAGTTTTGAATGGACCTCATTTTCGTCAACTCCTGGGTAAGATTGATGGACTTTTGAAAATGTTTTTCTAAAATCGCGCTATGAGTACGACCTCAATAACTGATTTCCCTTAAGGAAAATCTGCTAATTATGTAATTTATTTGGTATACATTTGAAATTGTAGGTGTTACATTCATATCAGTGAAGCCTTAGAGAATGGAGCCAAATTTGATAACGTAGTTTTAGCAAGATAACGACATCCACTACAATAAAATTGCAAATTTTTTTATACTAAAAAATAAACTATTAATTTGCTCCCAATGAAACATTGCTGACTTGCGGTTTGGAATAGAAGGTTTGATTTTTAAAAAGGCCTATAAATCCCAACACCCTCAGAGCTGTGTCGGATTCCTGAGTGGTCCCTTTGCCAAGTAGCGGCCCCAGCTTTCCCTGGCTGAGAAATTCCCTGAATATCTGAGTGTGGGAGCCAGCGGCCACCCCTGCCGTCAGATCCTATCGGCATAATTTATGGAGGCCAGTCGCTCTGGGAGGGATTCACCACAAGCTCCATCATTCTAGGATACCCTATAAACCCAAGATGCAGAGCGGACAACGATGAATGATGATGTCAAGGAGGGAGTGTGTGAGGTAAGCAGATTTACAACGTGAACCTCCTGGCTGGCTTAGGTCCAAGTATATATGTCCATGGATGAAAAATAAAAGTGACTGCTTTAACTAAGCAGATTTCTCACTTGCTGGTAGGGCACACTACTGTTTATACACATATGTCAAATTTACATATGTTTTATTTATTTATTTCTTTTTTTTTTATTGTTTATATAATGTTTATAATGGGGCTCAGGTTAGCCATGCGAGTTAAAGCGTTGACCTTTATCTCACATGGTAAACCTAGAGTGGCGAGTTCGATTCTTGCCTGGGCAAAGGAAATTATTTAGTAACGAAATTCATTAAATAACGTCCTAAAGTCCCACCCTGGCTAGAAAAGGGTGGTGACCTGTAGATAACCCGTCCCGATTAGCCTAAGTTGTAAAAAGTGGACGTTAATAAATAATAATAATAATAATGTTTATAAATATTGTGCACGAAATATTATAATGTAATTACTGAAAGGTGTGTAGAATCCAAAGAATGGAACAAACAACATCCAAATATATTCCCACGTTAGAGGGATACTCTGCGTGGAAAACAGGGAAAAAAAAGGCACACTACTGGTCTCTTCTCACCATATAGTTTTTATTTCTAAGTTAAATCTGATGTGTAGAAGGGCGGGGTAAACTGAAGTTTGAATAAATCACTGATATATGAGCTACGAAAAAATGTATTGAACAACAATTGTACAGGATAAGTACTTTAACAAGATTGGTTCAATAATATTTAACGATACGACTCTTAATAACGGAAATAATTTGAGTTTTAGGATTTCCTACCTCTAAACGCCCCAATTCCTAGTCATATTCAAGTCATTAATGACAATGAACTTAAATATTACATGAAACGGTTAAATATCAAGTATGGTATATATCAAATAAACATTTTCAAAAAATAAAAACGTCCAATCTTGACTGATGTCGTCATCACAAAGAATTTGCATGTATTTTGAATTCGGTGTTCGGTATTCAAGCTTAGAATAATTTGGTTCTAGATATAACGCCTTAAAAATATGACATGAGTAGGAGTAAGGTTTACTGAGACTGAAAACTAAAAAATCGACATATTTCAGTTAATATTCATGGTAGAGAAAGAAGCCCAATGGTCTTACAAAGAAACTGAAGAGAATGAAGTTCATTCAAATTTATTCGATCTATAAAGTGTTTATTGGGATATTAAAACAATAAAAAACGAGTTCGTCTACGCCTGAAATCGGATTGTTCGGTGAGGGGCGTAAAAGTCCAAATATCTTCCTTATTATGGAGTAAAATATTGTATAACCATTCTTAATGCACAATTGCTGTGTCATTCCAACAATTGTTGTCCATATATTTTCCCTAACAATAACTCCATTATTAACCGAGGCATTTCCTAGTTTCTACTACCCTCTTAGTAAACCCCCACTCAGACTCATTTCACATTTGGAATAAGCCTATATATCACGAAGCGTCTTATTACAAGCATAAATACAGAATATTGTATTCATCGGTTTAGGAGTAAGGGAGGGGGTTTAAAGAATGGGCAAAATTAAAAACTACTTATATCTCCATTATTATGATTTAAACTGAAAAAGTCCGTCACGCGGGGGCTCCGTAAACTAAGAGATTCACTCATTGGTATGACATACTACTGATCTCATCTCACAATATATTCTCTATTTCTAAATAAATATACCTACAATAAGTAGACTGGCAGACAATAAGTAGATGTGGGCGTTTACTGAAGGCTAGAACAATTATTTTAGAACACCAATAGTTTAATAAAAATAAAGCTTTTTGATCCAACTCATAATAACTGAGAAATATTGAATTTTCGGATTTCCGTTTCTTCTAAGCCCCTCCTATTCCTGGGCCCGAATTCAGCTAATTTTTGACGTTTAGAGTTGAATGAAAGGGGTAAATGTCGAGCGAGTATGGGCATAGTTCAAATGAACATCTGCAAGTCTAGAAATAAAATCTTAATTGATGTCATAAATATCATCTAGTAAAAATCTGTTGAAAACAACATTTGGTATTTAAACTCGGAATAACAGATGCCTTCATATATTGCCTTATTGTTAAAGTGCGATGACTAAAAGTGATGGGTTTACTGAAGGCATTAAATGAAAAAAAATCGAGATAGAGAATATGTGTATAGCATTAATAAAAAAACAAATTTGCAACAAGATTGATTATATACAATTTTTGGATCCGACTCATTATAACAAATATATTTGTAAATTTCGATTTCTCCCTCCTCTAAACCCCCTCTCTCTCGTCCGATTTCCGCAGCTAACAAAATTGATTTTCAGTTTTTCATAAAACGCATAAATATCGAGCTACTTAACAAAAATTGAGTTTAATACGGGATTCTGTAAACTACTACCATTAATAAAGAGATTTTTACCTCTAGCAGCTGAATCAGTAATCATATGATATACAGTAAGGAGTGGTGAATTATGCAATTTTCATCTACTTTACTGGACATTTTGCTAAATTTCATTAAGGTTATCAGCCTTCGGAGAATCATTGCTAGAACGAGAACTAGGAAGCATTCTATAGAAATGGCCTCTCTATTCATACTACTCCTGACAATCGAATTCCAGGCATTTTTATAGCAGGCTACACCCTGGAGTAATTATCTCGCCACAATGCCGCTGCCTTCTTCATTATAACTCACTCTGGCTTATTCTGACCCGCCATTATTGTCAACCAATATCACGGGTTCACACGACTAAAATTCCAGTGATTGGTTCATGCTATTCTGCTGGGCTCAGAGCTGAAGGGATAGAAATATTCTTGATCGGAAAGAAAAAAAAGTTACTGAAATATATCTGAATATAATATATTAATTTTATTGAAAACTATTTACTATATCTAGTACTGTACTTTATAATGACCCATAATAATTTTTATCCCAAGCACTCTAATTTTAGTAATCCAAGAACAAAAGATGGGGGAGGGGTCATAATGTATTTTCATTATACTGTTAAAATAACATGTGTTTTCAGTGTATCGTTTGAGTACGCAAAGTGATACTTTTCTTTACTAGTACAGAAATGTAACAGCTGTTATTGGAATATTCCTCATTATACTATCATTCATTGTATATTGCATACTTACTTAACCTGTATGTAGTAGAATGCACAACGAACAAAAATTTGTCAATAATTAAGCAATCAATACCGCAAAAAGGTATTAATATAAGTAACAATAAAAATTGCACTATAAATATTAATTTTAAATTATAGGTCTATTGCCTATTCTATTTATCTCTTGAATAACCTTTGCAGTTTTATAAACATATGTTTCATATTTTAGAATTCATATCTTTATCTTCTGATTTTTTTATAAGAATAAAAATATTAAAATATTTACCTTATTTCCTTTTAGGAATAGGTACAGTATAATGAAAAGTCATTTTCAACATACGTACGCAAAGTATCTTTTCTGTACTCGGTCTTATTCGCGAACTCGGCTTCGCCTCGAACGCGAAACTCGACCTCGTACAGAAAAGATACACTTTGCGTATTAGTGAGGAAAATAACTATTGCATGTATCTAATCTAGAAAAGTTTTGTTGAACGCACTATATGGTATTGGCTTGAAATATGACGGTTTATGATTCATTGACTTATTCTTAACGTGCGATGACAAGGAAAACCTCCCTTCTTACTGAAGGTTGATGACTAAATAACCCAAATATCTCTGTTAATATTCGAGATAGAGAAAATATGTATATAACAATAGTTAAAGGTAATTAAATTTACAATAAGATTGATTCCATAACATTTTTTTATCCGACTTATAATAACGGAGATATCTCAATATTTCCCCTTCTAACCCTCACCCATCTCCCACCTGTTAAATTTCAGCCTGATCTTTAGTTTTGCATGAAACGCTTCTCTCTCTCTCTCTCTCTCTCTCTCTCTCTCTCTCTCTCTATATATATATATATATATATATATATATATATATATATGTATATATAGGGTGCCCCAAGTTCCCGTGCCATCCCCCTTAAAATTTGAAATTATTTTAATACAAGGCTGAGATTTGGTGTGCCATAATTGGGTCCCATGAAGAAACCTTTCAGTCCATATTCAACAAAAGTAACCTTCTCCAGCGAACATTGCTTTGAAATTTCCAATGGAATGCCCTACTTTTTATGGCGGAATCATGTAGAAATGAAATTATAAAACCATTTTATATCGGTGAATTTTCGATTTGGTGCACAAATCTTAATTTCAGAAACGTCACATTTTATTGAAAAATGCTGCGATTTAAACGTTGTAGTCTACAATATTATCTTTGAAACAAGTCTACAGGGAAAGGAATGGAGTCTGAAATTGTTAAAAAAAAAATAGTATTTCATTTGAAATAGCGCAAAAGCATTCTTGCATGAAATACAAAAAATGTTTACTCCATAAAAACATCAACATGGTTCGGAAGCTATATATTATAAGACATATATAAAACATTGGGGCATTATTTAATCAATTCTCCGTAGAAAAAAAAGGAATTTTTGTTGGCGACCCATGCCATTCAAAAATGAAGATTATTTGACCCAGGAAAGGTATAAAATAATGAATTATTTTTTAATACATTTTTTGATGCGATGTATTGGAACCGAGATATCGAATAATACTTTCAAATGAATTCATTTTAAATGAAGTGCATCCTCAAGAATTTGTAATCGGTGTTGCACATTCGATACTATTTACTGAGATCGACAGCTGTTGTATTGGATGATCCTACGGCGTGTCCTTCAAAATGCAATCTTCCATTGCATTCCTCCCCCCTCCGCAAACTCATCATTTCTCATGCAGAAACACAGCCTCCAGTACAAAAAATAAAGGTACCAGTTGTTAGAACGAATGGATATATGCAGTTCCTACCTGCTTTACCCTTCGCTAAAGGGCCTAATTAAAAATGGTTTACCTTAGACATATAAGCTTTGGCTGAACATAAATACTAAATTATGCCTTGTTTTTTTTGTTGTTTTTTTTCAAAACATTCCGAAAATACTCATTTTCTTCTAACCGTTCTCAGATAGCAAAGTTTGTCGTGCTATTGCTCACGAAGTGGAGTAAATTATAGAACACATATTGCTGTTGTATCAATAGGCTAAACATAAACCTTGTGAACAAGTAAACCTCATTTTCACGGGAACAAACTAGGGAATAAGAGGGTCTCAAGGACATGCCATTGTTTCCCGTTGCTTTCAGCGTTAGACAATCCAACAATAAAGGCATCATGAGGAAATGCCCATTCACAAGCATATAATTCATAAGCAGGAGAGGAGAAAACTCCTGTTTTGACCCACTTACATTCAGTAAGTGAGAATTTAGACAAGCGATAGAACAATTATTAGGACATGAATTCATCAAAAAGATTGGTTGTTCAACTTTGTCGATTCTACGCTTAAGAAGTGATATATTGATTTACGTTTTTACATTTTATCCCTACCCAGTCCAGGACATTCATGACACAAACAATTTTGTTGCACCTTATCTTTACTGAGACCAATAAAAGTATTTTAAGGCACTAAAATAAGATCTTCAGGCCAACCAACACTCTTAATTGTTTTAGAGCTAACACTCATGTTGAGAGAAGCTAAATTGTGTTGACCAGAAGTTGAAGGGCTTGAGTTAAGAGGGGTCAAAAGTTTGCAATAAAAAATGCGTAAATCTCCGTTAATATTAGAATTAAATAAAACGTCAGTAGAATAACGATTAGAAGGAAATTTAATTTTCAATAATCTTGGTTATTTAGCATTTTCCGGTCCAATTTATAATAATGGAGATATTTCGTATTTTTGCCCCCCCCCTTCTAAATTCACCCTCTTTGGGCATTTCAGCAGTAAGCGAACTCCATCTTTACATTTATATGAAACGCTTAAATATCGAGTTCAGTAGTTGATAGATTATGATCGCTAGAGCCGTTACAGACAAATATATATATATATAGTGTGTGTGTGTGTGTGAGTAAACGTACCTCATTTGAGGTAACCTTCTAGATTAGATGGATGCTTGTTTGATATTTTTCGAAAAAGACCTCAATAATTCAACTTCAATAGCTGTTTTTCCATAATGGAAATCTGCTAAAACGTATATTTGTTAAAATCGTTTATGTAAAGTATGTATTTTGAGAAAGAGTTACTGTTATTACTAAATATAGCATCTGATTAGTTTAAAACTCTGATGAACTAGAGTTTAGTGCAGTTATGCAATAAAAAATGGTTGATGTATATATGTGTATATATCTGAAAGCACGATAGGATTTATTATTTTAATCAGCCATTGAAATAGTTGTCTAATAAAACGCTCCATTGAAAACAAGAAACATATCATTAAAAAATAACGTTACTTCTTAATGGGAACATTCGTATAGGAATGTTAAAAAAAAGATGTGGAGCCATCCGTTTTGTTTTCTCTTTATGACATATAAAGGAAGTACTCTGAAGCAAGGCTGACAGTAGGTATTAAAATATCAACATAATGTAATACAACTTTAATAATATGTTAATGTAATCAACACATTAATCTGAGTACGGGATGCCTTTCTATGTACATACTTACATTCAGGGCTTAATGAGACGTTGATTTTGGTCCAGAATAATTACAATATTAAAGAATTTAGGCTGCTTAATTATTTTGTGAAAAGGTCCAGCTCCAAGAATGAAACGATTCATATAATTTATTAAAAATGTACACAGCAGTAATGAGTGCTATATAAAAATATGTTGGTAATTATTATGAAGTTATTTCTCGAGTGGGAGGCTGAATGCTGTGACGTTAAAATGTATCATTTTTTTTTAGGAAAACAGGCCTATTTTGTACATCCTGGTTTATATCATTTTTCTTTTTCCTGAAAAGAAAGAATAAAAAAATACCGTCTGGTTTCTTTTCGTAGAGCTCAGCCTTTTTATCAACTCCATTTTTGTTCTTAAAGAAATACCGTGAAACAATTGTTATAAATTTCTTCACATTTATGACGAGTTATTTTTTCTCCCGGAGAATCCTGTTTTTTTTTGACTTTGTGCAATTTTAAGAAATTTGAAAATAATTATAAATATGACTTGTTCATGGCAGCCAACCAATACTATATCAATGAGAGTTAAGAGTAACAAACACGAACTTTCAACTCTTTCTCTCTCTCTCTCACAAACACACACACACACACACACAAACACAAGATGAAAACTCTTATCAATAAATCTTTTGCTTCTCCTAATATTAATGAATTCATTTATGAAATCGTTTGACTTCAAGCGATTTGGGCCTGAGAATGAAAATGTGCTTATTAATTATTTCCGTTAATAATTTTATATATAAATTATATATTATGTACCTGTATATATATATATATATATATATATATATATATATATATATATATACATACATATAACGCATATAATATGTTATTTTGCTTGTATTGTTTCATTCATATGACTAAAATAAAAAAAATAAGGCATGAGGTTACTGAAAAGCAAATGTTAGTACATCGAATTAAAAATAAATTTCGAATAAATAAAAAAAAAAATTACTTTGTTTCAAAATAAACTGAAGAATTTCTTGTATGGTGGATTTTTTAAATACACAAGATGAATACTATAAAAAAAGTTCTATTATTGAATTAAACAACAAAATATTTTTCATAAAAATAGGTCAAAAAATAATTTATGATATGGCACGTTATCACTTGAAGGTGGAAACAAGAAGTTTCTCGTCATTTGTAGGTCGTAATAATTGTAAAACTAATAACGAAGCATGTGAATAAATTAAAAATGCATGGTATATATTTAGAGTGTAATTAATAGTGTTATTGATATTGTGTACATTATATGTAATAATAAAACTGATAGATTTCAGAAAGTTGTCAAAGATAAACTTGTTATAGAAGACAAAATATAATTTGTGTCCGTCCTATTATTTTCAATAGCATTTAAAGGAAATAAATACATTTCATTTCGTACGCACTCATCTATTTTCTGTTATACCTTTTTTTATAGAAGAGACAATTGCATGGAAGAGTCTTAATGCAAAAGTATATTTATTCACTGTTGTAGCTAAGTGATTTTTTTATAGTTCTTCATTCAATCTCGGAATTGAATATATTTAAGAATGAATAGGCATTTACCTTTTTAGCCATAACTGGCAAGGGATTTCCTTTCGTCAGCTATCCATCTGCTCGAAAGAGAGATACGGGTCGTTCACGAAGACATAGCGATCTAAAGAAGCGCACAGCTATGAGACTAACACAAGGGGAGTGCTGGAAGGGAACTGGTTGTGTGAGAAGGGGGCTGCTGTGGAATGCGAGGTGGTGGGGATGAGACTAGCTCTGACGTCAGCCGTAAGCTTCATACTGCACGGGGGTGGCATGCAGGAGGGAGGCTTCAACACACGTAAAATCAGAGGGGATATAGTTATAGAAATTAAGAAGTCCGTCACCCAAGGGCTGCGTAAACTAAGCAGATTTCCCTCGTGAAGTTTATTTAATATTAGATAAACCTACATACTGCTAACACAACACCACCTTGATTATTAAGTGAATAAATACAAATGGTAATATGAAACCTTTCCCCTTCAGGCGGGAAGCGTCTGAAATGTAAAAAAAAAAAAGGTCCGTCACGCAGGGGCTGCGTAAACTAAGCAGATTTCCCACGTGAAGTTTTATAATAGAGAAATCTGCCTAATAATAACAGTAATAGTAAGGAATCTCTAAACCTATTCACGAGGGACGAATAGTTACAAAAACGGCCGCACTAGCTCTCGGCGGAAAGTCTCGAACGTAGCCGACTCCTGTCGACCACACACACAATACAAATGCAAATATCTCGGTTAATATTCAATATAGAGAATAAGTGTATATAACAATATTTATAGTAAATTTAATTTTCAATAAGATTGGTTCTATACAATTTTTCGATCCGATGCATAATAACGGAGATATTTCGAATTTTCGAAAATCCCCCCTCCCTCTGGTACGATTTCAGCCATTAACGAACTTGATCTGTATTTTTACATAAAACGGTTAAATATCGAGTTTCGTAACGATCAAACAAAAATTGCGACCGCTAAAGCGTTAACAGACAAATATATATATATATATATATATATATATATATATATATATATATATATATATAATTTTAAACGGACCTCATTTTCGTCATCTCCTGGGTAGGGTCGATGGACATTTGAAGACATTTTTCGAAACTCGCGTCATGAGTACGACCTCAATAGCTGATTTCCCTTAGGGTAAATCTGCTAAAATCAACTCTGTTAATATTCGAGTTAGAGAGGATAAAACAACAAATTTAGAAAATTAAATTTTAATCATGGATAATTATGTACTTCTTAGCATACTTTTCCTAAGAGCAGTCAGCTATTGGGGTCGTACTCGCCCTGTTGAAAAGGTTCCTCAAATGTCCATCGATCCTAACTAGTAGATAGCAAAAATTACATGAATATACTGGTCTGTTACCGTTTTAGTGTGGAAACTGTTGTTTGATTGATACCAAACTCTATATATAAGCGTTTCATGCAAAACTAAAGATCAAGTTCGTTAATAGCTGAAATAGGATCTGGTGGAGGGGGGTTTAGAGGGGGAATTTCTAAAATTAGCAATATCTCCGTTATTATACGTCGATCGAAAAATTGTATATAATCAATCGTATTGCAAATTAAATTTACTATAAATATTGTTCTATACATTTATTCTGTATCTTTAATATTAACCGAGATATTTGCATTTTTATTCTGTGTGTCGTCGGCAGGAGTCGGCTATGTTCGGGAATTTCCGCCGAGAGTTCTGACGGCCGTTTCCATAACTATTCGTCCCTCTTGAATAGGTTTATTGATACCTTACTACTACAGGTGTTATTAGGCAGATTTGTCTACTGGAATACGTCACGTGGGAAATCTGCTTAGTTTACGCAGCCCCTGCGTGACGGACTTTTTAGTTGCTAGTCTTCAGTAAACTCTCACTCCTATTCATGTTAGAATAAGGAATCACTTTATTCTTAAGTTAAATACTAAACATTCTTTTCATGAGACATGAGAAATAGATGCAAATTTCAATCAATCAAGATTTTACGTTGTTGTCCCAAAAGTTTAATTTAATTTGATCAATACTATAGTCGACAATTACTCGGTTCTTGTTTTTTTCAGGCATCATTCCCCCCCAGCTCTCTAACATTTGGCCATATGAGGAAATGTTTCGGAAATCCTCAGTCCAACCTCAATAGGTTGGAAGGAAATCTTCTAAAAATGTTTGAACCATTACTGTAAGATTCAACGTGTAAATAGTGAGGGGTCATGGGCACTTGTAGGTTAATGTGTGCCCTAGTCGTAATCAGGCCAGCACGACTTCTCACGACTTGGAGTGTCACGATTTTCTAAATGGCTGGATTTGTTTTTCTCTTATAAAACAAATGTCTAGCAGTCACTTCCTTCCAAGTGCTTGGCACTTTCCTTTTGGAAGGGGGTACAAATTCGTACCCGGAACCGTAATATTTAGATACGTCGAATCGTGATCAATGTTCTACGATCGAGATAATCATGATCATGATGAAGGCTAAGCCGTTTAATTGCAACCGTTGAGTTCATCCTCAGCTGCTCTCTTCATAAAACTATACCCACCGAATCTATAATATGTCTGATGAATTCAGAAAAAGGCTACTAGGCCTTCATCTTTCCTTATACCCAATAACAATTCTTTTAAATATATTTGTGATAAAATCGTTGTGCCTTATGATAAGACAATACGTTTTCCCTCCTTTTTTCCCATATCGTTGATAAGTCTTAAGGAAAATCAGCTATTAAGATTGTATTGCGCAAGACGCGATTTTCGAAACATTCCAACTCTAATTTCCATCTTACCTAGGAGATGACGAAAAAGATGTTTTTAATTTTCGACTCCCCTTCCCTATAACAATTCCTGATCCAATTTATGCCATTAATGAATATGATCTTTATGTTAAATGAAATTGTCTAATTCAAGTATTTTCATGTGTCTAGTAAAGACACTAGAGCGGTAACTGGCAAATACATATACATAATTTTTTATCCTAAATTATTTTCGTCATCTAGAATGCATGATTGATGGACATTTGAAGTCATGAGCACAACCTCCATAGCTGATTTCTCTAAGAGATAAATCATCTGGGCTCATATTTTTATTATTTATTAATGTCCACCTTTTGCTACTATGGCTAATTGGGACGGGTCTTTTACAAGTAACCACCCTTTTCTGGTTAGGGTGGGACTAAGGATTTTATTTAATGAGTTTGTGACTAAATACATTCCTATTTTCCGAAGAGGCAATCGAACTCACCAATCGAAGGTTTACCGGTTAATATTCAAGATAGGGAAAAAGCAAAATTTAAAAAAAATTAAATCTGCAACAAGATTAATTCTGTACAACACACAAACAAATATATATATATATATATATATATATATATATATATATATATATATATATAAATTTGAACGAGGTACGTTCAGATATTGTTATTATTATTATAAGTCAGATCATAAAATGTGCTGGGACCAATGATTTTGCGCTATTAATCTACAATTTTTCTTCTATTTGTTTTTTGTAACTCAAATGCTAAGCGAGATATTGGTATCTTGTTTTCATACTTCCTATGAAAACAAGATACCAAATATCCCCACATCTTTTCATTGGTTTTCTAATCATTAATAGAGGTATGGTAAGATGAGATCATTAATGAGTCATTTCAGAAAGTGGGAGATCAACTTACAATTAGTATACGCAGTCCCTGTGTATCGGGCAGTTTTGAATCCAACTTAATGTAGCGATTAACGTCAATTCTAGATTTCCATTTGTTCCAATCAGTTACATTCTCTTTTGGTGAAGAGTCCAACTTTCAGTGTAAACCAAAACGATAGACTTAAAAATACTTTAAGGTATCCCTATGATTGTAAGATAAAATACTCCTTTTGCTTAGCAAATGCTATTCATCTATCGAGTTCAGCTTTGCCAACATTGCCTACAGATAGAGATTTCCCCCGTCTGTAATTTGCATATATTGTATATATAAATCATTTTATTGAAAAAGGATTGAAAAATTCCCTTAAACATACAACATTAGCGGTCCCAAAACACGAGGCCACTTATACACTTTTACTGAAGTAGTTACATGACATGCTTGTAGATTGCACTGAACAATATGAGTCGTGAGCATGCTTCGATTAGTTTACCTCTATGGATCTTGTATAGGCATTCCATGCCTTATAAGAAAGTAGAAGAGGGCCTGACATGATTTCAGAAGCGAGGAGATGGCCACTGGAATGCAGATAAGAGGGGGACGCTCACAACGGCTGACGTCACTGTTCTAGTTCTCAAAGTGCTGCTACTACTCATTTCTCACTTGCTTTGTTCAGTCGTTCGATAATGAACGTTCATTGAGGGAATGATCAATTATATTCGAGATTCATTGAGCATGACATGTAAATTTCCTATATATTTTATAACTCTTAGAATATTATTGGGCGGTAGCCTGTATAACGGTAATAGGCAATGAGAAATATAACACATTCCAAGGAAGTAAAATTATTATGTTGGCATGTTTATACCCACTTGCATGGTGTCTTTGGAACGCAACTTCTAAACTAATTACATCTAAGCTATTAAAAAGCAATTACGCTCTTAAGGCATGACATCTAAGAACCTTCCTGAATAGATTTCCTCAACTGTACATTTAAAAAAATATATATTTATATTTTTTATCACGCGGTAAAGAGGGTTAAAAGAATAAGTACATATTTTACGGAGGGGGTTCTGAGTGAAAGTTTCCGGGAGTAACAAATGATTTTCTTGTTAGTTCTGGTTAGCATATATGTTTCATGGCCGATTTGGACGCACTGAGGACAGAAATGTTTCTATCGGACTATCCTGATCATTACTTTATCCTTACCACAAATTCTTTAAAGACTAAAAAGAAGATTGTTGTCTTCATGTTATTGGAGACAACAATTTTGCTGATATAACTAATGATTTTTTGAGAACTCCAGCATCGGCTACAGTAACTCCTGAATCAATCATCAGCACCAAAAGGATATATTCTTGGAGGTCACTGTTTCGAATACCTTTGGCATCCCCCTCCAGAGTTACAATAATGAGCAAATTATCTATGCATTTTGCAAGAAAAAAAAAAAAATTACTGTTTACTTAACCCTTGTAGAAAATAAAAATTTAATGTGATTACCACGTGACTTCCTTGTACTTCTATTACATAAAATAAACAACGTGAGAAATTCCATTTAAAATTATTTAATTCTAAAGTAATTAGGTAGAATGACATAATTGGCTACGATTCCACTGTAACATTTACTAAACCGGCAGAGCGATTTTGATGCAGTGCAAACACTAATTACTATCTCTAATAAAATATTTTAGATAAGGGGTAAAATGTTTTAATAGAGATAGTAATTATTGGTTTTGATGGTGCACTGCATCGAAAGCACTCTGCTGTTCTAATAAATAGTACAGACGAAGAATAGCCAATGCTGCCTACATTAGAAGTCACTTCCACCTGCCAGAATATCAGCTCAGAACAAAAGTAATTAGTATGGTCTCAATAGCTGATTTTCCTCTGCTAAATGGTTCTGTGACATTTTTTACTTAACATTTTCTATGCAATACATCAGTCATATTTTGGCCTTTTCCGGAATTCATAAATATCAAGAATACTTGACGAGGGGTTAAAGTACACACAAATATACTTAAATTAATTAATATTTATGAAAGATAACATAAATTAAAGAAAAAAAGAAATTGCAGTACTCAACAGTCAAGAAATGTATGAATGAAAGTTGTCTTCACCAATGATACGGAACTCGAAAGTAGAAATCCTGACGAACCTGAAACAGAAAAAAAAGTAATTTTTAATGAAGCTGTAATAATAGAAGCTGGAAATTATAAGAAATGAGTTCAACACAAATATTTAATAGCTGCGGAATGTATAAAATAGTAATCCCGCCTCTTCGGCATTTTGTAGATTTGAAATGTGATTATTTTTAGCATAGCATTCAAGCTCATAGCACAAACTTAGATAATCTTGAAAAAAAAGAGGTTCTGAATTTAAGGAGTGAAACTTCGGAATGAATTGAATCTGTGACGTAAAATCTTTAAAATTGAATACGAAAACTTCGTGTCTCAAGGATGCTATTATAAGCAAAATGAATACTATTAATACTTTTTATATATAAAACAAAAGGTAAATATCTTTGTTTGGCGATTGCCTTAGAAGTCAGAAGCCCATTGGTGACAAAATGTAAACACCTTTGTATAAATAAGTATCATTGTCTAGGTAATTAGTCAAACAATAATTTACGTTTAGTTGTATTGTCTCTTTAGACGTCTCATCAGTTATAAATCATGTCGTCATTCATGGAATAACATAAAATGATAGTATGATATAAAATAGAGGTGACGGTGGATGTACAGGTTAAGGTGTGGGTACATATACCACTACCGCCAGTAAACTGAAGGGAAAAATAGGAGTAGGCTCCATCCCCGCCAAGGGAGAACATTAGTTCACGAGTTCGCTACGAGATATCGCTAGTGTCGAAGTGCTTGTGGGTCAGAGGGAGTATATATGTCTATCTGGGATGACACACGATTATGTATCTCATAGATCCCGTCCACAGGCAGACTGACAGCGTGAACTAGCCACAGATCCTCCGGGTACAATGGGGCCCGGAAGACTACTGGAGACAACTCATTCCTTGGTTGACGGGGGTTGTACGTCGAGTTGATCACTCAGTAAGTAAAAACTCTGATCACGAATCCCTTGAGTATTGCTCGGCTGGGGCAATAGATCTCAAAGGTCTATAATGGAAACATCAACATCCATCCATACATACATACATACATACATACATACATATATACATATATATATATATATACATATATGATTTTAAATTCACTTTCTTAAAACTGAAATGTCATACCAAGTCTGACTAATTCTCCAACACTGTTGAAAAACATTTCCTAACTCAGTCTGTCGCCTTGCTTTGACTTGTCCGCAATCAAAACGTTGATACAGTTTACAATTTATAAGCCTGGTAGACAAATTCTAGTAACTCGTTCTTCTTTGGAGGACAACCAACACTAATGAAATAAATGAAATATGAATGGCGAAGACATTGACAGACCCGTCCTTTCAAAACATGTCATCTTCAACCTACACACACTTTTGATTTTGACAGGAGATCCAAGCTTAAATCAAACATAACTTGCACTGTCGGTTCATTAATGAAACTACGTTACACTATAGAACAAGCTTAAACGCTATAAATTGTAAAACGACCATTCAAAACATTTATCTACCTACTCAACAAATATGAATGATATAACATACCCCTTTTTACAAACCTTTTGTCCATTACTTTTGCATTATGATTCTCATAGGAACTTAATCGAATTATACCTTATGGACGATTAAATTCAAATATTGGTTTTATCGATATTTTACTGTTTAAGGTGTGTGCAAGTATTTTTGATGTGAAGTCACCATTAAAGAGTTTCCGTTCTAAACTACATGATTTTCATTTTATCGATTCCACACTCAATATTTAAGCACTTCATGCTAAACCTTGTATTAGGTAATACGCACATCGTCCTTGCGGGAAAAGTGGGGAAGTTGGGGGAAGAGTAATTGAAAATTCGAAATATCTCGGAATCGCGAAATTTTATGTTACCAATGTTGATGGAATAATAATTTTCTACAACTATTCTTTTATACATGTTTTGGCATACTCAAATATTAACAGAGTTATTTGAATGTTATAGGTTTCAGCACTTTGTAAACGCCCACTTCTACTCATCCGGTTTTCACTTTAAGTACCTCAGAGACACTAAACATCTCAAGTCCAACTAAAACTTTAATTCCTGTTTACATAGGTTCCTTACCTCCGGGAGAAACGTTGGTGAGATGGGGTTCATCATCGTATCACTGTCCAGTCCGTGAGAAATCTACTTACTTTACGCAGTTCTTGCTTGACACGCTTAGTTTCTTACTTTCCACAGATCAACTGCATTACACAGATTAATTTTTGTCAATTAAGTGTGCTCTATTTCCTCGTATCCTTATTAAATAACCGATTCCCGGACATGTATGTTTCCGGACTGTCTTAAAGACTTCTAACCTTACCACACTTCTAATACACGCGATGGCAGTTTCGATACAGAATGACATTCAGTCGGTCAGCAATTACTTTATGTGCGCATGACACTTTGTTTGGTTGTCGATCTCAAATCTAAATATGAGAAACGACAAATCGGAATTTAATTGACGGGCAGATAAGCGGATTGCCGGCTGACGGGCCCCAGTCAGACTGGCCCGGCGGATATGCAGAGGTTGTAAGAGGTCTATTTGTAAACAGCACACCGCCGAGTGTGGGAGGTCTGTGTGAAAGGTCACGTGTGCCCTCCACTCTAGTCACACCCCCGGCTAACACCTCCCCGTTATAAAGACGCTCCTTGGCAAACAGGAAATAATTATAGGTTGGGGGTCATCCGAAGGGTCTTGGCTTGACTTTTGTAAGGAAGGGTATGTGGTGACGTCATGAAAGGTTTGGCTATTAATATTATTATTGGACGGATTCAAGAAATGCGCGGGGGGGGGGCGTTCTAGCAACTAACATGGATTATGCCCAAGCAAAATGAGATAATGATAGGTTTTGCTCATCTGTCAAGTCTTGGCTGGAATATTATTAGGCCGACTGCGAAGGTAATCCAATAAAATTGTAACCAAATTAGAATTGAATGTTATAATGTTCTAGCAAACTAGAGTGGACTATGGCAACCCACAACGAAATTATGATTAGTTGTGGTTATCACTCAAGAATTGGCTGGACAAATGACCAGAAGCATAGTAATCTGAGGCGTTTTGGCTACAATATCGTTATTACGCCAAATGAAAATACGTACAAGAGATAATGCAGTGAAATTGTAACCAAATTAGATTGAGTGTTATAAGGAAATGCTCTAGCAAACTAGAGTGGACTATGGCAACTGACAAGGAAATTATGATTATTTGTGATCATCTGCCAAGTATTGACTTGGACGTTGTTATTAAGCAACTTTTCAAAGAAGTGCAAGAAGTAATGCCATAAAATCGTAAAACTTAGACTGAATACCACAAGGCAATGTTCTTGTGGTGGTTTGGCGTTGCTGAAGAGTAGATTTTTCCTTTGCCCCAAGAACCGGACGAACACAACCGGCTCCAAAGGCCGGCCAAATAACCCAGAGAAACGGACGAAGTTTACTTCTAACATGGACTGCTGGGGAGATCCAATTAGTGAAATATAACTTCGTGAACTAGTACTTATATTCACAGTTACAAAGAGCAAGAACGGGAGATTATAAGTTAGCGAGAACTTAGTCTGTACAGAATGGTCCCTAACTACTCCGACATACAACGAAACATATAGGGCTTGAAAAACATAATATTAATATGAAGATAGAAGGTGTTTCTAAATAATTTAGGACTTCTAAAACAGACCAAGCATGGCGTTTGAAATCTTTTCTAACTCCAATGGTCCGAAACTCTGCAGACCAATTTGCTGCACTTTGTTAAAAAGTATAGGTATATTCATAACCAAAACAAAATTCTTCCCCTGATGAACAAATCTCGAAATAATGGCTTGGATGGAACTTTTATTTAAACGAGAAACTTGCCAAATTCCTTAAAATAAAATAAAAATATCTTTTATATATAAATTTTAACGGATCTTTCGTCATCTCATAGGTAGGATCCCAGGCCATTTGAAGAAATATATTTGAAATCGCATCATCAATACAACCTCAATAGCTGATTTCGTTTTAGGGAAATCCATATGAGGTCATTGAGGTAGTTATGTTTGCAATGTGTGATTTCTGCAAAGCACCATTGACCAACACAATAGCCTATTACGGATTCAAGGACTTTGGAGATGAAGCAGTTAGTTGGGCTATGGAAGGTCAACAGACAGCCGGAGGAACTGGTGGTAAAACCTTGATTTATCGCCTGCAAGTCCATTGCACAGCTTCGGGAATGGCCTTATGTACAGCTGTCTTTACAATGCCCACCACCTTCCGTCCAGGCTTTAAGAGTACTAACTCATAGTGTTGTTTCTCGCCGTTCTCAATCTTCCTTTTGTCGCCAGGGCGCGGGATGACAGTGACTCTGCACCATCTTTTCGCTAGGAGGGGTCGGGTCGTAAACGCATAACTGTCATAAAAGTGTGAAGCGTAGCCCATAAATGAAGACAATATTCCCTTGGGTCTTAGTGTGACTTCAATCGTCAAACTGGGATTTACATTTATTGGCTCTAAGCAAGCTTTTGACTGGGACATTATCTCACGCCATTATGAAAATTAACCGAACTATTCAGTAATTCGCTACAAATCACAAGGCATGGAGATTTCAGCTTTAGAACATGGATATCAGAGACATAATATAGATGGAATTCGAAATTTAACTCCTTTCAGCTTATGTTCCTTTGATCACATTCTGAGAATGAAGTTTTGAAAACATCTACACACTTGTCAAGAATATTCTTTGTCAAGTATTCGTAGCTATGCTTTTCGAAATGGATTCCCATTGCCTTCTGATGTGCCTTTTCATCAATCGAGACTGAGGGAGCGGAGAGAATTCCACTGATGCCGGAATTGTTAGGAAGTCATCCCTTCGTAGCCTGTAGCCAGAATTTGTGTGATTTTTGATTGGTTTCTTACCTACTCAGGCAATTGAGTAGCTACTTGAACGAAAATGTAGCCTATAATGCCTCGACAATACGGTGGGAATTCCGTCAAGTTGACCTCATGGGCCCCCTCCAAAGCCATGTGGCATCCCTAGGTCCTTCTTGGAGTGTTGAGCCAATTATTTTCATTTAATTTTTAATGTTCCTTCACTACATTCATACAGAAGTCATGTTAGTGAGGCGAGACTGGAATGTTGAGCTTTAGAAACTACGCGCTACAGAGGAACAGCCCTCCAACAATTCTTGCCTCCAATGGAATTCCCTCCACTCTTCCTGAAGCTTTTAGTTATTTATTATTAAGCTGACATACAGCCTCACGTGAAGGCAACGTGTAACCACTAAATCTCTTCCTCTCTTAATTCGCTTCAGGGGGAAATCTGGAGTTCTGATCACGGTGGTAGTAGCCTGTGGATACAATAACAGCACCATTCAATTCTGAAAAGAGACTTGAACCCCATATTGGAGAACAGACTTTAAGACCATAAGTTTTATACGACCATACGCTTAATTATTGCCAGTAAGCCCAAATGGAACCCGGATGAATGTAAGTATTGTATATGTTGCAGGAACCTTCGAGACTTGACGGGCGGAGGTAATTATAAATAATAACATATACCGCTATTGGAACGATCGGCAACACATTCATACTTTAAACGTTCAACCTATACTTATACCTTCGGGCCCCACAATTTGGCAAACAGACCGACACAAAATTTATCGACACGACATTCAAATGTCAAAGCCTTTTGGTATTTTAAAAGAATCTAAAATAATTAGTTCCACTTTTAAATACACGGTGTTGTTTGGAATATTTGTCACTGTTTACTATAACAATTTATTACTAGCTAGTTAATGTAAATTAGACTTATTGTTTATATGAGAAGGTTTAATTAATTCCCTCACTCGATAACTTAATAACAGACCACAGAATGAGTTTTAACCTCAGGTTTGACTTTGACTCTGTTATAGTCATAGAAGAAGAATTAGGAATAGTTAAGAGGGAAAAAAATGATAATATATATATATTGCTAATACGAAATCAAAGACTTTTAACAAAAATCAAATTTAAAATATTTTAATAGTATTATCCGTTATTCGATTAATCAATAGGTCAAAATTCCATAAATTTTAAGACTAGGTCAGCTGATCCAGCGTCGCCACGTTTAATATTGGCACAGTCTGATACATTAAGCATTAGAGTAACTGTCAAGTTAGGTGGATCCACATAAATTATTCATGTATGTAATATATTGATTATATTGTTTTATTCATTTTATGACAACGTTATATGATTTTGCTCCTTTAATAATTTAGATTTGTATTTCTCGAAGGACTCAGTTGGAGTGACAAACATAAATCACCAATGATATACGTGTATCTGATGAGCATCTCTCAATGCCGTTCATTTGTTATTAATAAATAATTCAACATTACATTTTATTTTTAATGTATTTTATGATTATCGTATACTTTTTTGTCCATATTTTTACTTTAATTTCATATTCATATTGAAGAACGTTAAATGATTGGAATCCTTCAGACAACCCAAGTAGATACCAGTTGCAAGTGGATGTTGTCGGGAGGAAATAGACGAATGGGTAAACCCTAGCAAATGTGGCTTTGTGATCTGGATGAAAACTGGCGGACGTTGGACAAATAATGATGACAGAAGCTTAGGTCCTTCAATGATCGTAGCACATAGTAACAAACAAACCTGCATTTTCATTCTAAGTATAATGCTTTAAACTAACTGTGGCTAATCGAACTTTTTGAGATTACTTTCTTATGAAAGCCAGATCTACTTCACTTATCGTTTATTAAGTAAGTCTCACTCTCAGTGAATTCTTCAGAGATAACACCTAAGCTTCCGTCGCGCAAGGGCTGCATAAACTAAGCAGAATTCTCACATGCCATCCCGTCAGTATCGTGGTACGAAGGCAATACTGATCTCATCTCCCCATATATTCTCTATTTCTACCTTATATAAAAAAAACCCATTGAGAAGAAGTGGGGATTTTCTTTAAGCTGCAAAACAAGTATAACGGCGATGTTTTGAATTTTCGAATTACCCTCACTCTTATCCATGCCCCTATTCCGAACTTGATTTTAGCCTTTAATAAATATTATCTTCAGTGTTAAATAAAATGTTTATACATATATTTATATATCTGTATGTATTGAATCTTAAATATCAAAAACATTTTCAAGAATTAAAATTTTAGTTGACGATTTCATACAACGTATTTACTTGAACCATCTAATAAAGATTTGCTGAAAATAGGATTTGGTATAGCACTCGCGAATTGTGCAGACAAATACATACGTGCCATATATATATATATATATATATATATATATATATATATATATATATATATATATATATATATATATGTGAGTGTGTGTGTGCGTGTGCGTGTGTATAAAATTTCGAACGGGCCTCATTTTCGTCATCTACTAGGTAGGAGTCATGGACATTTTGAATAAATTTTTCGAAAGTTGCGAGTACAACCTCAATAGGTGATTCCCTTAATCAGCTGAAATATACTGCTCGACAGAAATGTTTTCAAACAACACTTCCGAGTTGGGAAGAAGTCCCATAAAAAACGACCTCATGAATTAGTAACTAGTTAATTACTCTGCTATTTCCAGATATGACCTATCTCTCTTCTGCAGTAAATACGTAAAAACTAATTTACAACTTGAAACGAAGTGAAGGGAGACACTCTGGTGGCATGGCCAAGTCGAGAAACTTACAGGTTGTAAATTAGTTAGTAAGTTTTTACTCCTGGTGAGACGTCAGTACTACTAGCAGGCTAATAAACTAGATTTAATTGAGCGAAGTGGTTTTTTATTGAAATTTTCGATTCGAAGTAGTTTTGTAACTGAATAAGGCCATATTTTTTACTGCATATAAGCAGTCTAAAGAGCACCCTATATGGGCTGTGAAGGCAAATGCACTGCTGCGTTTTAGCAGATTTCCCTCAAGGGAAGTCAACTATTAAGGAAGTATTCATACCGAGATTTTCAATGAATATGTCCTAGGTACTGAATAGTCCGTCACGCAGAGGCTTGGTAAACTAAGCAGATTTTCGTGCATAACAATCTTGTGATCTCATCTCATCACATATTCCCTATTTTTATGTAAAACCCGAGTAGAGAGTGGGGGGGGGTCACTGACGCCTGTAAACAAAGAATAATGAATAATTCGCCTATTATTGGAGTTACAGTTGTAGTTTTACAAGATTGTTGCTATAGAAATTTACGACCCGACTCATAATAAAGAATATATTTTGAATTTTCGTATCCCTCCCTCCCCTAAAACTCCACCTTTTTTGTTCAATTTCAGCCAAAAACAACTACGATGTTTAGTGTGTGTCAGAAAAGATTAATTATTAAGTGTGGTATAGGTCAAATAACTATTTTCGAGTTATAACGTAAAATTATCACACAATGAATTTGCATTTTTCTCTAATAATGAAGGTATTCTTAAACAATATTTGATATATAAGTTTGCAATAAAGTAGTTCATGATGTAACATTTTATTGTTAATATGACTTGTGTAGGATTGGAGTTTTACTTAAGGCTGAAAATTATGTAGAATTTCTCGATTTGGCTTATAATAACAGAGATATTTCAAATTCTCAAAAAATGTCCACTAAATTTCATGTCTTTTGGAGTGGCCAGAGTTCTCGCCCTATTGGGTAACATCAAGTTTTATATCTACTAGTTTTACGGCCCCTTACGTCCTTAGACTTTTTTTTTACTCTTAACTGTACTATATTTAAGTAATATACTTAACTCTGACTATCGTAAGCGTTGGTCATTTATGGTAATTGTTAAATATTGCATAATAATTGGGGTTCGGGTAATATATTTTGACTGCATTTCGATTGACACTCACAGTGACGTAATATTCGTTTCTCCTGTAATAATGGCTGGCTAAAATGAACTAGATAAGACCAGCTGATCATAATTAAGGAAGTGGTGGAGGGAACCTGTTGATTGGATCCGATTAATGAAGTTCTCAGATTGATTGACTTTCATTTTCATTTCTTTGGAATTAGTAGTCCGTTCAAGATGGCTGAAATTATACTTGGTGAAGGCTATTTCCAAGGAACTTTGTTGAACACTTTACTTTTTTTCCCGATGTAATTATACTTTATGATGGTATATTGCTTGCTTTTGTTTTTCTTTAATTATTATTATTGTAATTATTTTTTTAATTCAAAAAATCTAAATGGAAATAGTGTCTTTTGGCATCATCGAAATGGTATGCCCAGGAGTAATAACATGAAATATAATAGCAAACAAATAATGCTAACAGAAGGAGAATATAAATGCTGACACAAATTTCGAATATTCAATTTCAAGGAGTTATTTTGGATATCAATTTCGATACAAAATTTTACATTTTAAAAGCTAAATTTATTATTTAATTTCTGTATATTTTTCTCTTATTAATTTGCTAGGAAACTACTGATGAAAGGGGATCGGAAGTTGAGGGTTTTCCAGCTTTAAATATATGAGTATTCATTTGTATCAAATTCCACAGCAAAGTGAGCTTTAATGCAGATGCTTTTGTGAGTCATATACAAGCTCAATTGTATGTTATTGTACTAGATGCTTCGTTTTATAAAAGAAATTTCAAAATAATAGAAGAACATCGAAAAATATCACTAATAATCTTTTTGTCATATTCATAGCTCAATAAATACCTTTAATTCTTGAAATATGCAACGTAATACAAAATTAACTAATTGTAAGCAGATGTTAGAATCCAAATAAAGATTCAAATCAAACCAACCAAACTTAAAACTAACAGCGTTAATAACTTTTGACAACAAAGGTTACACATTTATAAACAACTACGACAGCCCAAATCTTATCTAGTAGATGACAAAAATCAGCCGCGCCCAAAGAAATGTTGGGTCCTTTTTAAATTCTTGGTCTAAAAAGAAAGATCAAGTTGGTTAATTCCCGAAATGGGTTTAGGTGTAAAGAGTTCAGGCGGGGGGGATAAAATGTAAAACGTACAGATAATATAACGGACATCTGAAGGAAGTTTTTGGAAATCTACTAAAACCGTTTATACCACTGTTCTTGTCCGCTGAATCAAAAATCTATATAACTAACATTCTACAATTGGCTTGTTAGGAACTGCCGTAATCCATTTAGTAGCATTTTGGTATTATTGAGAAAATGAGCAAAACACATTTTGCTCATTTTCTCAATAAGTCCAAAATGTGTTTTCATGATTATTTAAATTGATGTCAATATATTGGTTGAAATACGTTTATAACGGATTTAACTTAGTCTTTCCAAGAGGTTATTGACACATCCAACATTGTTATTATTATTATTTATTAACGTCCACTTTTTGCAACTCAGGCTAATTGGGACGGGTTATCTACAGGTTACCACCATTTTCTATTCAGAGTGGGAGTTTAGGGTGTTATTTAATGAATTTCGTCACTAAATAATTTCCTTTGCCCATGCGAGAATCGAACTCGCCACTCTAGGTTTGCCATGTGAGATAAAGGTCAACGCATTAACTCGCATGGCTAACCTGAGCCCATAATGATTGCCAACATTGGGCAATTAAAATGGCATTTCTTTCTGTAACTTACATCACATCTGCAGTAATAATTATATTTTCCAAAGTGTCACAAATAGAACTTTTCCAGAAAAAGTGCTCACTAGTAAATAGATTACTTTTGCACTAATATAATGATGGAGAATTATAAAAATTGGCAGTTTTTGAAAAAATATAACTATGACCACTTCAGTTCTTAACTATCCAATTTTTGTTATATACATTTTTCGCAATCACGAACGTTAAGAGAAGAAGCGAATTTTAGAGTTTTCACGCTCCTGGTTTGTTTGGTGAAAATGATATTGATTTCTTCGTTATTCGTATCGACTTGTAACTTCCTACCTATAATACTGCTATTCGTCTTTAATTATGGCATTATTGTATCTTCCTTGTCATAATTCCCACCGACTCCATCTGAGTAGTGCATGACTGGATGGGCATTAATGTTGATGCCCGTGCATACTCATACTCACTAATGCTCATCATTAGCCGGCTTATGCACGGCTATGAGTGATGATGAACAATTCTAGCCAGAACAACGATATAAGTGTGCTTGGGGGTTGAAATAAACGTCGTAAGTATATAACATCATTTTTATTTTCAGTATTATTTTTATTGATTTCCTTTTATAGTCTTCTAAATGAAAGGATTGTAGATCAAAACGATTAATCGAACGTATAGAATGACAGCCTATGTAGGGGCAATTCGCCCCCTCCCTCCCCTTAATTGGTTGTACAAAAAAACATTAAAAGAGAAATCAAAACAAATTTTTTTTACTTTAAAAAAATTTGTATACATTGTGAAGGGGCGATGCGAGACGTAAAGAAGTCAAGGCCAGATTAACTGAATCAAATATATTAAGAACAATAATAAATAATGATAAAGTTATTAACAAAAAGGTCCATCCACGGCCGCACTTCAGACTCCGGTTTTCACAGTCAATAAAAGCGCACTGTAACCTAAAACGTGTTTCACTATTCGAATGCTGATAGGAGACTGTTCTTAACCTCGCTAAGTTATAGGGACTTCTCTATAGCAACGTATAGCAGCGAGATACTCGCGAACACATGGAAATTAAGACTAACTGTCAAGGTTATTCATTCGCGAGTACCTCGCCGCTAAATCATAATATGAATTAGACTGTTTTTTTCATGGCCCAACGTCCCCCCCCCCCTAAAGACTGAGCTAATGATTTATTCCTTCTTCCCAACAACTGTTAGCAGATTCATATCAGCTATTGACTTCGTTGATCGTTTTATGTAAAAAGGAAGGCATTTTCGAAAATTCGAAATATCTCTGTTAGTGTACGGCGTATCAAAAAAACTGTTCAGGGCCAATCTTATTGAAAATTAAATGTACTATAAATATTGTTATATACGTTTATTCTCTATCTTGAATAATAACCGAGATAATTGCATTTTTCAGTTTTCAGCTTTCAGAAAACTCACTGTTGCTCCTAATCATGGCATATTAATAATAAGCTGTTATACCATGAACTACTTCAATGAAAGGTTAAATACCAAAATTTGTTTTCATTGTAGTTCTACTTTATGGGATATGTAAATACGTTATATTGACCCATCCCCTTCTTTTGTTCTTGGACTACTGCAATTTGAGTGATTTAGATAAAAATTATTCTGATTCATTATAAATTACAGTACTAGGTTTATTAAATAGTTTTCAATGAAATTATTATTTTATATTCAGATATATTTTAGTAATAGTTTTTCTTTCCGGTGAAAAATATTTATATCAGTTCAGCTCTTGAGCTGTTGGTGGACTTGTTTGTTTACAATTCAGACGCTATCAGTTGGGAGGTTATTAAACTTGACTGACAGATTTCTTATTACCGTTTGTATTTATTCATTTAATATTGTCGGTGGTGTTATGTGTTACCAGTATGTAGATTTATCTATTGTGAAAGTTCACTTGGGAAGTCTGTTTAGTTTACGTAGCCCCTGTGTGACGGACTCTTTTTATTCCTGATGAATATTTTTTAACCCTCCTGAATTAAAATAGATTTACATGTATTCATAAAAATGTAAATATTTATTTTATTGTATAATTTTAAGAGTTAGTTGAAGATGAAATCTGGGTAAATATCAAAATATTAATCAGTTATTGTTATCAGTTAATGTTAATGGGCACTCAAATTATATCTTTTCTCCTTTGCCAACTAGTAGCTCCCAAGATTAATTATTAGGCTGACGATATGCTGGAATTGCCGTCTTAGATAAATCACAATCAGTTTCAATGAATTCTCTAATGGTAGTATTACAGTTATCAAGATCTCGTAGATCCATATATTGACTTACGTAAGGCCCACGAGCTTAGAAACTTCAGCACGTCATGATAATCGCTCCGGCTGATATCACACATAATAATACGTTACATTATGACATTTGAAAGTGAGAGAACCAATGTGTGTTGACCTCTTTGGTCGCTCGAGATCTCGAGAGATCGATTTTTTTTTTAAATTGATTGGTTGCTCAAAGCTGCCGGGAGCTGCGAAGCTCGAGGGCAGAGCCGAATTCCACCGCGACCTCGTGGTCGGGTTGTGTTGCGAAACTGCCTACCCACGCTGCCGATTTAATTCGTTCGGGAAAAAAACGTATAATCTCCATCTCGAACTGGGTAAATATAGATCACCTCGCACCGCCCTCGAGGCCTACAATCAAATAGTATTAGTTATTTAAGATAAGGTAGCTCTCTTCATTAGGGTTGAACGGCTCCTTGGTGAAGGCTCCCCTTTGATAGCCTTCTTAAATTTCTTAATTAGAACTTTTAGGAACTTTACAAGTCGGCTTGTATATTGGACAGGACAACATGTATTTAAGGGAATTTGGGGAAACAATGAACTTTACTAGTTAGACTGTACATTGGACAAGACAAACCCATTTTAATATATGATAATTATTAACGTCCACTTTGTGCTACTAAGGCTAATTGGAGATGGGTTATCTACAGGCTACCACTCTTTTCTAGGCAGGGTGGGGCTGAGAATTTCCTTTAATGAGTTCGTCACTAAATGAATTCCTATGCCAAGGTGAGTATCGAACTCACGGCTCTGGTAGGGTTACCAGTGAGATTAAAACCAAACCCTCAAAAAGAAACCATTTAAGAGACTTTATGAACACTGAACTTTGCAAGTCGTGCTGTATATTGGACAGGGCGAGATGTATTCAATACAATTTGGGAAACACTGAACTTGCAAGTTACGCTGTATACTGAACAATGACGAATACTTTTCAACAGTCGTTTTTGAACACTGAACATGACAGGATGAAAAGTATATTGTATATATGGGAGATAAATTTGTATAATTGCATGGGACAAGTATCTGACTTTAGGCAAGATTCAGTTCCACAAAATGGGGCCGTATATATATTGGACGGAGCTACTGTAATATGGTTTTGGAAAATACTCAATTCTACAAGATGAGAGATTAACTGGACAGGTCAATTTGATTGATTTTTCTGTCTTTTGATTGAAGACTCTGTTTGCAAAAAGAGCACTTATATGGGGTGGAATAAATCTGTATCTTACTTTAGGAAAAAGTAGACTCCCCAAAAGTCCACAGTCAAACAGGGGCAGCGGAAACCAAACCAGCTTTTCCACGGCCTGGTATAGTAGGACACGCTGATGATCTCAACTCACCACGTATTCTCTAATTCTTTCGCAGTAAGAAGATTAGGTGAACAGAAATCGAAATACCAGCTGGATATGAGAAGTTCAGTGACTCAGTTATTCAAAAAAAAAAAAATAGGACTTTGGGTTTACTGAGTCTGATTACAACGAAAATGCAAATATCTGGGTTAATGTTTCAGATGGAGAAAAAAAGCTTAGAACATCATTCACAGGAAATTAAATTTACAATACGATTGATTATAAATAATTTTTTGACCCGATTCATAATAATTGAGATGTTAAATTTCGGTTTTCCTTCTATATAAATCCCTCCCCCTGTTTACCGTTTTGAGCCATTAGCAGATATATATATATATTTTCCTATGAAACTTAAATATCGAGTTTGGTACTGACAAAAATAATGATGTAGTACTGAGCGTAAATTCTTAAGTGATTGCGCCCCCTGAACATATTTGAGTAAATCTCACTTAGTAAAAGAACATCTTTAGCTCCCCTCTCCCTACTTGACAAAAACATAAAATCTTAATTGTTTATAACACCATATAAAGGTCCGTTGAAAACAATATTTGTAAACTTGGAATAGGATGTTTCATGATGCATTCGCTTAGTGTTAACGTGCGATGACTAAAATGGGGAGGGGTTTGCTAAGGGCTGAAAATCAAAAATATGCAAATATCTCGGTTAATAGTCGAGATAGTTAAAACGTATACATAATTTCTCTCAAGAGAAGTCTGCTAATACAAGTATTTTTAAGTGGGCTTAGAAAATACTCAGCTGAACTACTCGAACGCGCATACTGGACTGAGGCAAGTGTTTAAGTCTTCAATCAAGATGAAATAGATACACAATTATCTTAAGATGCTGAGGGGGCTTTCGGAGAAACGAATAATTGTCTGGAAAGCAAGCCTGCTTAATCATACGCTTGACCTGTCTTCAATGGGTTACTACCAAGAACTCTTTTACCGAGAACACCATTGACCCCATATCAGTGAGCTAAGAAAGGAACTACATTAAAATCGAGTTTCTTGTATCTAATGCCTGTATTTAGGCCGTCATGTTATTGTTGCAACAGGTGTATTTGAATCTCCGATTTAGATTACCTAATCCTCGCACCTTTATTGTTTGTTAGCCTCTGCAGTAGGCAACAGGGAACCCCTCCATATACGCATGGCCCTCTTCCAGAGGTTACGAATCGTGAAGTTAGATGGATCCTCATGAATCATTCAGCCATTGAACAGGGGCCAAAAAATAAATGAATGGCATAATACAAAAATTCAGTACAGACTATTTGTTTTTATATTCATAGACTCTAGTCATATAAATGTTTGGTATATTTGAGAACCACTTTTGTTAAAAAAACGACTTGACAAAACCTGTAGAACAATTAAAGCCCCATTTAAAACGGGTCTCTTAATCTGTTTAGGCCTGATCACAGTAATCGGCAGAAAACACCTGGTCCGAAATATTACATGAGGTCCAGCATATTTTGGATAAAGTCCATCACGCAGGGGCTGCGTAAACTAACCAGATTTCCCTAGGCGCTGGAATGAAACGCTGGTTTATACAATTTACATCCTACTCACGTAGTAATAAACAAACGTAAATAGAAATAAATATTTCAAATTTTCAATTATTCCCCTCTCTAACCCCCCCCCTCCAAATGGCCGATTTCAACTATTAGTGAACTTGATCTTTAGTTTTATATACCAAGTTTAAATATCGAGTTTGACAACGATCAACCAAAAATTGTCGATCGATAGAGCGTTAACAGACCAATGTGAGTATATATATAGTTTTGAATTGACATCATTTTGGTCATCTCTGGACCGGATGAAAGTACATTTGAACATATGTTTCGAAAATCGCGTCAATCTCAATTTGACGTTTTACCTAAAGGGAAATCTCCTAATAAATATGTTGTTAAGTATCAACGTCCACTTTGAGGAACTTCGGCTGATTAGGACGGGATATCTACGGGTTACCATCCTTTTTTAACCACTAAGGATTTTAGTTTACCTTCTTCTAGTGCGGGACTAGGGATATAAATAAATTCCTATTGGCCTGGCGGGAAATGAACCCAGCACTCTAGGTTTAACATGTGAGTTTAAGAGCACACGGCTCACCTGAGACACTGGTGCTAATAAATAAACACCTTTTTTTTTTAATAGTATACATACATGATTCTAATGAGGCACCTTCTTAAAAAAATATCATAAAGATTGGTCAACGCTTTCGGCCACAATCGTAAGATATACTTACAAAAAGACATATGCGCGAAAGATGGACTTAAAACTTCGAAACGTGGAAAAACCCATTAGCTGAACCTGGGTAGCCCTGTTTGGATTGAAGCTTCCTGCCTTGCTCCGCCATGAGCAAACTATCCGATGATAATAGTTGTTAGAGCAATATCAAGTTATGCTAATACGTTGACTGGAAGTAATTACCAGCTATGATCTAGTAGGCATGTGAAGCGGTCAACAGGCGTGGAGCGCTTTATCAACAATGTGTAGGAGTGGCATGGCGCCCGCCTTACCAATGCCTGTTGGCGATTGCCTGACACTGCTGACATTCCACATAAATCAAAGTGAATGTCAGAATCCGAAGGAAGTACTCGATTAAAATAGCGATTACAAGTCAGCGAACATTAGACAGACCTCACTGCTATTTCATACCTCGTTGTCATCCACTACGTAATCTGCAACAAAATATTAATAAATAAGATTTATACTACTTGAATTAAATGGCTGATTGTGGCTCGGATTTTAAATCAGTGGGTAACTATGCAACAGGTGGCGAGTTCTAACCCCGAGATCACACTCCAAAATTGATTTAGATATGCGGTATCAGAACTTTGAGATGGACTTCTATCTGTTCAACCAGGGACCCCCTTAAGATCTTGAGGCATTAGGCACTTGAATAAAAAATCCGCCACGCATGGGCAAACAAAACAGATTTCCCACTTGCTGGTATAGTACACACTTGTGTCATCTCACCACATATTCCATTTTCTTTATGTAAAAAAACCGATGAGTAGGAGGGTTTATACTGAAGGCTGATAACATGAACGTGCGAATAACTTTCCAAAGAAATGCTTTGAACAGAAATTGTAGATCATCAATGGTTCCATAAGATTGGTTCTATAACATTTTAACATTCCCTCCTCTCTACCCCCACTATTCCATGTCCGACTTCTGCCAATAAGAAATCTTACTTTGATGCCGGACTCATTAAATGACTTCCTTAGTTCTACCCTGGCTAGAAAAGGGTGGTAACCTGTAAATAGCCCGTCCCAATTAGCTATAGTAGCATAAAGTGGACGTAAATAAATAAATAAAAAAACCTTCTGTATTGCCTCCACAAAAGCCGTTTGTGGCCGGCATGCTTTAGCCGCTCTTGGACTGCTGTGCCGAAGACTCCTTTTACTTGAACTAATATTAGAAATTAATTTCTTCCTCTAAACACTCCCCCCCCCTATTTCTGGTCCGATTTTAGTCTGTAACGGATATTATCTTCAGTGTAAATTGAAACGGCTAAACATTGAAAAGTATCCTTCATCAGCTTGGGGGAACTCGGCTTTGTTTACGCAGCTCTTGCGAGTCGGTAGTTGTATCACTGGGTTCCTCTTGTATCAGATCCGAATCCTCTCCAAATACTTGAGAATCATGAGCGTATCTCGAAACTCCCGACCTAAGAATACGCAGCTGAGGCAATCCATTGTCGGTATTTTTTCAAACCATATTCATAAATCATTAAATCATATTGTAAGAGCTGGGGAATGAACGGTTCAGACTAAAACTTGTTGTAAGTTCGTTTGCTTCACAATGGCCGGTACAATAGCTTAATATCACATTACTGCAAGGCAAGGAATGTTGTACGCATTTTATATGTCGTAGGGAAATGTGACCACAAACTATAAATTTTTGATCGGATTTTGTTTATTCAACGTACTACACCATGGGTTACAGCAGTGTGCTAGTCTGAAGACGGATTATACGAGTGTCAACGCAAGTGCCTTATGACTACACTACGATCCACTGCGTTCTAAACCAATGTTGCCACTAGTGAGGTCTTGTAGCGAAACTAGTAAATTGAATTCCATCTATGGGAACATGTACCTATCTAACCTTAACGTTTTGATAGTGGATAAGGTCGCCTTAACTACCCCTCCCATTGGTCCGCTCCATATTCAATGCGCGTGTCTTTATGATTTGCGCATATATGTGTATACATGTATGTCCTTCCAGATGCCTTTGCCCTGCTTGAGTATATTTAGCTTCCATTGCCATACTTCTTCTTTCTCCACTTCTGATTATCCTGGCAGATAAACTAAGTCAGTACCGGTCAGCCATTAGTCAGTATAGTGTTGAATATGGAGTTATTGACTTTTGTCATGACTCGTAAGATGGGCCATTATCTTGAGACTACGCATACTGAGAAGGAATTTTGGATAGGACTATTATATTTCTAGTTGATTTAAGTCAACTTGGCCTGTCTGGGGAAATTGAGATATCTACTCTGTCTCTTGTTCTCGAACTGTTTTCAAAGTTTCAGGCTAACTGCCACGTGTAGGATACTACCAAGCCGCTTTCTTTAGGAGCTGACATCAGAAAACCGGGGGAAGGTTCTAAATTTTCTTATTGCTTCCGAGGACAGTTATGCATATCCGACGATTTTAAGGATCTTACCGACAAGGACCTCTCCTATCCATGGATGATTCCTGTATTACTTTTTCCAAGGGTAGGTTGAGCAGATGCGGGACAAGTAATGCCCTCGTGTCAATCGTGATTTTACATCGAAGGCCTCAGTACTATGGCCCTTGCACCCACACTCGGCAGTGAGAACCATTGACTTATGGTCTTGTCAGTCTGACAACTTTCCCTGGTAATCCATGTTCTGCCATTATTTTCCAAACACAGTATCTGTCAACTGAATTTCATGCTGCTTTGAAGCTAGTGAATGGCGTGTGTAGTATGTCTTGCTTAATTGCTCAACGCTTCTCAAGCAACTTCTTTAGTTGGATGCATGGTCTGAAGTGCTTCTTCCTTTTTTGAGTCCTGCTTGTAAAAGCTGTACGCCCTTCAGTAGTATAGTTTCATTGTATGAAAGCATTATTTCTGGGATATATACTTACATCGTTCGATCTTTTGGGCGTAAATGATGATGATTGCGGCCGAATATAGAGGTTAAACAATAAATTCATGATAGTTAATTGAGATGCTGTTGGTATATTCATCCAGGTTTGACAAAGCAACGGAAGCTAGCTCGCTCAGGATTTCCTGTCCCTCATTTAGCAGGCCAGTCGAGGGGGAGGGGCCTCGTGTCTCCCAGCCTTTATTTAATTTGTCTAATTGGTGCTAGTGGCCAAGAACCGGACGGCTCACACAATTCCGGTAGCGGTCGATGTTTTTAGGATAGTCAGTAGTAGGGTGCTCCCCCCGCGGTGTCTGTATTAATCATTACAAATGAAAGGGTTCGACTAACGGGGCCACCTACAGGTTGTCCTCTCCACTCCTCCCGCCATCTCACAAAACTATTGATAAAAATGATAACGGCTACTGTTTTTTTCCAACAAAAATTGGGAACGAACCTCATTCCGAAACATAGATGGCATAAATCTTATCTGACTATTCTCAGCGTATTACTGCTAACTTAAGAGAAATTACTTCATAACAGGTTCTTAATCAAGAATTTAAGAGGAGGAGGTGGTTTTCCACTGGCAGGGTGAATTTTCGTATTATCTGCAAATTCTATAATTATTGAGTTATAAGCAAAGGCCTTACTAATCAAATTATCAGCAAAAATTTTACTTAACTACTATATTTTCGGATTATAGACGCAAAGTAAGCTCCAAACAATTCCCTAAAGGCCGTTCTTCACATAGCCGTAATGTTTCGGTCATTACAAATCTACAAAAAAACACATGCAGGCATCTCAATGTTCAATGTATACCAAGTTTCAATTGAATTCGGATCATTATTGCAATCACCGCCAGAGACAGAAGACAAATTATTTTTATTACTGTTCGACAATTAGGCTAAAAAGAAACTCCTTTTTAACTACTAAACTACCACTATAAAGCTTTATGGCCTCCCCAAGCAGGTTTGGGCCCCGGAATGCCAAAAGCTTTAATATAAATCCTTCCATGTCATTCTCCATATGGAACTTCAAAGGCAAGCCGGGTCATATAGTCCTCATTTACTTATAAAGGCCCAGGTGTTACTCCACTTTCCACCAGACACACTGTTTGCGTACAAGGGGAGAAATCTAGAGACAGACCCAAAGCAGTTGTAAATCCAAGCTCAGTTCACACGCTAGCCTGGCATATTTACATAAATAAAGCAGAGTTCCCACTCCCGGGAGGCAGCCTTGGGAGAAAACTGTGAAATCGACCAACTAAACGCACTAAAACACAAAGTTAGTATTATATTTCTAACTGAGGACGGTTTTTTACAACCTGTCCACAGGGTTGGGTTCCGTAACCTTTTTCTTGTGAACAAGAGGAATAAAGTATGTCCGTAAGTGGGGAACATGTGTTGGATTCGTTATCGATGGGATCTGAACTGCTTGAAAGATCATTACGGCCGACTATCTGGCCTAAGAAGGCGATAATAATACGGCCGGCGTCTATACGGGCAGAACTCATGCAAGGTCATGATGTGCTTTAATGCGGCCTCAGGGCCTTGACCGGTGGGAGACGCCCATAGATCCACAGCCGATATCCCTTCTTGTAGGAGAAAGGAGCCCCTAATAAAAAGAGGAATCACCTCCGACCTCACAATTCCCTCAGCCCCCAGGATGTTCTCTTCCTTACCTACGACTTGATGTTTGCCAGGATAGCTGAGGTGCAACTTATGTAATCACGGTTTTAGGGGATGAAAATGGTAGGCGCATAGAAATCTGAGAATGCCAACTGTAGTAAATGCCAGAATTCCAGTAATTCATCGCAGTCCGCTTTCTGGCACCTCGACAGCACCCGCAAACCAAGTCCGCCAAAAGGCTTAGCTCGAAGGGCAAATAGTCAGGTTGTTACATTCCACAAGGGCGTTATAGACCAAAGATCGCTACTTCTTTGTCGACAAAAAATTTCGAATTCGCCCACTATTATCATAGGTGATATGCAATATGTAAAGGACCTTTACATCATAAAAAATACCTATATAATAGGTCCAATAACACTTTTGATTGGACGGAGATATTTACGATTTGTTTCTTGACTTTCCTTCGATTCCACTTTGGAATTTCAGCAAACTGCAATTTTAATATTCCAAGCAAAATATTATCAAGATTTACATACATACACTTACAATAGATATTTACCGATGTTCTGACTGATTTGTAAGAATTGCTGGAGTTAAATGAAGAAGAAAATTTACTAATACATATTTTTTCTGCAACGAAAGTCTATTTACTGCCTTTTGTTGTTTAGTTTGGTATTGACTCACTATGTTCTTTACTCTCCCAGAAGGAAACGTACAGCCCATATCCCTTAATAAAGAAAAATTGCTACCGCTAGAGCGGTAACAGACACACACACACACACACACACACACACACACATATATATATATATATATATATATATATATATATATATATGTGTGTGTGTGTGTGTGACGGCGGGTAGAGGTTCAGAGTGATCCTTTCCTAGCCCAGCCCGTCTCACCATAGGCTGGTGTGTGGAAAATTAAAAAGAAAATATATGTATAATAAAAAAAAATGCCGGGTTGTTGATAAACATTGAATTATATTGTACTTATTTCGAAAAATAAGAGTAATGATAAATATATGCTTATAAATAAATTAAACTCAACTGAGTTATAAAGGTAATTTAAGAATTAACTGCTAATTCCAAATATTAAAAAAAGGATTATTTGAATGAAATAAAGGTTATTTCATTAAAAGAAGAAAGAAAATATACATTAAATAAAATTCCTAAACGGTCTTGGACCTTGAATAATTTTCCTTCTTTTGGATTATCCTAAATTACTATATGTTATGTACATATATAATCTCTAATAACTAATGTTACTATACAAACGAACAATAGAAGAATGATGATCGTCTTGAGTGAGAGTCGATTCACGTCAATGAGGAAGAAGAAACTCACAGTCTGGGCGAAGGTGGAGGAGGAATCAGGTACCCGGTACCTTATTTAAATGGACTTCCACCATTTTCCTTCCGCGACGGCCGTCCTGGAACTGCTGGGCTCCAAGAAGAATGTTTTGTCCAATTGTAAAATAGCCTTGGGCTTGAAGACGTTCTTGGAACGGGAGGACGCTGGAGAGTGCTGAAGACTGCAGTTGGCTTGGCCGGTAGAACAACAGACTCTTGACGCACGTCGATTGTCATCAGCTGGCTGCCGATAAGCGCCGAGCGTTCCCGACTACTGCCGATTACCGCCATTCACTACTTAATAAACTAAACACCAATATTATTTACACATATAACTTACTTTTATTATTTAATTAATAAATATAAATTTTTACATAATGTGTTGGCCACAACAATATATATATATATATATATATATATATATATATATATATATATATATATATATATATATATACACATAATTTTGAACCGTCCTTATTTTAGTAAACTCGTATGTAGTGCCGTGAGTACAACCTTAATAGCTGAATTCTCTTGTAGGAAGTCACCTAAAAACTAGAAATCTCTAAGAGACACACAGCAGTTGACAGCCTTGAAGATAGTACCGGCGACTCGAATGCGCTTGCCAAGCGAACTCGACGTTCAGCAAGTTACGACGGCAAACTCCGATTTTATTATGTATTCCTGAAGAGATAGCGTTATAAGCCACGAAACATGTAAGGCGATAATTTAAGTAAATGATCAAGTGATCATGAATCAGCTGCAACTTTGAAGCCGTAAATTAATTTGTTGGGACAAAATAACACCAAGAAGAAAATTGATAATCATTAAACAATCGGAACCGTTAAAATATTAATCATTTCCTTGTACATAGATCCATATTTTAAATTGATGAAAACTTCTGTAGGTATTTTAATCGGGCAGAAATACGGTAGAAGGGATTCCTTTAATCTCATTTCTATAAATGTATAATTAAGTATTTGCACATGGATTAAATAAATTAAGTATTCGTTAAAACAAATTAAATAGCTAGTCCTATTAGTGTCACAAGTGAGAAGTCATAAGTTCGGAATGTAGTTGACCCAAGGTGTTTTTACTTTCGTAACTCTCAGCGGGTAACTGTTTCAGTGCGGAGGACGAAATTACACTAAATGGTGGTGTTTTCCTCCGTGTCCTTTCACTTTTATAGAGTAACCATTTCAGCTGGTGGGTAATTGCAGAAATTCGCTGCTCCCTTCTCATAATTGGAAAAATATGATTCGACCCGCTCACCCGCTTTTATGGCCTTAATAATCACCCAGACGGTCGTTCTGTTTCAGAGATAAAAAGTCCGTCTCGCGGGAGCGCAGTATACTAACCAGATTTCCCATACTGGAAATGTTCTGTTCTCTATTTCTCCCGCAATAAGAAGGCAATATAAATGTGGATTTGGATTTAAAGTGAACACGAGATATTAGTGGTACAGTTAACGTGAAAATCGGATGAAAAAAGTTTCGGGTATACTGAATACTTAAACTAAATAATTACAAGTAACTCGGGTTATATTCGTGATAGAAAAAGTCCGTCACGCAGGGGCTACGTTAACTAAGCAAATTTCCCACGTACGCCACGTATTTGCATTTATCTTAAAAAGTAAAATTTCAATGAGAACAATATTTCAGGTAAGAAAAAACGCCTCGTTCCTTCACTATTCTTTATTCGTTGTGACAGAGAGCTTTCAGAGCATACGCTCCATCATCAGTGCCCTGCTGGCAAACAAATACCTGAATTTTAATTTTTAATTTTAATCTGTGAAAATAGTTTTTCTTATTTCTGTAAATATTCACTGGGACACTAATTTTTTAGGTTGTAATTTAAAGTTGTATGTTTTAACTCTTGACCATCGACATGTACATATATTTTCTAAATTTCTCAATTAAATGACATATCGTACAACGTTTTTATGGTATTTGTTTGCCAGCAGGGCACTGATGATGGAGCGTATGCTCTGAAAGCGCTCTGTCACAACGAATAAAGAATAGTGAAGGAACGAGGCGTTTTTTCTTACCTGAGATAATAATTCCTTCACCATCCAGCACCTCAAAAATGGAGAACAATATTTGGTACTTTCAAATAAATTATTTCATTATATAACACAGTATTGTTTATGTGGCATGAGTAGGAGTGGGGGTTTCTCAAGGCCGTTCAAAATTGTATGTATATATATATATATATATATATATATATATATATATTTATATTTATATTTATATTTATGTGTCTGTTACCGCTCTAGCGGTCGTATGCAAAATAAAGATTAAGTTCGTTAACGGCTAAAATCTGGGGGGGGGGGTCAAAGTGGTAGAATTTTCAAAATTGGACATTTCTCCTTTATTGCGCATCGGATCGAAAATTATATAGACTCAATCTTATTGCAAATGTCCTATACAAGTTGTAATATATGTTTTTCAATATCTTGTTTATTAACCGAGATATTTTAATTTTTTAATTTTCTGCCTTTAGCAACCCCCCCCCCCCATACCTACTTGAAATTTCTTTTCATTGAACTTTTACGTCTAGAGGTATATGCAAATATGTGTCGCACGTGGGAAATCTGCTTAGTTAGCGCAGCCCCTGCGTGACGATCTTTTTTTCTCTAGTCTATATATTTGCATTTTTTAGTTGTGTGTTTTCTGTAAACCCCCAAATCTACTGATGTGACTTTTACTTAGAGCGATTGACCCACTAAAAGATTTTCAATTTATACAAGATTCCTATAAATAGATTACTCACATTTTAAGCCCGAAGAATAAAAAAAAATCCGTAAAATAAAATTATGCAGTGAGAATGCCTACTTACAAGGGGTGCTAGCTTCATTTTCGTACGGACGCGAGGCCCAGGATACGCAATAATAAAATTTAATAGCCGCATTATAGAAAATAAAGAATTCGTCTGCGGGCGTGATGAAGCGTGTTGTTAGCTGTTAAGTCCACGTGAGAGATTTACTATGGCCGGTTAGCTCATGGACCACGCGATCCGCGGCCCTATAAAACCACTCAGTATAGAGTTCCATGTCATTAATGGACCGCCCACGAGATGGAGCTTGCACGCTTGTAGGCGTGCTTGGACGCGTTTCCACGTCTCCTTATAGGAATGCTATCTCTTTGGTGTCCTCTTTGGTTATATGGCCGAGAGCATATTGCACACGCTAAGGATTAGCTGAAAGGATCTTGAACATAATTATAGCAAGGATAATTATTAATAGTAATTTGTAGCTGATTATTAAGTATATGATTTATTTTACTATTGTATTAATTTGTGATGTTGCAGGT
This sequence comes from Riptortus pedestris, assembly GCA_019009955.1. NCBI lineage: Eukaryota > Metazoa > Arthropoda > Insecta > Hemiptera > Alydidae > Riptortus > Riptortus pedestris. The sequence goes on from CM032232.1 coordinate 52,002,748, forward strand.
GGCTACGGTTATTCATATCTCAGTGGAAACTTTGGTATAGGAATGCTATCTCTTTGGTGTCCTCTTTGGTTATATGGCGGAGAGCATATTGCACACGCTAAGGATGAGCTGAAAGGATCTTGAACATAATTATAGCAAGGATAATTATTAATAGTAATTTGTAGCTGATTATTAAGTATAAGATTTATTTTACTATTGTATTAATTTATGATGTTATAGGGGGCTACGGTTATTCAGATCTCAGTGGAAACTTTGGTATAGGAATCCTATCTCTCTGGTATAGAGATATTCTAGACAATCGCTGAGAACAAGTTGTTAACTATGTTATTATTAATTAATTATACGTGACCCATTTTGATCTATTTCATGGTGCCATCTTTCAGATAATTTTTTTTAATTCCGTCCACCCAGGATATCTGTGATTTTTGAGCAATGTGCGTTTTGCAGCCCTCGAGCAAATTAAAGTGTTTCCCGTTAAGAGAGTTTTGAAGGGATCGAAAAAAGTGAAAATCTGTCGGGGCAATACGGTGTGAGTGTGGGGGGGGGGGAGGTGAATCACATCCCAGCCAAAATCTGAATAATTTCGGCCGGGTCTGCATGACACGTGAATACGGGCGCTATCGTGATGGAAAACTATGCCCTTGCTTTTCTCTTCCATTTTGAGCAAGCATACCATTTAAAGCAAGGAATCTCGCCTAGAATTGATGCGTAAAATCAACTTAACTAAACCTTTTATAGAATATTTAAACATTAATGACCACGTAAACATAATTTTATAAACACTGAGAGGATTAAATTGAAATATTGATAAACCCTACAACCTTATTTTACAACCCAATATTATTTATTTGTGGCGCTGCAGAAGGCTGTGGTCATTCCTACCCCCCTATATACCCCCCCCCCCTGGAAATGGGAAAACCTATCTTATGGGTGTCCTCTTTGTTTATATGGTGGAGGAGACATTACTTTGGCTAACAACAAGTCGAAAGGATCTCGAACATAATTTTACAAAGGATAATTACTAATTTGTAGTTAATTATTTAGGATACTATGGATTTTATTATTTATTTATGTCGTTATAGATGGCTGTGGATATGTTCATCTCCTTGAAAACTAGGGCATAGGAATCCTATCTCATGGGTGCCCTCTTTGGTTATATGACGGAGGGGTTGATTAATATAAAATATACATCAATTGGCTTATTTCAATTAAACGAAAAATCCCGAAAATATAATTAAAAATAAAAAGGAAAAGAAGATAACCAGTATTCAAAAGCAATAATATATTACATCAATACTCTATAACTATCAAATAAAATGTGTCTATACACGCGTGCGCACGCGCGCGCGAACACACGCACGCACACAGACACACACACACACAACATAGTAATTGATAACTTTATCATAACACATTTGTATGTATCACAATCAGTAAAGGGTTCATTGAAAACAGTAATTGGTATTTAGAATAAAGTGGTTTGTCACATAACAACTTATTGTTAATATGACATGAGTTGGAATAGGGGTTTAGTCAAGGATGAAAATTAAAAAAAAATCAATATCTTGGTTAGTATTAATACATGATAGAGAAAAAGTATATATAACAATATTTATAGCTATTTTAATTTGCAGTAAGATTGGTTTTATATAATGTTTCGATCCGAAATGTTTTAATTCCATCTTGATTAATAGTTTTGCATAAAACATTTAAATATCGAGTTTGGTAACGATCAAACAAAAATTGCGTCTGCTAGAGTACTGACAAACATATATATAGTTTTGAACGGACCTCATTTTCGTCGTCTCCTCGGTTGGAAGGAAGGACATTTGAAGAAAAATATTTCAATAATCGCCCCATGAGGATGACCTCAATATCTGATTTCCCTTCGGGGAAATCTGCTAAGACCAGCGTAGCCCTCGTTGCCTATTAGAATACAGTAATCCGAAGGAAGCGGTTCTTTTATCTCTCAAAGCCATTCTGCCGGTAGACCGTACCCCCCTCCTTGTTTAAAGAATACTCCCATATTGGGCAGTACACTCTACTCTAGAGACAAATAGGGAGCTCTCTCTCTCTCTCACACACACACACACACACACACACACACACACACACACATGCGCGCACAAACACAGACACACATGTGCGCAATACCTCTTTTCGAGAGTAGAAAGTTCCGTTTCCCGACATTGGAACGATGCCATTTGCGGCCGAGGCATTCCTATCCGTTGCGATGCGATGGTAAGATTCGGATTCTTGGAAACCTTAGTCTTACCTTCCGACTCGCCTCTAGAATGCAGCTCTTAGAAGCAAATAAACAAAAACGAGAGGAAGAAAAGGAAGAAGAAAGAAGGTGGAAATAAATCCCCACTGGAATTATTTAATGTTGGCGTATTTTATTCACTTTTAATTATGTTCATTACAGCAAATACACACACATGTCCTCAGGGTTTTAGACCAAATAAAGGCATATCTGGTTCTTAACGGCGGCAGTTCTCTGTGTATTGACAACCTGCAATGGTATCGACAAATCATAATTTAAATTCCTGATTTTGACGCCATTTGCAGAGATTTACACAATGAGATTTTTTGTAGACTTTACTAATTGACAAACTGCAGTGGCTTTGAACAATCATATTTTGAAATTCCTGAAATTTTCACTTGTTTAGGAGATTTTCAGAAAGGGATTTTTGTTGTTATTCCTGTTATTGTTGCAAGCTAGGGAGAGATTTGCTCAACGAGATTTTTTATAGTCTTTGCTAATCGACAAATTACAATGGCTTTGATAAACAATAACATAAATTCCTGTTATTGTTGCAAGCTAGGGAGAGATTTGCTCAACGAGATTTGTTGTAGTCTTTCCTAATTGATTAACTATAGTGGCTTTGACGAACCATAACATGAATTCCTGTTATTGCCACTAGCCTAGAGAGGAACTTTTTCAACGAGATTTGTTGTAGTCTTTGTTAATTGATTAACTACAGTGGCCTTGACGAACCATAACATGAATTCCTGTTATTGCCACTAGCCTAGAGAGGAACTTTTTCAACGAGATTTGTTGTAGTCTTTGTTAATTGATTAACTACAGTGGCTTTGATGAACCATAACATTAATTCCTGTTATTGCCACTAGCCTAGAGAGGAACTTTTTCAACGAGATTTGTTGTAGTCTTTCCTAATTGACTAACTATAGTGGCTTTGATGAATCATAACATGAATTCCTGTTATTGCCACTAGCCTAGAGAGGAACTTTTTCAACGAGATTTGTTGTAGTCTTTCCTAATTGACTAACTATAGTGGCTTTGATGAATCATAACATGAATTCCTGTTATTGCCACTAGCCTAGAGAGGAACTTTTTCAACGAGATTTGTTGTAGTCTTTGTTAATTGATTAACTACAGTGGCCTTGACGAATCATAACATGAATTCCTGTTATTGCCACTAGCCTAGAGAGGAACTTTTTCAACGAGATTTGTTGTAGTCTTTGTTAATTGATTAACTACAGTGGCCTTGACGAATCATAACATGAATTCCTGTTATTGCCACTAGCCTAGAGAGTCCTGTTATTGCCACTAGCCTATCGAGGAACTTTTTCAACGAGATTTGTTGTAGTCTTTCATAATTGACTAACTAGAGTGGCTTTGACGAATCATAACATGAATTCCTGTTATTGCCACTAGCCTAGAGAGGAACTTTTCCAACGAGATTTGTTGTAGTCTTTGGTAATTGAGTAACTAGAGTGGCGTTGAGGAATCATAACATGACTTCCTGTGATTGCCCCTAGCCTCGAGAGGAACTTTTTCAACGAGATTTGTTGTAGTCTTTGCTAATTGACTAACTATAGTGGCTTTGATGAATCATAACATGAATTCCTGTTATTGCCACTAGCCTAGAGAGGAACTTTTTCAACGAGATTTGTTGTAGTCTTTGTTAATTGATTAACTACAGTGGCCTTGACGAATCATAACATGAATTCCTGTTATTGCCACTAGCCTAGAGAGGAACTTTTTCAACGAGATTTGTTGTAGTCTTTGTTAATTGATTAACTACAGTGGCCTTGACGAATCATAACATGAATTCCTGTTATTGCCACTAGCCTAGAGAGGAACTTTTTCAACGAGATTTGTTGTAGTCTTTGTTAATTGATTAACTACAGTGGCCTTGACGAATCATAACATGAATTCCTGTCCATTCGAGTTAAGACGTTGGGCTTAATCTCAAATAGTAACCTAGACGCCTGAGTTCGATTTTCTCCTAGGCAATAGGAATTTATTGTTGCAAGCTAGGGAGAGATTTGCTTAACGGGATTTTTTGTAGTCTTTGCTAATTGACTATTTACAGTGGCTATGACAAACCATAACATAAATTCCTGTTATTGTCGCTAGCTAGAGAGGGATTTGCTCAACGGGTTTATTTGTAGTCTTTCCTATTATACAAAATGTATTGTGGTTTTGACAAACCATATGGTTGTCCATTCGAGTTAAGACGTTGGGCTTAATCTCAAATAGTAACCTAGAGGCCTGAGTTCGATTTTCTCCTGGGCAATAGGAATTTATTTTGTGACAGGCCCATTTAATAATATCCTTAGTCACACCCTGGCTAGAAAAGGGTAGTAACCAGTAGATAGCCCGTCCCAATCAGTCTTGGTAGTATAAAATGGACATAAATATGTTGCATAACATAGCACATCTAATGTTTAATTTTAAACGATATATAGATCTTTTAATGGTAATCAAAGATATACATATTTTTTGTATCTCTTATACTTATGGTGAAATATGATTTTTTTTATTCCCGCTCTCCTCCATACCCCCCTAAGTCGATTTGGATCAAAAGGGTAGTTGCACAACTAGACATTAGAAAAATATCAAATTTCAGCATTCTAAGGCTCTCTGTCTCTGGTTATGCGTTATATGTTCAGAGGTCATGCCGAAGCTAGTCAAAATGATTTCAGGCAGTGTGAAAACCTATAATTTCGTGTTAATTTGAAAACGGAGCAATTTCGCGATTACAATACTCCTTTTACGTTGTAAAAGGTAGAAAAAACAAATTAAATGTTAATATGCAGCCAACAGAACTGAAAACAAGTATATCGTTAGTATAACACATGCATGTTATGGGTACAGAAGTGGGGTTGTCCATTCTAAATTTACTATATGCCATGTAACAAGATAGCAAGCTGCATGAATTCCCCTGTTTTCTGAGTGCTTAAAAATTCCCTGTTACATCTGTTTTAAATTCTGCCTTATCTTTATGCCTCACAATTAACGTTATCCATTTTTCACGAAATTCACCATGAAGCTGAACTGTTTGAATCCAGAAGGAATGCTTATACTGGTTTATTTAGATACACTTCCACTTCGAGTCGTTATTAATGTATTCTAAAGATATGAAAGTTTCGCTTATGACTATAGAGTTCCTTATGTCACTTAAGTCAGAGCAAGATGGATACCTTGACTTAAGACTCATCGCCTTTTATTGTCTTCAATTATAAGCTAACAATTATTACTTGGACTTGAGACTCATCCCACTTTATAGTCATAGACTATAAACATTTTTATGTCTCTGCAATAAATACTTGGAGATCGAGAGGTCTATTCTTCACATGACTACTTGTATTAAACGTTTGATTGTCTTTAAATGAGGGAACTAGCTCAGCTGGATGTTGTTCTTTGGGCTCTGCTGACGCTGTATTGGGTGGGATAAGGCAAGACAAATTTTGTCTGCCCCATATTTTAATGTGCTAATTTTCGGATACCTTCTTGAGGCTAAGCATCGCCGCTACTGCCCTTATCCTGCTATTTGCCTGGTCCCTGGACTGCGCCTTAGAAAGATTAACAGTAGCCTGAAGGAGGTAGCCAAAAATTTGGCAGTTTACAATGTAACCAAGAGATCGCCGAAGCAGATAGCTGGGGTGTGGAGAAGAGTAACATTTAGCTCAACGAAGATGTCTACGTAACCAAATAAACAAATTAAAAATCGTGCCCGTAATCAGGCGAATGACAGGAGAAGGGCCTTAGCCTATCAAATGGCTTTGCTGGGAGGACAACTGGTTCAGCAGATTTCCCAAAAACGAAATAAACTATTGAGGTTGAAGACAAAACGCGAAAGGGTCCATAGATGCTGCCTAGGAGATAACGAAACGTGTATGTCCTGTGAGTGTATTTTCGGTCGCCATTTTAAACTGTACGAGGTGGGGGAGGGGAGGTCAATGGTTAGTTCAACCTGTCCTTTGTTGTTTGTCATCCCGAGGGGCTTCTACTAGTGACACCTGCGCGCTATTATTGTTAACTCTTGGACTTATGCATAGAACGAAACTGAACATATTTTTACCTTCAGCTTACTGAGTGTGCTGGTAGATGTACCCACGCCTGGTCCCGTAACCTCCCCCGCACACACACACACACACACACACACACACACATATATATATATATATATATATATATATATATATATATATATATTGCCTATTATACAAATCACTTCAAACACTGTTATTTAAGCGTTTCATATGCGTAGTAGTTTACGCAGTTTGAAAGCCTTTTTATTTTACTTAACCCTTCCCTATTACTTTTGGTTATTTAATTCTTTATATTATGTAAAGTAAGCATCGCGAAATTATGGTTTCCAGATTTCAACGAAATTAAATAGACTAAGGGGTGGGGGTGGTTTAGAGGTGGACTGAAATATCTCTGTTCGTATTAGACATAAACATATTTGGTCAGGAACATTTTTGTTTATCAAAACATCTATAAACTATGTTCTATGGGTTTTTCCCACCCGATTCATTGTAACGGAGACAAATCACTTCTAAATGAAATAATTATAAATGACGTCCAACAAAATATTTTGTTGGTGATAATGTTGAATGATCGTTATTGTAGGATGCACCTCTTCACTATAAGAAAATTGTAGTATTCCTGCATTGAATCCTTATTTTTAACTTCCGGCTTCACAACATCAGTGACATCTTCAGGTCTTTATTTAAAAAGGAAAATGAAACCAAAACTATGAGAATATCACTAGAAAGCAGGCAATATGACATCCAACACAGCTATGTCAATCGGAAAACTGTAGTTAAAATTAATGATTAATAGGGGAACACTAGACGTCGTTCTTATCCTGAAGCATTTTGTTTATTTAATTCAATAGGAGTACAAGTAAGTCATGCTGTGCCATATCAGATTTTCTATTGTATAAAAGAGTGTTTCATATAGAAATTAATTCAGAAGCAAAGAGAGAGAGAAAGAGTGGGAGAGAGGAAAAAAAGGATAAGAGAACATTAAAAGGCAGTATGGCACCAGTGAACCTTTAAAGCATCCAGGAAGAAAGAGGGAATAGATAGTGACCTCGCTGTATAGGTTCCGCACGACTGCTTCATTCCTATTGCATCCAACTCCTGCTACCAAATACCACTCACTCATACACGCGTCCCTAACATAGTAGCACATCCTCCTTGAGGGAAATTTGCTTTTTTTTACTCATTTCTTCAAATATCTATCGATCCTATACAGATGATAATGAAAAAGTCCGTCACGTAGGGTCTACGTAATCTAAGCAACTTTTCCAACGTGCTCTCAATAACAATAGAAATGTCATCAACCAATGTATCCTCTAATCCAAAGTCCAATTTCAACGAGTAGAAGTGGGGATTTATTTATACATTGGAAACAAGAAAGTACTAATAAAAAAGTCCGTAAAGCAGAGGCTGCCTTAACTAAGCAGATTTCCCACGTGCGTTACGTCTTTGGATTACCTCAAAGCGTAGAAGTTCATTGAGAACAATATTTGGTATTTAGGCTTCAAATAATCTACCTCATAATAAAACACCTTATATAAATTCTAAAAAGACTGTAATTCTAGCAAACAAATAAGACTGCTGTTTCTATGGGTAGGATGGTAGGTATTAAGGAAGGGACTGTAGTTGTCATCTGCTTTAGGATAACTAACAACAAAGGTACAAGGAAGAGAGGTACAATGTTTAGTGGATCATCTGCTAGTGACATAGCATAGACTGACTAATAACAGGCAACTTTACGTAACATTAATGTAAAAAGGACGTTAGTCTCCTTAGGGGACAAACGTAGTTAACCTTTACGCACTGTACAGTTTTATTATTTTGTTTAAAATGAAGTTCCTCTGCTTAATTTATCTTAGATAGTTCCTTACAGAACTGTAGGATACTACATAAGCATTCTGCAAATGGACACTAAGTTGGGAGGTTTTTAGGGCACCCTTGTCAAAATGCAGACGACTCCCTACCTGTCTTGGCGTTCTCCCAGCAGATTTGCAATGTCTGGACCTCACTCTTATTATGCACCAGCTCACTCTGTTGGATGGAATCTAGGACGCGCCGTGGTCTCTCTCACTCGCTACAATGTCTGCAAACGAGATCCAAAAGATCTAGACTTCTTTCGGCTAAGATTGTACTGGGATTATTCATTTTAAATTCATTTACATTTTAAAAAAAAGAGGGAAAATGTCATTACTAATAGACATAAAACAAACCTAAATAGTAAATAAAAATACGTAATCAAAACTCAGTGTACAAAATGTTAACTGGGATTAGGGAAAGCCGGTTGTCCACTCCGAACTCTAAATGTTCGCCAAGCATCTACGAGTATCAAGGAGGCATCATGCCCTTGGCAGTGTATACACCTTTTAGCAGATTTCCCTTAAGGAAAACCAGCTATTGAGGTCGTACTCACGACGCGATTTTCGAAAGATTTCTTCAAATGTCCATCGATCCTACCCAAGATATGGCGAAAATAAGGTCCGTTCAAAATTATACATATATTTGTCTATTAATGCTCTAGCTGTCACAATTTTTGTTTGATTATTACCAAACTCGATATTTACTCGTTTTATGGAAAAAGAAAGATCTAGTTCGTTAATGGTTGAAATCGGAGCAGTTGGTGGGGGGGGGTTGAGAGGGGTCTGTTATTATACGTCGGGTCGATAAATTCTATAGAACTAATCTTATTGCAAATTAAATGTACTAAAAATAGTGATATATAAATTTATTCTCTTTCGAATATTGACCGAGATATTGGCATTTTTCTGCTTTCAGCCTTCAGCAACCCTCCCCCCCCCCCTCCTACTGATGTCATATTAATAATAAGCTGTTATATCTTGAACCACATCATTCCATGGTTAAATACCAAATATTGTTTTCATTGAACTTCTACTTTGTGAGATGTATGAATATACGTTCTGTTGCCCCCATCCTTCTTTTGTTCTTGGACTACTAAAATTTGAGTGATTGAGAAAAAAATTATTCTGATTCATTATAAATGGCAGTACTAGATATAGTAAATAGTTTTCAACAAAATTAATGTTATTCAGATTTATGTCAGTAATGGTTTTTCTTTCTACCTAATATTTATGAGGAATATTTCTATCTAGGTGTTCAGCTTTGACCAGTTTGTTTACAATTCAGACGCATCACATCTCGGGTACCAAATTCTTCCTTCTTTTTTAATATAGAGTCAATTGCTCTTCTAAATAAATGCCTCAGGTTAGCCATGTGTTTTAAGGCCTTGGCCATAATAAACTTAGTAAACGCAGTGTATGCCTTAGTCCCACCCACCCTGGTTAGAAAATGCTGGTGACCTGTACATAACCATGACATGCGAGTTATATAGTACTTGGACGTTAATATATAGTATAAAATTATTGGGCGTTACTAAATAATATAGCTTTAGACCATTAAATGGACCTACAATATGTTTTTTTCCTAGCAATGCCGTGTCCAATCTAATTGCTTCATTTTAACTTAAACTACCTAATAAATACTATAACCCTCAAGAAAAGCATTAGCTACAAGAAGCACATTGAAGATTATGCAACTTTAGCGTCAGAAAATATGAATTAATAATCTGTTTTGTTGTCAGATATTAATTATTTTCATCTGACCTTCATTTATAAAATCGCCCTGGCTGTAAGTACATGTGTATGTTATTTATATCATTTTTTCATAATTTACATAATAGTTCAATTAGTTGAAAGCCCGACTACATTTTATTACATTTAATGGAGCAGAGATAAAAATAATTGTATTCATAAATTAAGTCTAATTAGAAATTGTTTGCGAGTAGTTATTTTTATGAGGTTGTTTAAATTTAGTATTGCTGATCGTTGGTTTTATTTTTCTTACAAATACGTATCTGACCTTGATCGACTGATTAATGTGTATTGCGGTTTTTTTTATCCTGTTAAGTCATAAATAATTACGCAATTAACACTGCAGAAGACTGGTCATAATGGGCTACGCAGGCAAAGGTGGGTCGTTTTTTAGTTCACGGTTAAAACACGAATCATCTGTGTAGCGAAATGTGTTGAAGAAAACATAGTGAAACATGGTGACAGCGTTTCGATGACTTTGCACTGCGAAGATCAAATCCACACGATCTGTCCCTGGATTTTGGGAGAGTAATAAAAAATATACATAACAAAAACAGAAGAAAATATAATTAAATTAAACATAAATCAGAAAAAGAATATTAAAAAAAAACTTGAACCACGAACAACGGGAAAAAACAAAAACATGAATACTATTATAATTGCATTATTAAATTTACCACTAAAAGACAATGACTGAAATATTGCCACAACGATGTTATTAAAAATCAATCAATTTCACAGAACAAAAGAATAAACGCAAGGTGGAAATTAAGATTAACATAAAATGTGTATGTTATTAATTGTTTATACTTATTTTGTTTTAGATGAGGTGAAATCTCAAGAAACCATAAGGAATCGAAGAGAAAGAACTAAAGAATAGAATAGAACTTCTAATTAAATAGAAAATTTTATTTTATGTTTCATTTTGTAATGTTGTAGAGGGGAGAAGGAACACTATAAATTACTCTTGTTACTCAATAAGGGATATTTATTTAAAAACAAAACAAAACAAAAAACTAAATAATAAAAGCCATGAACAAATCACTCGTGTATTTCCTTGTGTAAGCTAGGAGGGTTCCTATATTAAAAGGAAAAATGAAGAAGAAAATCTTTCTTCCAGGGAAGCTAGGTACTCGTAGTAGAGGAACGAATCAATTTGGATGTACACGTTAGGCCTGTTTTCCTTTACAATGCGTTTTACTTAGGCAAAGTGCACTTTCAGAGCAACAGCTCAAACTTCATTGTCTTTGAAGATGTACCTGTTGCTTTGAGAGTGCACTTTGCCTAAATAAAACGCATTGTAGAGGTAAACAGGCCTAATGTGTACATTCCAAAAAATTCAAGAAAATCTTTCCTTCATGAAGAGCTGAAACATCAATGGTGGTATATACATGGAGTGATCATTTCCACCCTAGTGGTAAGACCAGTGCTCCATTTTTTAGGTAGTTACTCATTTGCCACTCAATGCTGAATGAGGTACAAGCCAAACTTCGTAGCCTGTCAACCCCAAAGTAAAACATCATTTATTATGCAATCCACTGCTCAGGAATAGCATCTCTAGGACATTAATCTAGTGAGAGGGACACTGAAACAACACGACCTAAGGACACTAAAAGTACGGCACCTGTACGCAAGGGAAGCGTAAATTAAGCAGATTTCCTATAATGAGGACCTGACACCATCTAATCTCCATTTTTACTGAAATAAGAATTCTATATAAACTGGCCTTGAAATACAATGTGTGCAACAAGATTGGCGATATAACATTTTTCGATTCAATTCATAATAACATATAGGTATTTCTTATAATTTTCATCTTCTCCCCCCTCACTAAACCCTCTACTCCTACTTTACCGATTTTGGTAATTGTCAAACTTGATCTTATGTTTTCATGGAAATTTGAATACAATTTTCGAAATTCGCGTCCTGTGAACAACCTCAATTGATAAAAATATGTATAAAAAATAATGCACTCTTTAATTTCACTTTATTATAATTTTCTCCTTTAGTACTTAGATAACAATTCATTAGCATTGATATTTACATATATTTCGTGACGTACCGGCCTAAATCAGCTGATTAGACCCGCAATACTTTGTAAGCCATTCAAGTTATATTTTCTCCTGTTGAAGTTATCTTAATACTCATTTGATTTTTTTTCTTTTTTGTTGACCTTCCGCTATCGATTGGTTAAGTATATTATTCAATTGTTAATGTATCTGGAACAGTAGTAACACATGTACACGTGTATAGTAAGGATACTGTAATTACTTGGCAGCTGTCTATAATTGTAGGACTTGAAAGTCGGAGGAAAGGTTAATAATAGATTTAGTAGTGACGCGAGAATTTTCACGGTTATTTGAAATGACCAGCTGACATCTAAACTTGAATTCATGACCAGCGCATCCTGGACTTTAGGGTTATTTCTTCATAGTGTTCAGTAATGCGAGGAGTCACACTTGATTCCCGCCTAAATGCCCATGGAGATAGAAGTTAACCTCCGAAATAGGGAATAATAAATAATAGAGATTTAGAAGAGGAGACAGTGCCCTCTGATATATTGCATTTCCTCTATGGCCTTTATTATAAATGGCTGGATTTGCCATAACTTCCCGGAGGTCGACTTTTTATTTCGTCATTTCATTTTTAATCTTTTTGTTATTTCTCCTTTATGGCTTTTTCCCCTCTTCATATATCACACTCATCTGAAAGGTCAAAACATTTTATAAATTTGCCGAGGGGGAAAAAAGGGTTTTACGCTTCACATTACATAAAATGATATGCCACTGAGTCAAATCCATTCCTTAATATAGCTATACCTCATAAAAATAATTATATCCAGATAATAAAATACACGTTTACTTATTATATTGATATGAAGATATATGGATGGACAAAAACCCTAGAATTTTAAAATCGGTGTGAAAATAAATTCATCTACAAAATGAATTTAATTTTAGTTCATTTGAAGCCTTTAGTAAGCACACAATGTGTTCAGGTAAGTAGTGAAATAATATTTCTTGCTACCGTTCTAGCAGTGATAATGTCTGTTTGATGGTTAACAAACTCGATATTTAAGACTTTCATGTGTATCTAAATATCAGGCTCGTTAATGACTTAGATCGGAAAAGCAGGGTTGGAGGTTATTGTATTGTATGTTCTCAGACTACAGAAACTACCACATCTACTCTTGCAATTTTCACTCAAAGCAACTGTTTTGATAAACATCACATGCCCAGCATTAATTTCAAGTCTTGTTTATGTAGGCTTCTTACTACAAGAGAAATAAGGAATAGAATATTTCATCCTATCCGTTGGGAAATTGCATACTAAACGTGAGGTAAACAGAATGAAAGGTTTGCTTGTGTCTAGGACTTTGCGGTAATAGCATATTCTGTAAAGGTGAATTGCTCAAAAACTTTTAAATGTGCAATATCAGTTATTGGTAGTTACGACGTTGTAAAGGCTGACACGGTGTTAGCACTCAAGAGAAATGATTGGTTTACTGATTGATTGAATGTTTTGAAATATGAGCCTAGAACAACCAATAAGGTAAAAACAAGGGGATAGATTGATTTATCTTGCAGAAAATCCGGTGAAAGGGGATCTGGGAGTGATTGTTTAAACCGATTGCAAAAGCACTTTCTCCCATATCAGATGTAAAATATGGTAAGAAAAGGTCAAGGTATGTTTGAAATATGATCATGCTGAAGTAGAATTATTCTTGGTTATCCAATGGCTTCCTACAATTTATCACAATCAGCTCCATCCATGTAAAATAAATATTCCTAAGATCTTCGTATTGTACCATGTTTCCTAAACCTATTCATAGTCATGTTCCTTTCAAAATAACTTATTCAAGTTTAATGGATAATTTTTCACTACAGACTACACAGTATTGGGGTTCAAAGTAATTCCGATCGTCTGTATTTCTCTTATAAGCTGAGGCTGTAGAATTGGACAAAACATATTTATTATTCAAGCTTAAGGTTACAGAAAAATAGAGATAAGATATTTTCTATTTAACCCCTTATGGGATACAAGGCTTTCGTTGTAGTATTCGTTAGCATTTGGATAGTTATACCTACAGGATGCCTTTAGGACTTCTACCCTTACAAATTGGATTTTGGACTAATACCAGTTCTGGCAGGATTTCAGACAGTTATCTATGCTTGCTCGATTTCGGACTACTACACTCACTGCTGGGGTTATGGACTAATACAAGTACTAGATTAATTTCGGATCACTTTCCTCACTGACGGGGTTATGGACTTATACAATTACTAGATGGATTTCAGACTACTACCCTCACTGATGGGGTTATGGATAGATACCAGTACTGACTGGATTTCGGGCTACTACTCTCACTGATAGGGTTATGGACTAATACAAGTACTAGATTAATTTCGGATCACTTTCCTCACTGTCGGGGTTATGGACTAATACAATTACTAGATGGATTTCAGACTACTACCCTCACTGATGGGGTTATGGATAGATACCAGTACTGACTGGATTTTGGTCTACTACCCTCACTGATGGGGTTATGGATAGATACCAGTACTGACTGGATTTCGGACTACTACCCTCACTGATGGGGTTATGGATAGATACCAGTACGGACGGGATTTCGGACTACTACCATCACTGATGGGGTTATGGATAGATACCAGTACGGGCTGGATTTCGGACTACTACCATCACTGATGGGGTTATGGACTGATACCAGTACTGACTGGATTTTGGTCTACTACCCTCACTGATGGGGAAATGGATAGATACCAGTACTGACTGGATTTCGGACTACTACCCTCACTGATGGGGTTAAGGATAGATACCAGTACGGACTGGATTTCGGACTACTACCATCACTGATGGGGTTATGGACTGATACCAGTACGGGCTGGATTTCGGACTACTTCCATCACTGATGGGGTTATGGACTGATACAAGTACTGGCTGGGTTTCGGACCACTATCCTCACTGATGGGGTTAAAGACTCGTACCAGCACCGGTTGTATTTCGAACTAGTACCTATTGCTTGTTTCAAACTTGTAACCGTTCATGTTTGGGATTAGGCTAGTACCCACACAGATGGATAGGGGTTTAGAGTGGTACCAATACTGGTGGCATTCGGACAAGTACTGTTTCTAGTAAACGTAAAGATTGGTTTCCAAACTGATACAAACCCTGATTGGATTTTGGCCTAGCTCCCACACTGATGGATGGTGAGACTAGTACCAGAACTGGCTTGATTTCGGACAGGTATTCGTGGTGGTTGCTTTTCAGAATGGTGTGCACGTAATTGCTAGATTCTGAACTGGTACAAAACCTGGTACGTTTCCTGATTAGTACACCTACTTGTTGGCTTCCGTACTAGTAGTCAAGAGGAAGGACTCCCTACCCCGGATGATATGAAGTCCTTTAACGCTGCTCACTTAATTATACTGCAATAGCCGCCATGACACATGGCTGGATGACAGCCTCCGGTAAATATGCAATACGGACGGCGCCGACACCCACGCAGATCTTTGTTTAAGCCCAAGGTCCGGTGAGCGCCAATCCGGCGTTACGTCACAGCCACGGCCTTCTAAGCTGGTAATAGCAGTGGTTAGCTGGAGCGATTGCATGTTAATAGCCGCTCGATCCAGTAACTGCCCCAAGTACATTCCAGCAACTAGGTCACGGCGGACAGCAGCAGCGGATGTCACTGATTCACGTTGTAGAATCAATCGTTTTGAACAATTTCCATTCAGAAGTAATGTTCGGTAATGGCTAGAAGTGGCGAAGATTTAGGGGGGGGGGATACATACACACCAAACAGTTGACCAATCTCAAGACATACAGCGTTTGAACTTTCTGGTGTGCCTGTTTTATGTATTTGACACTTATGCAGTATCTACATCATGAATCCAATAGATCTCTAGCTTCTTAGGATGTTCACATGTAAATATTAATTAAGCCAAAACTTAATGAGCAAAGTTTTATTTAGTAATACCAAATTTAGGGTTTTCAACATCTTATTCACTTTATTCATCTGGGCTATTAATAGTTACTAATGTAACTGTTCGGCTTGAAAGATAGCTAAATTATCACGATAATGACTTCGAAAGTGACTAACAAATTTTTTTTTTACACAAGTAGTGCAATAACGTTTAAAATAATAGATCTTTATTATAAATAATTTCAATGAAACATCTACTTAGGAATATGTTTGCCTAATTTGAACTGCAATGCTAAATTCGTGGTTCCTAGGAGTAGAATGATATTAATCCATTGAACCAGAAGGCCAAATAGGAAAAGTTTAGAAAGATATTTTACAATCTATCAAAATTGTCCTACTGACGTGAAACACGTAGAGCTTATAAAAATAAACGTTATGGAAAACATTGTTAAAGCAAATTTAAGGAATTATTACATTTTTAGTTGATTAAGAAGGTTACAATTTATTTACATATTTAGACCCTTGAAGAGAGGTGGGCATTTGGAGAGAAAAAACATGTAGGGTGATAACAAAACGTAAGTTTATGCTTAGTGGTTATGAAGCCGGGGTGATTTAATCTTCATCAATTGCATGGTAAAGGGTCTATCTAATCTATATTGATAGAAACAAATTGCTTCCTTGAATTTGTTTATTTTTCACTGCATGTTTCATGCCTTCTTTGGCACCTCTTCAGGGGCTGAAAAAATTTAAGTGGATCCATGCTACTTGACGGTTGCTCCAAGACAGACTGATTAAATCCAAGAAAGCAA
This sequence comes from Riptortus pedestris, assembly GCA_019009955.1. Lineage (NCBI taxonomy): Eukaryota > Metazoa > Arthropoda > Insecta > Hemiptera > Alydidae > Riptortus > Riptortus pedestris. The sequence continues at coordinate 52,019,406 of CM032232.1, forward strand.
TATATTTTATCAAGATAAGCTCTTTGCGATACAACTAATAAAAAAAACCAATTGAAATGACATTTGGAATCAGCTTAGTCACTTACATATAAAATTGTAAATAATTCAAAACCCAAAATGTTAACCAGTCTCGTTGATATCATTATTTCCAAGCAGACAATATGAAATGGATATGACTATGAGAGTAAGAATTTTATAAAGATTAAAGGAATTCTTTTTGAAAGAGACTTGCCAAGAACAAAAAGAAGTCCTTCACGCAGGGGCTGTTAACTAAGCAGATTTCCCACGAGCTGGTAAGGCACTTGTGATCTCATCTCCCCATATATTTTCTATTTCTAAACTAAAATCAGTTAATAAGAAATGGAGATTTACTGAAGGCAGAAACCAAGAAAGAAGGAACAACTAATGTTTAAGCTACAAAAAATATATTGATGAACAATAGATAGCACCAGCTTAACTAGATTGGCTGTAACAGTTTTCGATACGACTCATCATAACGGAGACATGAATTTTCGAATTCCCTCCTTTAATCCCCCCTATTCCAAGTCCGATTTCAGCTAATTACTAATATGACCTTTAGCGTTGAGTAAAACTATTAATTATTAAGTATGGCATAGATGATATAAACATTTTCGAATTAAGAACGTAAAATCTTAATCAATGACTTCATCAAGCTTTTATTTTCGTCTGTTTACATCGCACAGTAAACCTTCAATGATGATTGTTTACTGAAGGCCCAAAACTAAAGAGCCCAAATATCTCGGTTAATATTCATGGTACTGAAAATATGTACAGACCAACACACGCCACACACACACACACGCTGTGTGTGTGGGTGTGTGTGTGTGTGTATTCAACACTATTATATTAAAAATTTTATATAACCAATCTTGTTTGAATTTTAAATTTTCTAAAACTATTTTTTTATACATCTTTTCTTTGACTTGATTAGTAATTCAGTTATATGTGTTTTTTTCTTGGTATTTTGTAAACCCCCACCTATACACATCCAAATTTTCATTTTAATATAAACATTAGTATAACCTTAGTGTAAAAATTTCCCAACGGTGGTGCGTTGCGTGTCATATTCCAACACCTGGGCGAGATCTGCTTAACTTACGCACCACCTGCATGATGGACTTTTTCTCCTTATAAAGTATCTCACAAAAGGTGGTCTCTGTAATTGCATGCCTTCATAATACTCACCATTGTTTCCCTCAGCGGAAGTGTCACATTTCTATCCCGACTTACAATGGAAGTCCATTTCCAGTAGAGTGTATCAAGTCTTGTCTATTTTTTTGACCATTACTTCCTCTTATTACCTGGAGGGTGGTGAGATCCCTCGGTTTTCCCTCCCATATCCGTTTCCTCTATACTTATTTTTCTATGACATATTACGATCCAATATATATGTTCTGAAACTGTCAGAGGAGTCAGTAATAGAAAAGTTCTGTTTACTCTTCTTTATCAACTTTTATCATGCATGATTCATGGCAGCAATATAAATTTTGTTATCAATACCAGTAATTTTTAAGACAGAAGAACATCGCAGTAGTATGAAGAAATAAGTCCTGAAGAGATGGAAAATTGGATAATGCATGTCGAAAGTTAATAAAAGTTTGTCATCTCAAGGCCATTAACCATTATAGTCTTTAGTAGTGAATGCAACAGTTAAATATGGAGTATGGTGTAGAACAAATAAACATTTTCGAGTTAAGAACGTAAAATCATGACGTCATCACAAAACGTAATTCCAAGTATTTCATCTAGTAAATGTCTGTTAAAAACAATATTTCATATTTAAGCTTTAAATAAGCCGTCTCATTATATAACAGAGTGTAGTTTATGTGACATGAGTAGGAGTGGGGGTTTACTGAAGACTGGGGACAAAAGAGAATAAATTAATATTTTTAGTAAATTTAATTTTCAATAAGATTGTTTCTTATACAGTTTTTCGATCTGACGTATAGTAACGGTGATATTCCAAATTTTCGATATTCTTCCTTTAACCTCCCCAATTCTACTCCTCAGATTTCTGCCATTAACAAACTTGAAATTTAGGTTTGCATGAAACCCTTATATATCCAGTTTAGTAACGATTAAGCATAAATGGCAACGCCTAGAACGGTAATATACAAGTATATATATATATATATATATATATATATATATATATATATATATATATATATATATATATATTGAACCTGACCTCATTTTCGTCATCTCTAGTTAGGATCGATGGAGCATTGAAGACATTTTTCGAAAATGTCATGAGTACAGCTTCAATAGACAATTTCCCTTAAAAGGAAAAATGCTAAACTATTATCTGCAAAAATAAAATAAAACTGGCATTGTCGAGGTTGTATAATTGTTTGTAAAAGAGACGGGGAAAGTGCGCAAAGGACTCCTTATGCTCCTAATTTCGAAACAGCCAAGACTCCGATGTAGGATTAACGACACGACCAAATCGGGATAGTGTAGAACCGCTCGGACAGGACAGTTTGCTCGCAGCTGTAAAAGGATGAAAACAAGACTGACAACTTTGCCCGTGTCCTCCGGCTAATGTCTCTGGGAGAGGATTGGCACACATTTAGTGCTAATGTCAATCTTGCCTCAATTTCTTAACATGAAATGTCTATTCGCAGTGCCATTGTATTTTTCAGCAAATTTCCCTTAAAGGAAACAGCTGAGTTTGTACTTATGACGAGTGAGTATTGTGAAATCAAATCCTCAAATGACCCATCAAAATTAGTTATATATATTTGTGATGTATTGCCGCTCATGCCAAACTCTAATTTTCGTCTGATCTGAACGAGACTCCATATATAAACCACAGAAATCTGACCGGGAAAAGAGGTTTTAGAGGCGAGAAAAATAGAAAAACCAAAACATCTTCGCTGATTGTGTCGGATCAAAAAATTGCATGCAAGCAAATACTGAGTGGTTACGTCATCCATTATGATTTTATGTTCTTAACTCAAAAATGTTTATTCGATCTATACCCTACTCGTGATTTGGCCGTTTCATTCAACACTAAAGATCGTGTTCATTTATGGCTGAAATTGAACGAGGAATAGTAGGGGGTGGGGTTTAGAGGGGGGATTCAATTCAATTCGGTGTTTGAAATCGATGACTTGACTCACAGGAATCAAAAAAATTGCAGGATGCAAAAAACTCCAAACAACATAAATTATAGATATCTTACAGATGAACAACAGAGGTCCAATACCCATCTAATAGGTTCGGAGAAATTTACATTTCTTTTTATGGTCACTCCCCTCAGACTCCTCTTCAATCGGTTTCGAACAAAATGAATGGTGCTCAATTGCACATTACAACAGTACTAAATATGAAATTTAAACTTTCTAAGGTTAGTCGTTTTTGGGCTAGGCGAGGGGCATTCGTTCCGACAGACGCCCCGCCGAGACTAGTCAGCTTAGATGTGCATTGCGTGGAAGGGTCGAAACGCGTAATTCCCTTGAAATCTGAATAGCGACAATTTTCGCGATTACAGTACTTTCTTTACTTCGTACAAGGAAGTTGAAAGCATTTCAATGTAAGTGATTCTCAAATTTGAATCACGTCTTTTGCGCTTCACGGACAAACGAATACTCACCCCTGGGCTTCTTAAATGTCTTAAAATATTTTTGTGAACTTTTATCCAAAATTCGAAAATATCACAGTTTATGGATTTCCAATAATATACGAATGCTAACGAATTGTATCATACCCTAGAGACATGACTTTCATTTTATATATTTATTGGGTGACACACAACTCAAGAGATTTATACCCGTGTAAATCTCTTGTAACCATATTCCCCTAGACCATACGTGGGCAACTACCGGCCCGCGGTAAGGTTTGATCCGGGTAGCGAGACATCTTGAAAACCCCAATTAAACAAAAATATTACACTACTTGCTCCAAATGAGGAAGATGAGGAGAGATTTGTGCGTTTGACAATACTTATAAATCCGAACAGTTCTTTTCAATGATGAAAGTTAATAAAACATCGTACATGGTTGACTGAAAATAATTTGGGAAAAAGATTTCGTCTTTATATCAGTGGAATTAATTTAAACATCAATGGATTAGTTTCCCGAATTCAAGCTCAAGTGTCTCATTGATTTCGCTGTCGCTATTTAACTTTCGTTGTTTGTAATAATTCCAAATTTTAGGATTTAATTATAATGTGGAACCTATTTATTCATTTCATTTTGTAATTTTAATAAATTGTATCATAATTACATTCTCGTATAATTTCATGTCTAATACCTATCGTTAAAAATTATGAACACTACTTTAAAATGCACTACTTTTAACAGCGACCCGCGATCGTATTTGCACAGTAAAGATTGGCTCGGAGCATGTCAAAGGTTGCCCATACCTGCCCTAGACAAATGGTAAAATAATATGTGATTCAAAGGACATTTGGTATTAGCGTTGCAATTAAAGCTTTAAAACAATGTTACAATTAAGCCTTTATGGCTATACTTCTTTGGAATAGGAAGAATGCCGTAATTATACGAGACGGTTTAGACATTCTTGTTTTAAATGTGCTAATAAATAACTGGCCAAACTCAATTAGATGTGGTGGTAATTCTGATGTGTACTTTTGCCATTTAGTAGTTCGTCCAGTTTTTAGTCACATTCAGACCTTACTTTTGGTTGCTATGTGATTTTAGTTGTCATTTTTAGGTGTCATATCTCAGACTTCTGGTTCTTCTGTAAATATTGAAGTATTTAAAGCCTGATCCTCTGCCCTTTCCAACGGTTCACTTCATCCGACGCCGTTCTCTGACAAGGTACGTAACATTCGTGAAGTTCAGGAACAGCAGTGTCCCACTTTCCAAGAGCCTAAATTAGCACTCAAATTGTAAAACGGTAAAGCACAACCTGGATTTGACATCCGACAAATGGTAATGCCCTTGTTTGGGGGGGGGCTTTGCTTTCTCTCGCGAAAGCTTGGTACTATCTCCGACAAGTCTGTCTGTCTGTCCTCATGAAGTCTATTTGTTTTTATACCTTGCACACGACCATGTACGGGAACTTTCACGCCTGGAAACAATAACGATAAAACCTTCCTCTTCCTAAAAACAGATTTGCATGTGGTATATCAACATCAAATGGAGGTAAAGAAAAAACACATTTGAGAAATTGATTAAAGCCAATGTTCTCACAGAATAGAATACTTACTTAGAAACGGAATCATTTTTGTCAAATGATGTGTGATTTTAAGAATTCAATTAATTTAAATAATTGTGCCTATACTTGATTTTAGCAAAGGTCAATCGATAATCAGCTTGGTTGAAAATTGTACTTAACATCGGCGAATTTCAAATAATTTTTGTATGTAAAAACGATCCATGTAAAATATATGAGCTATCATCAGTTACATGTTTTGTTATGAGTTGTGTGGACATTGTCTAGCAGTAAGTGTTTCAAAGTTAGGAAGTTCCAGTGGGTGGGTTTAGAGGGGGGGGGGAGGGAGGTTGAAAATTCAAATATCTCCGTTATTATGAGTCGGATCGAAAAATGTTATGTAATCAACCTCATTGTAAAGTTAATCTCCAATAATTGACAGAATTACAGGCCATACATTTATATTTTCAAATACCCATAATTTTAAAAATTCTAAAGTATTATTATTCTCTGATTCTTTAAATCCTTCTTTAATGTTATCCTTTACTCTCCTTGGATAACATTTACAAGAATTGTCCCATAATTACACAAATATATGAACAATTATTGGAATACAGGACGAAATAAATCACATATGTGTTTATAGCTACCAGAGCATGAAGCCATTGGGCGAAGTTCTGAAGTAGAGCTGCGAACCAAAAGAACTATTTTAAACCATAATGGAGACATAAACGACCTTTCATTAAACGACCTAAATAAACTGCTTACTAAAAAACTACTTGGAACAAACATGAGTGGAGATGTGTGCCCTTTATTTCCTTCCTTTGAGGATGGACGTCCACCAGCCAGCCCCAATCTCGGCTTATTACTTGAGTTTAATGTTTCTTATTGTGATTATTAGCAGATTTTTCTTAAGGGAAATCTGCTTTTGACGTTCTACTCATGACGCGATTTTGAAATATTCCTCAAATGTTCACCAATCCTATCGAAAAGATGACGAAAAGAGGTTAATTTCATGTGGTTAATTTTTCATTTGTTGCGTTTATTTATTTGTTCATTCCATGTTTCGGTATTTATTTCACTTAGTAGAAGTTAAATCGCTTAGTCGCAGGTGCTCTAAAATAAACTACGCCATTATTTATTGTTGCTAAGGAAACATTAACTATTAGCTAAGATGAAGATAAGATTTAAATTTTTCGATGATAATTTAAAAACGGTGCTATACACGTAAGATTGATTGGGCTCTAGATGGCAGTGATATAAAGGCGCCAGCTGAGCCCACATTCCTGGAGGGAAAGCAAGCAACAAACGATCTGATTGGACTTCTGGTATTGTCAGGCGGGACCAATTTTCGGCCAACTCCGGAGGGGCTCGGTTTACTCGTCCCCAAACTCACTTAGGTAAAATCACTTTCTCTTTGTGATATGTTATTTCTTGATTGTATCTCGACTTAACAGACAACTAGCCTAATCGCTTTTTGCAGATATCCCTTAACGGAAATCAGCTATTGAGGTCGCACTCATGACGTGATTTTCGAAATATTTCTTCAGATGTCCATCGATCCTACCCAGGAGATGACGAAAATGAAATCCGTTCAAAACTATATATATATATATATATATATATATATATATATATATATATATATATATATGTCTGTTATCACTCTAGCGGTCTCTATTTTTGATTAATCGTCACCAAACTCGGAATTTAATCGTTTTATGTAAAAAGAAAGATCAAGTTCGTAACGGCTGAAATCGGACCAGTGGGAGGGGGCGTTAGAAGGGGGAATTTCGAAAATTCAAAATATCTCTGTTACTAGACGTCGGATCGAAAAATTGTACAGAATCAATCTTATTGCAAATTAAATTTACTATAAATATTGTTTTATACATTTATTCTCTATCTTGAATATTAGCCGAGATATTTCCATTTTAATTAAGTGATTGTGGATAACGGACGAGATGAGATCGACTAAGGTCGGTTCTATTCGTTTCCGCCGAAAACTAGTTCGGCTCTCGTATGGAGATTTCTCTATTGTATAACTTCACGTGGGAAATCTGCTTAGTTTACGCAGCCCCTGCTTGACGGACTGTTTAATATGCTCCTTGGTTTTATAACAGTTTCCCTAATGGAAATAAGCTATTCGGGTTGTGCTCGTCTTTCAAAAAATTCCTGCAATGAGTTCACGCGTTCGCAACCAGAGCGCTCTTGAGTCGCGGTGCTTGTGGATTAGCGGAAATGCACATCGGCTCGAAAAATAAAATTAATATTAGTGTCAATTAAATTTACTATAAGGATTATTATATACATCTATTTCCAATATTAACCGAGATGTTTGGATTTTTTAGTTATTAGCTTTTAGTAAACCCCCACACTTTTACTATTTAGTTTAGGGGTAGCAATTTGGAAAATTCAAAATGTCTCTGTTATTATATATACATTGTATTAAAAAAATTGTGTAGTTACAATATTATTGCAAATTTAATGTTCTATAAATGTTGTTAATTTAGGTTTTTTCTATCTTCAATATTGACCGAGATATTGCCATTTTTTTAGTTATCAATCTTTGGTAAACCCCTACTCTAAGTCATTGCACTTTATTATTATTATTTATTAACGTCCACTTTTTGCAACTCAGGCTAATTGGGACGGGTTATCTACAGGTTACCATCCTTTTTTAGCCAGGGTGGGATTTTAGGGTGTTATTTAATGAATTTCGTCACTAAATAATTTCCTTTGCCCAGGCGAGAATCGAACTTGCCACTCTAGGTTTGCCATGTGAGATAAAGGTCAACGCTTTAACTCGCATGGCTAACCTGAGCCCCCATTGCACTTTAGAAATAAGAGACTATATCATGAAACGGCTTATTCCCAGTATAAATACCAAATATTGTTTTCAACGGACCTTTATTATGTGAGACTCATGCAAATAGCGTGGTTATATCATCAATTAAGATTTTATTAACCACCCACTCCTACTCATCGATTTTATTAATTTTTTTTTTTGAATTAGAGAATATATGCTGAGAGGAGATCATTTCTGTGTCATTTCAAGTGGAAGTCTGTTACTTAGGCAGATTTTGTGTGACTGAATTTTTATTATTTTACAGAGCCTTGCAATACACCTCGGAAAGTTACTGCATTCTAAATATCGAGGCAATGAAAGATGGGGCTACATATTTTATTTGACATTGTTGATGTACCTCATTTCTTGTATTAAGATGCCGTGCTAATTTTACAGGGTTCACGAACCCGTTGTCTAAAGTATTCTTATCAATAAATGAAATAAGCCTTATTTCAAATGTATATAATAAGCCTGGTTTATATAACTAATGAATGAAATAAAGTCGATAAGACTGTATGAAACAATGTCATTACGTCATTGCTCATGTTCATTAGCAATTGTAGTGAGGGTTGTATGACTTCATCAATCATTTCCATTAGAGATCAGGTTAGTTTCACATTTTCAGGATATTACTGATAAGGGGTTAATGGGCAATGATAAGCTAAGATAAGGTCCCGGAAGAGAGCTGATAAAAAATTATAAGACAAAGAGCTAAGAGTCTCGGCTGCAAGGAGATATGAGAAGGAGACCAGCAGGTGATGGGAGGATCTGGGTCGGTCGATGACCTTTCAGCCAAGACCACTGCCTAGCCTCTGTCACCGCCTCTTCTATAGGAGCTACCCCTCAGGTCCCTCTTCACTGCTTTAGAACTATTTACCTAGTAGCTCTGTGAACGGTAAACCTCGTTGGAATTACTTATCTCTCTACTCTTCTTATCCCTACGGGCTGTCAAAATATATCAACTAATACCCCTCCCCCCACTCTTTTCCAGTAATCCTGGAAAAAGGCAGTTTATTTTACTCTAGATATCACAATGTGGCATTTCTTACATCTTGCTCATATTTATTGCATTGCAATTCTTCTATTTCTCTATAGAGTATTAACATATGTTTAAAGGGAAGGAGCAGAGGCAATATAATTAAACTAAATTAAAAGCAATATAAAAAATCAATAAATGGAATGATAATTTAAAGTATATATATATATATATATATATATATATATATATATATATATAATGATAAAATTAATTTATTAATTATTTATAATTCATAATGGAATTTCAATGTTCATTAATCGTATATATTCAAAATTCGTGACATATAAATTTCATATGCTAAACAAAAGATTAGGTTTACTAGTATCCAAGAGTAATTATTATATATGTAAGAGAGCGATTTTATAAGAAGCAAATTCAAAGAGAAGGTAAAGTCTAATATGTTTAAATTACATTCCTAAACAGGAATGGAACAACATAAAAATTTAACATGATATTGAATATTATGAAATCTTATCACGGGATAAATGAAGAATATTGGGTGACATGTGATTCTCACTATGTCATTTTGCAGGTGAGAAATCTGCTTACTTTACGCAGCCCCTGATTGATGCTCTGCCTTTTAGGATCGTCAGAAATTTGTATTATTAAAATATTATTATTATTTATAAACGTCCACTTTTTGAAACTCGGGCTAGTTGGGACGGGTTATCTACAGGTTACCACCCTTTTCTAGCGAGGGTGGGACTTAGGATGTTATTTAATGAATTTCGTCACTAAATAATTTCCTTTGTCCAGGTGAGAATCGAACTCGCTACTCTAGGTTTACCGTGTGAGAGATTAAGGTCAACTCTAAGGAAATTTGAATACATGTTTCCCTAAGAGACGTACTAGACGATGGAAGGCAGATATCAAGAACAATATGCAAAAACATGCCCTCCTCTGTAAACACTGTAATTAATAGTGACAGAGCGCTTTCAGAGTACGAGCGTTTCATAGGCTATGAAAACTTTGTTTAAAAACAGTCAATGAGAGAAAAAGTGCCAATATAATAAAAAAATATAAATAAAATATATAAATCTAAAAAAAAGAGCTAGAATAAGAAAAATGGTTTGTTATGTAATATTAATAATTGCAAGCATGTAGCGGCATATTTTCAGCATATTTCCCTGAAAGGAAATCAGCCATTAGGGTAGTTCGTGATTTCCGAAAAATGTCTTCAAATTCCCATTGATGCTACCTAGGAGATGACGACAATGAGGGCCATATCTATATATATATATATATATATATATATATATATAGATATATATATATATATATAATTTGTCTGTTAACTCTCAAGTGGCCTCCATATGTTTTAAGCGTTACCAAACTTGATATTTAAACGTTTTCTGTAAAATTGAATCAATGATAATGGCTGAAATCTGGCCAAATCTTGAGAATCGTGGAGGGGTCTTCGAAAATTCGAAATATCTCCGTTATTATGATTCGAATCCTAAAATGTTATAGGACCAATGCTGTTAAAAAAAACACATGGGAAATATGCTTAATATACGCAGCCCTTGCATGACGGACTTTTTAATATTTTTTTTTTCTTGTTGACAAGGCCCTGATGACGGAGCTCTTGCTCTGTCGCTGTTAAAAATAGTGGTTGAGAAAGTAAGGCCGGCTCTTGTATTTTCTTTTCGTAGGCATTATTGAAAAATCGGTTCATGAGTATAACCTCAATTTACCTTAACGGAAATCTGCTGGACAATCTTAGCAAGTATGTTTAGACTTCTTTGTAAAGGGTTTACGAGAGGGGTAGTCATTTAATCCAGTGTAATAACATGGGCTGACCACATGAGCCTTGAGGAATAATGGTTGTGGCCGGTGACCATATGGTGTTGCCGGACACCGCATGTTTGTAACACTGACTTAACATCCTTGTTATTTTAAACAGCGTGCCGCTTCCACACCTGTCAGCACATTGGTGAGAAGAGAGACAATGTGGTGACAGGTGTGGAATATATATATATATGCATGTATATGTTTATACATACACTAGCTAAGTTACCCGTCTTCGCCCGGGAAATCGTTTGAGGTTGAATGATGATGGTATTTTTTTGGGGCTTTACTTTGTACAACATTTTAGCAGATTCAACACTTTATATATATATATATATATATATATATATATATATATATATATATATATATATTTGTCTGTTACCGCTCTAGCGGTCGCAATTTTTGTTTGATCGTTACCAAACTCGATATTTAGTCGTTTTATGTAAAAAGAAAGATCAAGTTCGTTAACGGCTGAAATCGGACCAGTGGGAGGGGGGGGTTTAGAAGGGAGGATTTTCGAAAATTCGAAATATCTCCGTTACTATACGTCGAACCGAAAAATTGTACAGAATCAATCTTATTGCAAATTACATTTACTATAAATATTGTTATATACATGTTTTCTCTATCTTGAATATTAACCGAGATATTTGCATTTGTATTCTGCGTGTGGTCACCAGTAGGCTATGTTCGAACTTTCCGCCGAGAGCTCTGGTGGCCGTTTCCATAACTATTCGTCCCTCGTGAATAGGTTTAGAGGTTAGGTTAACTGTTTTTAGGGGCTAGAAACTACTGGGTTATTACGCACTAAATAATGATTTACATTTAGAGGATTCTTACTACTAAAGTTGTTATTAGGCAGATTTCTCTATTGTAAAACTTCACGTGGGAAGTCTGCTTAGTTTACGCAGCCCCAGCGTGACGGACTTTTTACATTTTCCCGTCCCAATGCTTAGGATTTACACCCGAGTACCCGGCATGCTGGGGATATGCTAATAATAAATGTATTTGTTATGTACTTAATTCTACACTACACGCAATATTTTTATATTTCCCGTTTCCTGTACATGTATCTTTTTTTTAATGTAACGTAATCATAGATTATTTTATTAACCATATTATTCATAATCATAGAAAAAATTCTGCAATCCGAACCATCTATGAAAAAACGTTCATTTCCTCAAATGTGGTCCAAAGCACAACGATGGCAGCTGTTTTATATACGTAATAACGACTATTAAAAATACTCTTTTGTATGTTTGGAAAATAAGCTGTATATCCTTAATCCTACATAGCATGTTAAGTAAAGTATATCATATCTTAACGGAGCAGAGTTAATGAATTCCAGAAATAACTGGGCGAACCCCGTATATGTTTATACATACATATATATGTGAAACATTCTATTTTCTTCATTCGCACTCCTAAATATGCCGAAGCTAGGGCGGTTTTGGAGTATTTATGAAACTTCCTTTCTTCAGAACTTCTTTTAAGAAAAGATTTTTCTGGAATTAAAATCATTCCAAAATTTTCCAAAAATACCAAATTCCAGCTTGCTATTTAGCAGATTTCCCTTTAGGGACTTCATCTATTGAGGTCAAAATCATGACGTGATTTTCGAAAACTTCAAATGTTCATCAATTATGTGAAAGTAAAGCTCAAGTTCGTAAATGGCTAAAATCAGAGGAAGGTTTCCAAATATTCTATTGGTTTGATATATTCCATACTTGATGTTTAACAGTTTCAGCCAACACGAAAGTTCATAGTCCTATGTGTATTTTTTTCTTTTCAGAATTCTTTAAAGTCCCATTTTCAGTCATCGATCGCTAAAAATAAGCAAGTAACCATGCAACGTCTCATTCCAAGCGTAAATATCAAATATTGTTTTCGACGTGTTTTTAAGATGAGATATGTAAATACGTTTTGTCATGAAGTCATCAATTAAGATTTTACGTTCTCATCAAGGCAATGTTTATTTGATCTATACTAAACTCGTAGTTCAACGTTGAAGACCATGTTCTTTAATGGCTGAAACCGAACTAGGAATAAAGGTGGCGTTTAGAGAGAGAAAAATAAAAAATGTTTCCGTTATTATAATTCGGATAGAAAAGTGATAAATACAATTGTTGTATTATACATATTCTGATAACAAAAATATTGAGTGATTTATTCGTACTTTCTGGTTTTCAGCCTCAAGTAATCCCCTATTTCTGCTCATCAGGTTCTTGTGTAGAAATAGAGAATACATGGAGAGATGAGATCACCAGTGAGTCGTCAAGGGAAGTTTGATTAGTTTACGACGCCAAACCATAAACACAACAGGGAAATAAAGTGAAAACAACCTAAAACATGTGTTTGCTCTAGTGAGATGTACCCACAAATGAGTGTGACACCTTTACCCGTTTAAGAAAAAAAAAACGTAACAAAGGGACAGCGGTAAGATATAGGCTTATTCATGTGACTTGGGTTGGCGAAGTCCACTTTCACTCGCCCGCAGCTCCAGCTAAGAGATCTCGGCGTCGATAGCTGAGCGCAGCTGCGCTTCTCAAGGCTTGGCTGTCTTGCGCAAAGGCTAGCTTTCAAACCAGTAAATACCAAGGCCTTGCGCGAATTACGGAATGGTGCGAATAGACTCATTGATTTTATTAATGAAATCACTGATTCCTATCTTGGCATAACCGCATTCATCACAACGGCAGCTAAAACAAATCTAATAATAATATCTTTGTACGTATAAATTTCAATAAATATAAATCTGTCCGTCCGACACAGTTCATTATATTGAATTGATGCTTGTAAGAACATTAATAAATGTTCTAGATTGAACTTCATGCGATACATTTAATTCTGTTGCAGCCAAGGAGAACATGGTTGAATTCTTTCCGTAAAAGAAAGGGGTGGTTAGTGTTGGTTAGGGGTGGATAGAATTTGGGGGGGATCGGTTTAATTCGGGAGTGGTCGGGGTGGGTCGTAGGAGTGGACTTTAACTTTTACTTTAAGGCGCGTACGTGTGTAAGTACGTGTATAAGTAAAAATTAAAATCACCCCTACGACTCATCCCCGAACCAGACCATAGTATTTGCAGTTACTATATCCTTCTATTTTGGGAAAACTGTGGAAAGACCAATTCTCTAATGGCGATTTTCAATTGGTTAAAAAACCCACTTGGAAGACATGCAGTAATCAGAATGTCGAGTGCTTCTCATTGTTTAATTAAAGGCCCGAAAGAGAAGTTCAAATCCCCCCCCCCCCAAAAAACCTATTGAATAGGAATAAGAATAATTTAGAATTTATCATGAAAGTAGGGTTGATATTTTTCGGTCGTTCAAATAAATATGAAAATTGGTTTCGTAATTTTTGGAAATGCTAAGGAGCAAATGAAGATCGTAACCACTTTTTCGAATTTAAGTGGATCTTGATTTTGACACGCATTTTAAAGACATTGCTATCGACTTTGTTTGAAAATCGATTTTTTTAGCAATTTGATTAGATGTGAGTCATTGCAATAAGGCATTTTATAACATTCGTTTTAAATAGTGCCACAGTCATCAGCCGATTTACTTTGTAGGAAATCAGCTATTGAGGTTGTGTTCATAACGCAATTTGTGAAAATCGTCTTCAAATGTTCATACATCCGATTTACTACCTGACGAATATGCCATCCACCCAAAGATATATACAATTAAATTTATTTGTCCGGCAACGCTCTAGTGGTCGCTATTTAGGTTTATAAAACTTATCGTTCGCTATTTATAAAACTCTTTGTCAATTAAGTTTTAACATTCTAGACTCGAAATTCTACATTCGATATATTGCTATACTCAATGTTCAGCCGTTACAAAAATCATTTTGGCTGGTATAGGAGTTTAAAGGGGCTAGAAAAGGAAATTTGAAATATCTCCGTTATAATGAGTTGGACTAAGAAATATTTTCTGTAACAAAATATTTTGTAGATTTGAGACTTCAGTAAACCCCCACTTTTACGCATCCCATTTTCACTTTCGGTGACCTTATTGTAGTCGCTAAACATGTCCTAGTACGTTTTATAACGGCTTTTTTCTGCAGAAAAGATAGAGAATACGGTGAGTTGAGATCACCAACCATTCCTGCTCGGGATATCTGCTTACGCAGTCCTTGGCTGACGGGCTTTTTGCCAGACCGGGATCAAATGAAAGTAAGTCATGGGATTGTGTATGAATGAGGTTTTGAGTACTGATAAAATAATAATATAGAACAAAAAAAGTTAATAACTTCTCCATTAATCCACCAAACCTATTAACCCAGAGGAAATAGCAGGAAGAAAAACAACTAGCCCTGTAGATGTGCATTGCCTTTATGACGATAGCAGTTGGTTGTATGGGGACCGGTTTCCTACATAAACATGACTCTAACCACTAACAACATGATAATGTCATTCCTCATAATGGTGGAATAATTGCGCCATGATACGGTTACCATAAATATATGTCTAAATTCTCTGCTGTGTCTACAGTTAATTCATTCCGTCTTGATACTGTTGTTTTGTTGCATCCTCCCCTTAGACTTTGTAATAACTTTCTTCAGAGCCGCAAACAATTCTTTGTTTTATTCTTAAAATAAAAATGTAACCGTTTACTATTTCTTACTGTGCACCTATAAATAGATAATGCTACTCCCCTATGAAGAAGCCATCAACAAATATTCAGAAACTTTATATGAAAATCACACAAGGTTTCTAAGGTTCTGTTCTTCCTAATTTCTATTTTTGGTGAGCTATGAGAGTGGAAGGGATTTATTCTTCACAAATAGAATGGACTACACTCACAGAAATTACACAGACTAAACACACGGACAATAAGCTTCGACTGATAAAATCAACAGTGACTGAATACAAAATTAAGACATGGACGCTTAATGGCTGAATTACAAAAAAAAAAAAAAAAAAAAAAAAAAATGTGCAAAACGCGCAATGTTGAACGAACCATCAAACAACTACTGACTGATTGCAGAAAATGTGACAACATTGCCATGCTAACATGACATCACAGAGCTGCTAAGTGACTTATTTACACAACACAGGACTATATATGCTCATTTGAGACCATGAAGGAAAGTGTATTACAGGAAGTTAAAATAGTAGCTACTACGGACGCCAGTAACCTTTAATAATATGGTTTTATTGATGACATGTAATGTGTACAAAGTTATTTATATCAGTGATTTGTGAGTGCATATCGCGACAAGCGGAACACTGATAATAAATAAATTACAAAAACATAATTACACATATAGATCTTTTAATAAATGGTGTAGCTTAGTGTTATTGCCGAATAGTCCAGGAGGATATTGCATAATTGATAAAAATAATTTTGAGAAATTCAACTTGGCTTAGAAATATCTCACCTCCTGGCATCTCCTAAGGGTTTATTTCAGTCCTAGGCTTCTCGATTTTATGAAGAATTATGTCAATAAGGCTATCACGCCCTGGGAGACGCATATGTATTTTAGAGAAACATCATTAAATATTTTTGTGACTGGTTAACTGAAATGTTTAAGCTCATTCAATTACAGTGGGTGTCCAGTCATATATCTATAGTCCA
Organism: Riptortus pedestris; assembly: GCA_019009955.1. Lineage (NCBI taxonomy): Eukaryota > Metazoa > Arthropoda > Insecta > Hemiptera > Alydidae > Riptortus > Riptortus pedestris. The sequence continues at coordinate 52,035,808 of CM032232.1, forward strand.
GTCATTTCGAGCTGACAGCACTTCCGCAGTCCAGATTCGAATCTGAGCTTTGCACTTTGAAGTTTACACAACAATATAGTAGTTACTCCAATAACGAAAAAGGAATTTTCCATCTTTAATGCCGCCCGACAAACAAAGTGTTGATTCCTTTTTGGGATGTCTACCTCAGTACATGGGCTAAGTTCCGGCTGATCACACGCACACTGATAAGAGATTATCTAATGATTCCAACCGTTGGCACCCCTGAGTCCTTCTTCGATGGCTTTCAAACCTTCGATGACCTCAGAGCCTTGCATTAACGATCTTTCCATATGAATGACTTTTATCCTCTAAACATGATCTAACCATGAGAGAAATCCCATTCGTTACGCGGTCATTAAATCCAGTACTGCACAGAGTCCTCTGATCATATTGTTGCTCCAAGTTCTCCAGACATCCTTCGTCAATGTTCGTTGACTCACGAAGCCTAGTACGCTAATCTTTTCAACGATAGCTGTCTCTTACAATTCTTCGATGACTACTCTGGAAGCTATGGTAAGTTTTCAAGAAAAATAAAAGTAGTTAATTGTTATAATGAAAGTATTAAAAAAGATTAGGAATCTATAAAACAAGTATAATGCAATTAACCGTTGCAAGAACAGAAGAGGAACAATTACAAATTTCTATATTTGAAATGCCGCTTTAAAAAACTGATTCTGATTCACAAGGGAACTGAATAATTTAGATGAGGTAGTAGAATGGTTCAGAAGGAATAAAAGGTCAGAATACGGTTAGATAAACGCGGAGGAAGAAGAGAGTCGGAAAAGAGAATGTCTTATTGGTTGTGGAGATTTATAGCTTCTCAGTAATCCCTCAAGATTCTGGAGGCATTCAAGTTTCCGCTCTATCAGATGCTTTAACGAACACTCATTACATCTACACTTCATTAGATAAAAAAAATCTAGCCTTCATCTTTTTATTTATTTATACTTCTCTCTCATTTTAATCAAATGCTAGAAAATAAATAATAAAGTTTCAGTGACTTAGGGCGGGAAACTAATTTAAAAAATACAATTATCTTGTTTCCTGTTCTATGTTTAAAGTTGAAAAAGTAAAAAATATTATTTATAGTCGATTCCTCTTAAGGAAAAAACAAATAATGAGGATCTATTGAAGACGCGATTTCAGAAAGGTCTCTTCAAATGTTCACGAAGAATCTTGTGCAAACCAGACTTCAAATTTCAGATGAAAATGTAAGTTGAAGAACATTGCATGAGTGGGGGAGGGACAATGAATGATTAAAGCAAAAAATATAAATGAATCCGTTAATATTATATGATTTTAAAAAGAGAGACAAATCGGTTTTTTTTCTTCCATGTATGGGAAAAACGAATTTATTTGTTGACGAACTCATTAAATAAAATCCTAGTGCCATCCTCTGTAAAAAGGGTGGTAACCTGTAGATAACACGTCCAAAGTAGCGGTAGTAGCACAAAATGTTACTTAACGTCTACTTTTTGCTAATAACGCTAATTAGAATGGGGGGCAAGAAAGATCAAGACCAACGCCTTAACTCGGCTAACCTGAGCCACGTTCATAATAACATTATTTGGGTTTTTAACGAGATTTAACTTTTTAAAAAAACAGGGTAGCTAGAAGACTAAATATGACCCTAAATGTTATCTTAATATTAGTGTAGTTTTGAAAAATAAATAGTTTTAAAGACAAATATAATTACAATTTACAAGGGGCGACAAAGTTTTTGAACTATCTAGGTTAGTACCCTGCAAACTAATCCAGAAGTTGATATAAAGATAAATTCCCTACTGGAAGACAAATTAACAAAACTTGACATCAATCTAGTAGACAATTTAAGTGAATTTATGACTTAAGGCTGGATACTATGTGTAAGAGAACATTTAACATTAATATAATGTACTAATAAATTATACAAGCATTACGAGAAAACAGCAAAGATGACTGATTCAGGTCTTTTGAATTGGATTTCTTTTCTTTTTTTTTATTTCATGGCGTTGTCTGATTTATTGTTTTACATGTTACACTAAACGGTATGCTAAACTCGGCTCACCATATTTGGTTCTCACATATACAACCTGTCGGGGAAAGTGAAAGGGCTTAACATTTAGAATATGTAAAATAATAGCCCGAATTCATTTAAGCAATATTACAGTTGTAGGGGAGCGAATTGGAGTCGTGACAGTGGGTAGGTCAGTGCTTTTCGAGGAAAGGGGCGCACCGTTACAATAACACGGGGGCTCTCCTCTGCTAGTAAAGGACTCAGCTGCTATTTGGCCGGGCTTGAGGAATGCAGCAGGTTGGCAAACCTGCATAAATTATTCCCTAATGACAGCTGCAGGATTGATCTCCGCTACTAACTGGCAGTAATTTCTTCATCTCAGGAAGCTTCTGTCGAACCCAAATGGAAATTTAGCTCTGTGAGTACTCCCATTAACACGGAGTTACTAAGTGAAGGAACAGTGAGCATTCACAGGTCAGATGAATTTGTACAATGCAGTGCTCAAGCACAGTAATTTCGCCTTTGGAAGAGCTGCGAAAATTACGAATTTTAGGCACTTGCAGTACATGTGGCTAATGAATAATTTGGGATATACTTCCTTCCAATATGTTTGTTGACATTGACAGATCCCATGTTCAGGTTGTCTGTATTATAGCTTACCGAAATAGTCCTTGACTGTGTTCAAACAGCTTAGCGAGATAATTCATTCACAGCTGTCTATATTGAGAGAGCTTACCACGAGAGTTCATAAACAAGCAATAAATGCTGAAAACAAGTAAGTACTAATAACTCGCTAAATATTTTAGTAAAAAAAATTAGAACAAGAATTGAGATCATCAATACTTTAACAAAATATGGCAGTATATTGTTAATATGATATGAGTAGGGGTGGGCTATTACTGAAAGTTGATATATATATATATATATATATATATATATATATATATATATATATATATATAAAATTGTGTTGATGTTTTTTACCAGGTTATATTTATATATAGTGTTGTTATTCTTTTTGGAGTTTTGGTCAATGTTAGTGAAAAAATCTTAGTTTATGCCGATATTTCAAGAATCTTTATTTTCTCTTCTTCAGGGCTAGACTAAAGATACATGAAAAATATTACACGTAACTATTGCACTTACAGGACTATGGTTATACTATAACCCCTGAAGAAGAGAAAATAAAGATTCTCGAAATATCGACATAAACTAGGATTAAGATTTTTTTCACCAACATTGACCAAAACTCCAAAAAGAATAACAACACCATATATATATATATATATATATATATATATATATATATTTATATTTATGTATAACAAATTAAGTTTCCCCTTTTTGGGGGGGTACCTATCAAGGTCAGTCTCCATATCTGCCTTATTTAAGGTAATTATATCCATTTTAAATCGTATTATATAAATATCCCTTCTGTTGGGGATGTTATTTAAGGAGCAGCTTAAGTAAAACTTTATTATGATATAAGTAGAAATTCACTATTCTGATGGATGCTTTTAGAATATTGGTTGATATTTTTTTATTTCTTCCGTCTTTATATTAAGATCGATTTTGAAGATATTGTGCAGTCGACTTGGGTATAACTCCTCTCGATCCAATCAGTAACCCTTTAACTGTCCAATTTTCTATAATGTATTTTTCTTTAAAATATGGACAGCATTATGTGTAGATGCCTATTTTTTCTAAATTTACTTCTTCTTGTTGTTTTTTAATTATTTCTAATCTTAATGTTGATCAATAATTATACCCTTGCATTCTTTTCTTGAAATGACAACAATATCGTGGACCTACCTGAATCTGATGAAGTACAACCGACTTCCTCATATATTTCCCACTCTCACATTCTGGTGGTACATTCTCAAAAGTTGTACAATTTCTGAACATAGTTTATGATGACGGGATATTTATATATATATATATATATATATATATATATATATATATGTGTGTGTGTGTGTGTGTGTGTGTGTGTGTGTGTGTGTGTGTTTAGGATCGATGGATATTTGAAGAAAATTTTCGAAAAACGCGTCATGAGTACAACCTCAATGATATTCTTTGTTTGAACTATGTATGAAAACTTAAATTTTATTTCGGTAGGCCCTATTGGTTATCTTTAAGAATAAGACCTTCTGTAGCTCATCAAAATATTTTAATATATTATTCAGCAGGGAAACATTTTTAAGTTTAATTTGTTACTTTTTAGTAAGTGTAGTGACCTGCCATTTATTACGGTCATAGTTACAATGCATAGGTTTAGTAAGTTTATTGTAATACATATTTAAATTATATACGTATGTCCAAGGGGTAAAAATGTTGAGATTAAAAAATGTTTAGACGGAGAGCCAAGACTTAAGACGATTATTTAGCATTAGCAGTAGGAAGGATTTGGTTGTCCTGCAGAGGACACGTTGGTCACCACAGGATTATACATCACCGTACAATCGTCTGCTTGTGTGTCCACTCAACCTTGACAAATCCAACCTGTCGCACTAGCTAAGCGATTTTTTAACAAACAAAATTTATAAAGATTTATCTCCCTTTCTCAAAAGGAATAAGTAAATATCCTTTTTGACAAAACCTTCATATTTTTTTTATATTCAATCTATCTTACCGTCAGTTGTTCATTTATAAAAAAATAAAATAAATAGAATACGTTATTTTTTTTTTGAATAATAATCTCTATATAATTTTGTTGTGGGCACCAGTGACAAATTCCATGAGAAATGGCTTGCATCAGTGGATGTCGCGTATTCCAACAGGTACATATCCTTCCATTTGTCTTGTCGGCCTTCGGACAAGGGCCAGTGTGTTCATAGAACTCTTTTTCTTAAGCTACAATATCGGAATCTATTACAACAAGTCCTCCACACAAGAGCTGTGTAAACTAAGCAATTTTCCCGCGAGCTGGTATTATTTGTATTATACGCTAGTGAACTCATCTCACCATATATTCTCTATTTCTATGTTTTAAAAATTCTTCTAATTCTGGACCCAATATTATATATATATTCTTCCAATGTTATGGCAAGGGTCTCCAATACAATACATTTTTCCGGAGGTAGGAAACCTCTCAGTATCATATGCCTCCTCTGTGAGGACAGTCGTAAGGCAATGAAAAAGGTAAACGAGCACTTTAGAAATGTAAGTAGTAATTTATAATTATATTTTATTTTATTTTATTTAATGCTTCCAAGGATTTTCCTTAGAGCAAGGAGTAGGCCTTATATAATGAGGTTAGTTTTTCTATGTTAGTAGCTCATATATAAACATTTTTTTACAAACTAGAATTGAGTACAACAGACAAGAATATATTTCTATTTCATAAATATATCATAGATGTAGGCACTTACTAATACAATATATAGGAAAAGAATTATTAAGGGATGCATTAAATTAATGTTATTAATAATTTTTTATATATTTTTCTTTTAAAAGGGATAGCCCCTGACGAGGTGGCAAATAAGCCACGAAACATGTAGGGCAGTTTCAATAAAGTTTGCACCGAAAAAAATGTTTTTTATTGGAGACCCTTGCCATAAAATTTAAAGAATGTTTTAAAAATAGATATTATATATATATATATATATATATATATATATATATATAAGCACACACACACACACACACACACACACACGCGCGCGCGCACACACACACACAATTTTTAACGAACTGATCGATGGACATTTGAGGAAATGTTTCGAAAATCGTGTCATGAGTACAACCTCAATAGCTAATTTCCCTTAAGGGGAAACAAGGAAATAGGAATAATTCTCTTAGTATTCGAGTGACGAAAAAAATGCATAGAACAACAATTTTAGACCACCAAAAGTTTAACAAGATTGGTTCTATAATGTTTTACGAATTTTGACAGAGAAATTCGAAAGTTCTAAATATCTCGGATCGAAAAATCGTATAGCAGATTCTGGTTTAACTATTGAAACTCTACATTCTTATTGTATGCAGTTTTTTTTGTGTCTGTTCTTAAGCACAAAATAAGGTTTAGAATGTATCACTTTATTCTACAACTCATGACTCAGCAACAAAACAAACAACTGGCTTGTGTATCTACATCTACAAAAACATATGTTTCTACACCTAACCTATATCCTGCAAATCCAAAGAGATATAAAAATAAGAGATATATAAATCTTCCATTATAATATACAGTCCCTAACAGTGTCATATACTAATCGAGTTATTCGTACTTCATTGTTTCAGTTTTCAATGCCCACATCCTCACCCCGCCTATCCCTTCTATTAAGAAATAGAGAACATGTTGCGAAACGAGGTAAGAAATATGGTATACCAGAACGTCGGAAATCTGCTTAGTTTACGCAGACTGTGGGCGGCGGACGTTTTATTACAGACTGTACACAAAAGGTGAGAAAGCTGGTTTTAACTAAACAACTTCTGCCAAGATATAAAAAGGCCATGTATTTCGATAAACCAAGTCCAAGGTCTCAGGAGAAGTGTCTTGGAGGCGCTCTTTATCGGTGTTCAGGACAACCTGATAAACAGACAGATAAACCTTAGGCCAACAAGGACGCGACCTGTGGCTTTCCACAGCTACTTACCGTGATAGGTTACTCCTAAATATTCCAGATCGTGAGTTCCTCTCCCCGGGACACCTGCTCGTTATTCTTAACCTCTGTGGATGTGTCGCCTCCCATCAATAGTGGTTAATTACTCTATGATGTTGAATAATGGAGTTTGTGCCTGTGTAAGGTGTGGGGGCGAAGATCCTGTAGTGGTTCACACAATATACCCAAATGGAAAAAGGCCCGTCACGCAGGTGCTGTGTACTCTAAACGGATTCCCCACATGCTCCAGTAACGCCCTATTCCACCCTTAACAAGAACCCTATGTATTATAGGACTTTTAACCTGGGCTTAAGATTATTGATGCACTTGTGAAATTGGCGTAAGTGGAAATGGCAGCCAAATGAAAGGTTAAAAATAAACAAATACTAATACTGGAGTTAGAGAAACAAATTGCATAATTTGGGATTTTTGTAAAAGTCAGTAACGTATGGATGTGTATTTTAAGGTCAAGAATGATCCTTTTTTTAATGTCACCCTTTTGATGCCCACCATTCTTGCAATACGTTTAGTGTATCAGATTTTAATAATTAATTTAAATAAGTGTTTTTCTGACCTTAAGGTTTACGCTAGAACGCTAAATTACTGAGTTTGATAATAAACAAAAATGTTGAACAACCACACACACAGACAACACTTTGTATGTGTATATGTTATATATATAAAATTGTGTTGTTGTTTTCGACCAGATTTTTTTTTATATATATATATAGTGTTGTTGTTGTTTTGTTCTTTTGAGTTTTGGTTTTAGCCCTGAAGAATAGAAAATAAATATTCTCGAAATATTGGAATGAACTAAGGTTTTTTCACCAACACTGACCAAAACTCCAAAAAAACAACAACATCATATATATATATATATACATATATATATGTATATATATATATATATATATATTCTTAGCCTTCAAATATTGATATTTCATATTTAGAGTTGTTATAACACTTAGTTGTGCATCTCTCCTTTTGAATGACTGCGAGGAGTTGGAAAGTGTGAAAATTAAAAAAAAAGTTAAAGATTTTCGCCCTATCTATTAGAGATATGGAAGATTTGTGAAGCTCCATTAATTTTCCCATAAAAAAGAAACAAAAAAAAAACAACTATAAATTGTTCTAAGGCATTTTCGGCCCTATGCATAGGGGCGGAGATGTATATCAGATTCAAATAAATTAATTTTAAATTAAGTGCCTAGGAGGTGACGAAAATCAAGTCCCTTCAAAATTATACATATATAAATGTTCTAGCATTCGCAATTTTTGCTTGTTGAGTTATGCCATCATCAATTCATATCGTACGTTCTTAATTTCGAAAATCATTATTTGATCTACACCGTACTCGATATTTAACCGTTTCAGTCAAAGGTAAAGATCAAATTCGTTACTGGCTGCATTAATAGATGTAGCTGAATTCGGAAATTCAAAAACCTCAATTATTATGAGTCAGATTGAAAAATGTTATATAATCAAGCCTGTTCAACTATTGATGGTCAACAATTGTTGTAATATGTATGTGCTCGTAACTCAAATACTAAGAGAGTTATTCGTACTTTCTTGTTTTCAGACTTCAGTAAACCCCCATCTCTTCTCACCCGAGTTATAGTCAGAAATAGAGAATATATGGTGAGATAAAATCAGTAGTGTGTCGTGCCAGCGCTCGAGAAATCTGTTTAGTTCACACAGCCCCTGCGTGGGGGATAAATAATTGATAATTAACTATTGACTCAATTATAACTAAGTTGTAATTTTACTCCATGACTCAGGAAGACTAACATTCAGTGGTGATATATATATATATATATATATATATATAATTTTTCTTTGACGAAATTCGCAAACAGCTGTATATAACAGCTTGTAATTGAGAATTTTTGCCAGAAATGAATCGCTCAGCTGTTACCATAGCTGTTACTATTTGGCCATGTGCTTCAAAGAGCAGGACATTAACTGACCTATCCCACCGCCCACGCTCACTCTCCGAATAAGCAAAACGAAATTATTATCAGATCCCTAGTATCCAGATGTTATGACATTCGTTATTTATTTTTCTTTGTTTTTAAATACCAAGTCCTCCTTGTGCCTCATTTTTTTCCCTTAAATCCTCTACAATTATCATATATAATTGGATGACTACAATGTTGGTCATGATAAATGTCTGAGATTAAGTTATTAGGATTTATTACCCCCGCCTACACATCCGGTAATATAAACAATAAAAAATAAAGAAAGAAGCTAATATGGCCTCATTTAACTCATTATAAGGGGATTGTTTTTTTTTCTGATATAATTAACGAACTACCCACTATTTGAAAACCAAATTGGAGTAATTTGTAATGATTTTATAAATTAAAGGAAATCTGTATTAATACAACTCTGGTGATTGGCTGTTTTTTTTTTCATATAGTCTGTGAGAATAAATATTTTGCGGTTTATGGTAATCAATTCCCCCTTAATAAGGCCTAATTCTGACTCTCACCACATTTGTTGTTTCATCACTCAAATGCTCCCAATAAATTATATCGTTAAGTAAAGGACGTATATTTAAAATAATTGTAATACATTATTATACATAGATGAGGGAAAACATCTAGAACAAAATTCAGTTATTCCAATAGTCAAAAACAATTGGTTTCAGATTACTTATACCAACGAAATATACGAATAATGTTTACTTGGAGAGAGAGAGAAAAAAAACGTCCAATTCATCACAATTTATTACACATTGTGAAGAATTGGACGTTTTTTTTTTCTCTCTCTCCAAGTAAACATTATTCACTTCCAACAAACACTGCCGTGGAATTATACGATGCTAACAATCAAATGCAAAGATTAATATTTTGTCCTTTATGTCTTGTGTGGACGACCGGTACCAATATGCTAGAAATAAATAATGGAAAACATATTCTCAACATTAGGAGATTTCCCTAAATAAGCTAGTGTGGGAAATAAATTTATGAGGATGCACTCGTTAAGAGATTTTCTATAAATTTCGTAAGTCCATCGACTGAAATTTGGCAAATAGAAGAGGTGAGTAAGCGACAAATCAAACGTTAATATAATCAACGTGCCAATGGGGTGTTGAAAATCTGCTCAGCTGTCGAGAGCCTCTGCGTGTTAGACTTGTAACAGATTTCCTAGAGTGAACCCAGATATTCAGGAATGACTGATCTCACCTCTGTTTACATAGGCTTGTCATAACGAAGGAAATAGAGAATAGAAGTTAAGAGGGCGTATTGCGGCAGGTGGGAAATTTGCTCTGATTACGCAAGCCCCACGTGAAGGACTTTTTTCCCTTATAATGGGGAATTTCTATTTAAGAGTCCCTAGAGTAACGAACTCTAATTAATTCCTTAATCCCGAGGGAGAATTCCGATTAATAATTTATTTATTTATTTTTTTACAGTTTGAAAAATAAAATATGAGTTTTTCTCCCACGGGCAGGGGAAGATCTGACGGCCGTGGCTGACGGGGCCGGAAGGACAGGTTAATATGCATAAAAATGCTGCTCTCAGCACACTGCAATTCCGCACTAACTGGAACTCAAATATGGCTGCCCCTCGACGATGGAGAGTGGCAAGTGGGCTAGAGAGTGGGGGCTCAAGTGGTTGTTAGGATAATCTCTGGGTCAGGATACGGGGCTAGGATCACGAAGATCGGGAAGCAAACCTTCATCTGATCGGGAACTCATCTCCTAGCTAGGATTGGTGGACATTTGAAGGCATTTCTTGAAAATCTACAACACCAATAGCTACTTTGCTTTAAGGAAAAGTCCTCTGAAAATAGCTTGTGCCTTCAAAGTTATTTAATCCAATATTTAATGCAAACAGAGGTTTGGCAAACCTAAGCCTATTTCGCGTTAAGCGTTGATCACCTTAGCTCACCAACTATTCTTTATTTCTCCCGTTGTCCGAAGCCTATTTAAACAGGAATCGAAATATCAGCTGCATATGAGAATTTTCCCCAGTAACTCAAAGAAAAAAAACCGTAAGAGTAGAAGTGGCCGATTACCGAAGACTATATAACCCCTTCTGAGTAACCCTCAACATAATGATAAATATCTATATCAACTAAGTAGGACTGAAGAACATTTGAAGAATTTTGGTAGCCATGAGTACGACTAGATCACTTCAATAAGTGATTTCCAATTGATAGTAGTATAGTGGCTTTCCAATGAATAGTATTGAGGGATTTCCTGAAAACTCAAAACAAGAAAGTAAGAACCACTCGCTTAACTAATATTTGATTTACGTAATAGAGTATAGAAGAGTAATTTTTAAACATCAATAGTTTAAATAGATTGGCCCAGAACATTTTCGATCACATTCAGAATAACGGAAATATGTAGAATTTTCGAATTTCTCCTCCCTCTAAACCCCTCTATTGTTGGTATGATTTCGGCCATTAACGAATATAATCTTTAATAAGATAGAGAAATTCGATGGGGGGGGATTTCAATGACCATGGTCATTCTTTTCAATGAATGAAATCTATAACAACCAAGATATAGTGTTAAATAAACTAGGCTCTACTGATCATGGTTGGATGATATGTAGCGAATTAAATGTAACAGGTATTCTTCTTGGTCAGCAAGATGGTTTTACAAAAGTTCCTTGTTTCTTGGACGAATGGTACTAACTATCAACATTGCTGCAGAAAGAATGGGCATGTGAGAGTCTTTAAAACCAGGTGAGAAGAACATTCTAAGCGAAAACTTTGTAGATCCAAAAAACGTGCTCCTACCACCTCTACATATTAAGTTATGCCTAATGAAACAGTTTGTAAAAGCTTTGCCGAAAGATGGACCATGTTTCAAGTATCTCTATCAGTTTCCTCACCTTTCAGGACTAAACTATAAGAAGGTGCCTTTGTCGGATCTGACATTAGACAATTGACGTATGACGTTAACTTTGAATCCACAATTTGAAAGAAGCAAAGGTATCGTTCAAGTAAGTCGTTAAAGAGTTCTTGGGAAATGAAAAACATCCAGAAATTGTTTGTACTACATACAAATTGTACTGTTGTAGCTAATAAGTTAAAAAAGTTTAAGATATTTGATGAACCTGAAAGTTATATTTTTAAACAGCCACCTAGATTACCTCCCGGAGAATTCGGTTGGTGTAAGCGAAAAGCAAGGTGAGCGTTTTCAGCAGGACATTAGAGTAATGGAAAAACGCTACCAGGTCCGCTGAAACACGAACACGGGGGACTACTGTTGGTCACTACTCCGAGAAGTCCAGCAACTCACTCATCGCAAAAAAATCTATGCAAGAAGCTTCAACAAAAAAAAAGAGAAAGAAAGAATAAACCAACTCCAGCTGACAAGTGATACCTTTATTAGCATAATATTGTTGAAAGTAGCCTCCTGTAAATTAGAGTTTATTAATTTTCCCGTACACTGAATAGAGATTTTATGCTATATACTATTTAGTAGATTGCTCGAATGCTATGGGTGATGTAATAAAAAAACGAAAGCCAGAATTGGATTCAGCACAAAAAAATCTATAAGGATCAGATACTAAAGTAATGAAAGTTCTAATTTTTTTTTTTGTTGGCCTGTGTTATTAAACTAGATATTGGTATTTTTTAATTTTCAGCTTTCTGTAAACCCCCATTCCTACTTATGTCAAATGGACAATACTCTGTTACACAATGAGTAGCTTTATTCGAAGCTTCAAGATCAAATATTGTCTTCATTTATCTTGTACTGTGTGAGATACATGTAAGTAGTGTGGTGACATCATCAACAAACTATTTTCTGGTTTTGATTCGAAAATGTTTATTTTATCTACACCACACTCGACATTTAAACGATTTATTCAACTCCATTGTTCATATTTGTTAATGGCAGAAGCTTTAACAGTAATGGGGGGGGGCGGTGTTAGAGGGGGGTACAATTCGATAATTCAAAATATCTCCGCAATTATTTATCGGATCGAAAAATTGTATAGAACCAGTATTGTTAAACCGTTGATGCTCTACATTTGTGGTTCCGTTTCTTGTAGTTCAAATATTAAGCGAGTTATTAGTTTTTTTTCAAGTTTTCTGAATTCAGTAAACCCCCATGTCTAACCATCGGACTTTAGAAATAGCGAAGTATATCAGTAGTGTGTCATACCAGCACTTGAGAAATCTGCTTAGTTTACGCAGCTCCTGCGCAACAGACTTTTAATCTCTCGGGGTTGACCAGATGGCGACAACCTTATAACGACTTGTGAAAGTTGTACTATCTTCAACTCAGCCCAGATAAATCTACAACACTGTGTTTGGATAATGGCACTGACGAAATCTTTTTTTATAACGTAACCAGTTACCGACCTTTTATTACCTTCTAAAAAGAAAAAAAAAAGAGAACAAGGAAAGTATCCTATTGGTTTGACAACCGATTAGAACGAGTCAAAAGATGTGACATATTAATTTAATTAACATCTTGTTGAGTTATTGTGCAAGCAGTGGCGCCTTGTTTTTGCTATCCATTAAGGTTTTTTTTCTTTTCTTTTTCTATATATCACGCTGTCATTGAAATCAATGACTAATTGGGTTGCCCGATCGACTAGTAATATGTAAATGATATGTTTTTCTCATAATTCAAAATGATGTAATAATAATAAAATGGAAGGTTCTATATTATCAATCAGTGGCGAGGGGTCAGACATATACCCCCATTTTGAAATTCAAAGGACCAGAATTTTTTTATTTAGGAGGCTTTTACAATATAGAATATGAGGTATTAAGTATTATAACATATACTAAAATTTAGGGTATACATTTAGATATTGATGTAAATAATCCCTCTTTTGCCAAGTACCCTCCTGAACTATCAATAGATTCCATTTAACTAAAGAGATATGCTGGACGGTGGAATGTATATATCAAGAGGAAAACACAAAGCCACAACACTATATTCATCAGTGACAGAACGCTTTCAGAGCACGAGCTTCATCATCTGTCTCCTGTCAACACACAAATAATATAACAAATACTCATGAAGTTAACAATTCTATCGTGAATGGCACGATTTTCCCTCAAACTACAAAATTATTAAAAACATTCAGCATGATTAAAAATGTTTGTCAATATAATACAAAGTTATAAAAACTAAACCAATTTTTAATATAAAAACACCAGGGTCTAAAATCAATATACACACAAAAAACAAACGAGCGTTAACAGTTAGTAAATCGAGAGGGAATGCTCATATCAAAGTTGGCTTGTCTTCATTGAGTTCGGCTTCAACATATTTCTTTCAAATGAATATTTTACAATAATAAGTGGCTATCGAGTATAAAACAGGAGGTTGAAGAATCATTGCTAATGCTTGAGCACTTACCGAGACATAACAAAGTGGTTATAATATGTCACTAAACCTTGGAAACAAATAAATAAAATAAACATTTGATGTAGAAAATATTCCTTATTACCGCAAGAACCATCAACGGTTATTGGAAGAAATGAATTGTAAAAATAGAATTGAGGTAAGCGATAATTACGGATGGAACATATAAACACTCACAATGAGTGTTCTTATACCCCGATGTGCTCATCATATACGTCAAAGTGGTTGCCAAAAAAAAGGAACCTTAATCCATTCTGAAGGCATTATTACGAAAATGTTTACAATTTTATACCATGCTTCTTGTCTAAAGCTCACTCATAGTTCGATTTGGCCTATTATGCTAAAATTATCAAAAGTGTTACATAAAAACTTTATATATCGAGTCTGGTAAAGGCCAATTAAAAATTACGGTGCTTAAGCGGAATGAGTTAAAAAGATTATTTTATTATTTATTCCCAAGGCTAATAAGTTAACAATTTAGCCAATCAATTTCTTTGGAAACAAGCAGTTAATCAAGAACAATGTTAATACTGAGAAATTGTAATAGAATAGGGTAGATTGGGGAGGGGGAGAATTTATTCCATAAATAGTTACTTAATTATGTGAACCCCTTGATTTATTTAAATGCTGGGTGAATCCTTTTTCTGATGACGACGATACTGGACCCTATTATTTGCAATTAATACTCCAATTACTGTATCAGTGTTAACCGTTATCACTGATTATAGTATAGCCATTGAAAGGTGTTAGTTCGTAGAGGTTTTAATGGACAAGGTGCATGTTCCAATCATTTTTAATATATTTCGGGACAATTCAATTAAAATTTAAAAAGTAAATAGGGATACCTGTTATTGCTAATGAAATTCCTTTTATATATGTGAGATAAATATCAGTTTTATTTTATTTATTCTTCTTGTGCATATTAAATTTGAAAAGTAAATTAGAGGCTAGTTCTAGTTTACTATTCCAAATAACTTATTTTCAGCCGATTTCCCTTATGGGAATGTATCATGACGTGATTTTCGAAACGTTTTCTCAATGTCCATCCACCCTAACTATAATATGAGCTCCGTTCAAAATTATGTATATATAAAATTTTATAACCTCTGTCTATTCATTGATTTTTATTATGAGTCGGGTCAAAAAAGTATATACAGCCAATCATGTTAAATGTCCGACATGTCCAATGTCTATAAATGTGGTTTTCATTCACGTTTTCTTCATCTCGAATAATGACCAAGATATTTCCAATATTCAGTTTTTAGCCTTTAGTAAACCTATTCTTTTAGAGATATCTCTGGAATATGCTGGATGGTAGAGGAACCAATTGATAAGGATCAATAATAAGGCCTGGTCCTCTGCTGATTTTTTAATATTATGCAGAGTGCATTTTCGGAGTCAACGCTCCATCGTCAGTAGTCCACGACCGCCGGGCGAACCCAGTCGTAGTCCAGACTACACAGCTATAATATCAGGCACTGACGATGGAGCGTTGACTCCGAAAGTGCACTCTGCATAATATTAAAAAATCAGTAGAGGACAAGGTCATACTATTGATCCTTATTCTTTTAGTCTTCGCCCTTTAGGATAGGGAGATTTTATGTTCTAACTCGAAATTGTTTATTAGATCTATATCATAATCTTTTCTGACAGCACTAAAGTCTATATTTTTTTAGTGGCTGGAAACGGACCTGGGATAGTGTTGATCCAGGGGGGGTGGATTCGGAAATTCAAAATATATTCGATATTATGGATCGGATCGTAAAATGTTATAGAACCAATCTTGGTAAAACTATTGTTGATGTACAATTGTAGTTCTATGCATTTTTTCGTCACTCAAATACTAATCGAATTATTCGTACTTCTCGGTTTTCGGCCCTCAGTATCCCCCCCCCACATACTCGTCGGTTATTTATGTAAAACAGAGAATATGTGGTAAACAAGTAGAAATATGCTATACCTGCAAATAGGAATTCTGCTTAGTTTAAGCCACCCCCTGCGTAATAGGTTTTTTTACATAGGATTCAATGAAAAGCAGGAATAGAGTACAGAATGTTCGTATGACGTCTTTGTATTACATTCCCATGAAAATTGGCTCATTCTTTGCCGTTCTTGCGTGGTGGAATTATTTTTTTTATATAAGTAATGCGTCTTATTTAGAGACATACATCTCTAATATCTCTTTACTGTTTTATTACCTAAAATCCTTTTTACAAGGCTCTTAACACATATTATTAACTTGTAGTAGATTAACAATTTATTGATGTTAAAGTCAAACATTTTATAGCTCAAACTGTTACTTTGATAAAGACATCTTGATGATCCTGATTCGGATCAGGTCAACTTTCCAATCATTGACTTTACATAAATACCTGTTTCGAAGCTTTAAGGAATGACCCTGTTTCTCTGAAGCTTTTTTTACTTCCTTGTGCGAAGTAAATAATTATTGTAATTGTGAATAATTATTGTTCTCAGAAATTAACAGAATTGTCCTTTTGTAAGCTCTCTGAGCCCATTTTGACTTGTTTTGGCTGACGTATGTAACGATATAACGAATGATGAAATTCGTATTTAACAATCTTTCGTCATATAGTTGTGCACCTCCCCCTGGATCGAAATCAACTTAGAGGAAGGTGAAATATAAAAACTTACGATTTTCTCAGGACGTTTTAGAGATTAAAGGAGATTTTGCAGGTCCCACTTTCAGCAGTTGCCTCTTGATAGTTTTACATGGAACGAGTATATATATATTTGACGGACCTCATTTACGTCATCTCCTGGGTAGGATCGAAGGAAATTTGAAGATCTTTTTAGAAGCTTGTGTTATGTGTTCAACCTAAATAGCTGATTTGCCTTAAGAGATCTTCTCTTTAGGATCGATGGACATTTGCTAATAATGTGTGTGGGATAGTAAAGATAGTTTATGGCGAAGCCCCCCTATCTACGCTATTATGGATATTTGCCTACTTCAGAGAGTAACGGGCCTCTCGTGAAAGCCAGCCTGCTATAAAGTACAATATAACTGTTTCAGTAAGAGATAGAGTTCTTATGGGAAGTTATTAACAATAATGTATTTCTAAATATCGCCAATGTCTTGTTACTTTTCCATATTGATTAAGTTTTCGAATGAATATGGAAACTGTTGATTTATTTATTTATTTTAAACGAGAATTTAATAAACTGAAGTAAGCAATAACAGGGAATGTCTTGAAGAAAAACAAGCAATTATGAGAGTTCGTTAATTATATTCATCACATTACTCTTCGACATAAAATGGGTCACCCATAATAGTTCGAAACATCGGAAGTGTATTCTGGATGTGTCAAAATGGGTGTTTTAATTTTCTGCCTCCAGTAAACCCCTTATTTTGATATAATACGAAAAGTCTTATTCCAAGCTTAAATACAAAATATCGTTCTCAGCAGAACATTATCATTTATTTAACGTCCACTTTTGATACTGTGACTAATTGGGTCGGGTTATTTAAAGGTTACCACTCTTTTCTAGCCAGGGTGGGACTAAGGATTTTATTTAATGTGTTCGGCACTAAATAAATTCCTATTTGCCCAGGCGGGAATCGAACTCACCACTCTAGGTTTACCATGTGAAATTAAAGCCAACACTTTAACTCACATGGCTAATCTGAGCCCTCTCTCACATATTAAAACAAGAGTAAAGAGTTAAGAGTCCCGTTTGGGCAATAGGAATTTATTTAGTTACGAACTCATTGCATAAAATCCTCAGTCCCACCCTAGCTAGAAAATAACCCATCCTAGATAACCCATCCCAATTAGCCATTGTTACATAAAGTGGACGTTAATAAATAAATAATATGTGAGATTGAGACTAACGCTTTAACTCACTTTGCTAACCTGTGCTCTAGAGATCCATTAATATGGGAGATTCAAGAACAAAAATACTTATTTCATCTATGCTCGATATTTAACCTCTTCGTTCAACACTAAGAACATATTAGTTAATTGGCTGAACTGGAACGTAGGATAAGTGAGGGTATAGACGGGATAGTTCGAAAATTCTAAATATCTTCGTTATTGACTCATAATAACAAAAATATTTCGGATTGAAAAATGTTACAGAACCAATCTTGTTAAAATGTTGATACTTTTCAATTGACTCTGTATAACTTGACTTGTAATTCAATTATTAAGCGAGTTATACCACTTTCTTGACTTCAGTCTACAATAAACTGCTACTACTACACATCGAAATTTGACTTAGAAATTGAGAATATATGATGAGATGAAATAACTAATGCTTCATTCCAACCGGTGGAAGGTGTGCATAGTTTATGGAGTGCACGACAGACTTCTTCTATTCAGAAAACCCCGCGAATGGCTCACTATGATGAGACGTTATGATAGTTGTCAGTCAACGAAGAAAGGCAACAAAACTGCTTAATAATGTATATCCAGGGGCTATGTTAATGTTGTAATAAGATGCAAATCTTCACATTCGATGAGATTTCTAACTTTGTTTTTTTCTTCTCCGAGTTCCATCAACCACATATATTGCTGGTGAGTTGCGAAACCACAGGAGAGGGATTACATTCCCAGGGGAAGAAAAACTGAATAGAATATGTATGAAAAAAGGAAATGATTCCTTGGGGGAAAAAACATTAAGAACGAACTTTTAGGTTCTATTTTTTTCTCAGATTTCCTATAAAGGAAATCAGCTAGCGAGGTTGGCTTGTACCCATGACGGGATTATTTAAGAAATGTTCAACTTTCCTTCACGGTCGATAAATATTAGGAATGTTAAAATGTACGCATATATATATATATACACACACGTGTGTGTGTGTGTGTGTCAATTAGTTGAGGTGAGAACAAAACACTTTGAAAATTAGCAGAATATAGCATTCTGGTAAACAAGAGCTAGAACGCAACCTCTTATTTGAAGCTTGCCGATAATTAAGTCCATTATATATATATATATATATATATATATATATATATATATATATATATATATAATAAATATATATAATTATATTATTTAATAAAAAAAACAGATGTTAGACTTTAGAACAAAAGTAATTGTCCTAATCTAAATATTTCATAATTAAGTTGTACATATTTAACTTTCAGAATTATCTTTAAAATAATTCCCCAAACTAATGCGGTTTCCCACGTGCTCTATGCAATTTTTTAACCCGATTCTTAATAATTGAGATATCTTGAATTTTAGAAAAATTCAGGAATATGATATGCAGTGTTGAATGTGAAGGATACACTTCGAGTATGGTATAAATTAAACAAACATTTTCTAGCTAAGAAATAACATTTTAATTGATAACGTCATCACACAACGCATTAGCGTGTGTTTCATGCCCAGATAATAATTTTTTTTATTTATTGAAACGAGTTTCGGAACGCCGGTGATTCACTTATTAAAAGTATGAATTAAAGAAACCATGTAATAAGAATCTGCTGGAAACGATATTTGGTAAATAAGCTAGCAATAACACTTTTCATAATGTATGCGGTTATTCTTTACGTCAAATGACTAAAACTCGGGGTTTACTGAAGGCTGAAAATAAAAAAAATGTCGGTTCTTAACCCTCCAGCCGCGGGCTGATTTTCATTTTTTCTGTCCAATTTCATGGTAAACCTTTTTTCAAATTCCCATGGTAAACGTCTTGACGGTAAATAAACGTTTGCCGCTGACTACATTCAAACAAATTACGTGCGACGCGGATATAGCGTGCCCAACAAAAATAAACCAAATAAGCAGAACGCTATTCGCACGTCGCGGTTGGAGGGTTAAATCCTTAGGTAATAAATACTATTAAAAATTTGTTGTTGGACTTAATAAATGATTTTCGGTTAGAGAAATACGCTAAATTGACGGACATTTGTAAATGTAGTGTGCGGGTAGAAGGGGATGATGGAGGAGATGTGTGAGGGCGTCCCCAAGGAGCATCGGCCTCCTAGATATGTTGGCAAGGTCGCTCTTCGCGCATGCCCACTCCCTACTTCACTTTTACACCTATCTACACCACTTATTAGCACTTTTACCCATTATTATTTTATTAAGGGTAATGTGCTATTGAAGTTCTACTCTTGATTCCAATTTCCAAAAAATTCTAGAAATCTCCTTCGTCCCTAGCCAGGAGATAGAGAAAACTGTATCCTTACTGCCGAAGTTAAACAATAAATAACAATTAAAATATAAAATAAATAACATAGCTACCTTACACCAAAAACAATCTCACCAAGCAGGAGCTGCGTAAAGTAAGAAGATTTCCACCGAGCTGGACACGGTGTAGACAAGACACCTTCTTATCTCCATTATAATCCTATGCAAGAAGGACTTACGTAATAGGAATCCTAAATAAAAAGGGCTTTACATTTAAGCTAAAAATGATTAATTGCTGAGAAGCTGGAAGTGAAAATCAGAGGGGCTTGCTAAAGACTGAAAAATAAAAAAAAATGCAAATATCTCAGGGGTTCAATATAGCGAAAAATGCATATAAAAACTTTTATAGGGAATTACATTTGCAAGAAGTTTGGGATTATTGGGACTATTTGTCTACCAGACGTATAATAACGGAATTTTTTAAATGATAATTCGGATATGAAAACGTTATAGAACTTATCTTGTTAAACTAGTGATGTTATCTTGTTAAACAATTGTTGTACTGTACATTTTTTTCGGTATGTTCTTTTTTTTAATCCTTTAGTTAACCTCTACTTTACTCATCGGATTTTTAGTTAGAAATACAAAGTATACACTGAGAAAAAAAATCAATGTATCACCCCAGGATGGAGAAATCTTGTTCGTGTACGCAGCTCCAAGAAATTGTTTGAAAATTGCGTCATGAGCACAATGTCATTACTTGATTTCTCTTAAGGGGTCCTGCTAATAAATCAATTGACCCGAGTTGCATTGCCATTCAATATTTCAGCCACTAGTTTCCCACACACACACTATATATATATATATATATATATATATATATATATATATATATATATATATATATATATATATATATATACAGCCGCAAATTTTCAACGTGACTTATTCCAATTGCCAAATAAGATTCTCACGTCAACTGACTGATCATTATGCTATATTTAAGCTTATAAAGTTAGACTGTTTACCGTCATAAATTAACAGTTATAAATAAGCTTTTTATAAAGTGAAACTATTTAGGTGAACCATAAATAGATAGAAATAAATAACGTCTGCGTTTTTGTAACACTTTGTAACGCCATAGCGTGTATTTCTGCGCGTGAAAATCCTGCTTACTCTAAGCGCATCCTGCCTGACCATCTTTTTTAAAATAAAAATTATTAATCACAAATTTTATATTTACAATATATTGTATTAATCACCTAAAGAAATAAAATCAAACAATTGTATGTGATAATGGCAAATCTAAGTAGAAAGGATGATGGTAAAATGCTATATACCGTACATAAATTTTCAATGAAGTATGCACTGTAGCATTATAAACGATAGAGATAACTGGTCGAAGAGTAACAATCATAAATGATATTGCTTAAGTGTTTAACATTCCAGAGAGTACAATTTGTGACAAGCGTAATTAACGTTTAGTAAATTTGGGAATTCAGTATTAAACGAAATTAAGTAATATTTAGAAAAAAAGTTGGGTATAATTTTGCAAATTTGATAGTAGTTCAGAAGAAACGAAATTTTATGAATTTTTAATGGCCGAATATAATTCCGAAGATCGTGAGTAAACGGTAATAGAGTAAATTATGGTTATTATTGATTATTAAAATTATTATTGATTGTAAAATAACTATTAAAATATTAATGGCACTAATATCATCAAATTTAAGTGAAAAACTCTTAGCAATCGTCATCAGTCAGAAGTCATTGATTGGCCTAATTGGTTAGTAATTAGTGTTTCAAAATAGGAGAAAACTTTTTTTTTTGTCTGGATTTTTCTTCTAAATTAAGACTAAGTCTCTAAAACTAATAGAATTCGGCAACCATTACTTATTGTTAGGGAAATACAAAGACATTATAGACTTAAATGGAATGAAAAAGAATTTTATCTAATCTAAAGAATCGTAATAGAAACAAAGAACCCAAATATAATCTTACTCTATAATAACTTTTGTGAGTCTTTTTAATTTGTCTCTATAACCCTTTACCATTAAGCCTAATTATAAAAAATAATTTAGACTCCAATTTAATAGGATTTTTTTCTATAATTTGGTTTCCCCACTAAAGTTTTTCTCTATATGTAAATTTGATCATTCCGTCATAACGGCACGACACACTGCTATTATATATACATAAAATACCACATTGGTAAACATAGTCGTGGGTTCGATTCCTACCTGGAAAATAAGAATAAGAAATAGGAATGTATTTTGGAACGAATACTTAGTCTGGCTAGAAAAAATTGGTAACCTGTAGATAAGTCGTCCCTATGAGCCTTAGTGAAAACGTGGAAGTTAATAAATAACAACTACAAGTGCTTTGCAACATCCTTTATTAAATTTGAAGTACGAAAACAAGTATAGATTATAGACAAGTATATATGAGGAGACTTTAATGCTAAATAGAACAGTAGTAGACCATTTTCGGGCATTAAAATCTCCATAGCTTTTTTTTTTCCTGAAGTATGAATCCAAAGTTAAAATTAATTCATTCAAACGTATCGAATGAAAAGTCAATGTTTGATCTAATTTTCTTAATTGAGCCCTCTCTTTAGCCGATTTTCCCCAACAGAAAGTGTTAGATTTTAAAAATTGGGTCCATTCAGAGTGACCCAAGTGACTAAACTCCTCCCTTAATTTTGGCCTATGTTGACTAGAAATGAAATTTCTTGACTCTAATTTCCTTAGTTCAAATGGGAGCCCCAATTTTTCGTTTCATATACTCATTCTAAGTAGAATTTCATGCAGAATCATTACAAAATTTCAAATTCTATCCAAAGATACAAACAAATAATAGAAAGTGAGGTAACGTCCCGTAGAGGGCATTCTAGCTCTTTGGATAATGTGCTTCCTTTACCCAGCCCCTTCGGGATGTTGAATGCTAGCTTTACTTACTTATTAAGACCGTCCCACAGGGGCTGCGTGAGCTAAGCAGTTTTCCCACGTACTATTATGGTACACTACTCATCTTATCTTACCTTATACTCTATTTCTACATAAAAATCCAATGAGTACAAGTGAGGATTTACTGAAGGCTGATGACATAAAAGTAAGAATAACTTGCTTTATAATTGAATTAGAAAAAACCTAAAAACAATTTTAGAGCATCAATAGTTATACTCGATTTGTTCTACACAATTTTTCAATCCTCGTCATGATAAAGGAGAAATTTTGATTAACACTTCCACCTTATTTCTAGTCTAACGCCTGCCTTAGACGAATACGATCTTTAGCGACTGAAACGATTAAATATCGATTTGGTAAAGATTAAACAAAAATTGTATCACTATATGAGCGTTAATAAACAAATATATAAATATATATTCGAACGGATCTCATTTTCGTGACCACCTGGGTTGGCTCGATGGAAATTTAAGACATTTTTCGAAAGTTTCGTCGAGTACAAACCTAATAAATGATCTCCCTTAAAGTAAATCCTCTAAAATGGGGCATGTAATTGCTTTCGATTTTCTAAATTTCTTCAACCAACCGTCCCTTTCATCAACCTAAATGGATTTTACAAATGGCGTGGATGGCAAAGAGCTACCTCCAGATGGCCGTGATTTCTTCATTTAAGATGGGAGATAAAATACCTCTGTGTCAAGAGATGTTCCTCGTTGGAGTCGTTATGCGTGATGCATCGCCTCTTCCAGTTAAAGCCTAAGCCTAGACTAATCTGCTTACCAATCTCTGCCCTTCCTCGGCCAATGCTACGCAAGAATTCTCGTCCCGACTTTATAATCGATGGATAGGGAAAAGACCAATCGGGCTTGGCTATTTTTAGCAGATTTCCTTTGATGGAAACCATATATTGTGAGTGTCCACATACCATTGTTTAAAGAAATTTCCAAACAACTAGGAGTTTTTATTTCCAAACATTAAAGTTTATACGGATACATGCATACATTTTTATATATTGTATATCTGAGATCGTTTGTAATGCATGAGATAGATCTATAAAAAGAGCCTATGTTGTTGCCGTAGCAAGAAAATAAAATAAAGGTATAATTATTGATACAACGTTCCAATTTTAATGAAGCAGAAGAGGTATATGTAGAAAAAATAGCAAAGTATCTGCAAAAATATATTATAAAGAATGATAAACTAAAACAGATAGATGTCTATTAAAATAATGAAAGTGATATGTAAGAATTGTGAATTTCTATTCATATAATAAAAAAAAAAAAAAACATGATTTAAGCTGCTTCCTTTGAAACATCCCCTAAAAGGGAATATACTTCTTCTTATAAAATATCAACTGAAATTAAGAAAAATAACTAGAAAAGGCAGATAAGGAAGCTGACCTTGATACGTACCTCCAAAAAAGAGGGCAGCTTATATTTTTGGTGTGTGTATGTATATATATATATATATATATATATATATAGATAGATATAGATAGATAGATAGATAGATGGGAAACCCTTCAAACACATTTCTTTTTAGCTTGAGTCTTGTCAAAGTCAAAGAAATGAACACTCTCTGCTTATTTTAAAGCTAATACTGAAAGTGCACCTACGCCTAATAATATTATTTTTATAAATTATATTTGTTTTTTAATTTTTTATCCATTCTAAATATTTTAGTTGTAATTACTTCTTACGTTTATGCTTTATTACTTAACTTATTGTATATAAAGCAATGCTTTCCTTGTTTACTAAAGAAACATTAAATGAAAATGTATGGATTAAGAAAAAAGTAATGTCATAAATACAACCACATAAGCGAAAATCCACTAAAATTGTCTGCTAATAAATTTAAATTCAATGAAAAATGTCCTTATCTATTTTAATATTTGGGTTTGGTCGAATTGAGTTGTGAAAATGTAAAACAACTTTGGCTCAATCGCCCAAAGGAAAGGTCAGGGCCAGTCAGTCAGCGTTTGGCGGAAAGATTTATGGGCACAAGATGCTTCTTGTCGTGTCGGTAGGCCAAATATCAGTACCTCATTATTCTTGTAGATACTCTATTGCCTCACGATGAACAGGAAATGGGTAAACCTCCGGCCTTGAAAAATATTGGAGGCTGCACAGATACAGAAAATTTCTATTTCCAAACCGGCTTTAAAAGCTAGATTTTATAATTAATTTATGTATAGCGATAACTTTTTGTCTGAATTAGTATTAGTGCTGACACTCAGAATAAAAACTTTCCCCCAAAAGTTTATTATTCTAAGTTTGATAAACATTAAAACCTGTTAATGGGAACTGGGAATGAGGTCGGCATTGAAAAATGACAAATTTATACTACAGATTAAGTCTGGCAGCATTTTCCTGAAGGATACATAGAACCGGGAAAAGTTACGATTTTGATATTTTCCCCATCTCCTCAGGATGGTCATATATGATGGCAATTTCATTACTGTGTAGTTAAAATTACACACATTGCCACAAGCCTTCTAAATATTAATATTAGAAACTCAGTTAGGGGTGTATTTCTTGGAATACAAATCGGTTGAGTACATTTTTTTCACCGTCCGTAGTTCAAAATAAATTTGGATATACTTCTTTACATTCTCTGCGTAAAAAAAAAAATCAGTTCTTAAAGAGTAAATATTCATTAACAAATTGTGAAATAGAATTCTTTATTCTTTATAATACATTTAGATACCTGCTTACAAACCAAAACGATATTTTAGGCGACTATCTTTAATGTAGTTTTCATAAATAAATACATTAGACTTTCATTATATTTAAGTATAAAGTTATTTGAAATAACCACTATTCACTATATCGTCCGTTTGAAGAACCATAAGCAGTTGAGGATTGACAAATGTTTGTGGAGACTTCAACGCTAGATAGAAAACCAGTCGTATTCCTTTTGGCATTAAAGTCTCTACAGTCCTCTCCCTCAAGCAGAGTATGAAATTAATAGTGCGGTCATTCATACTTACAGGGAGTATTGTTGAAACAAGTGATAGAATTTATATAATTGCTTATTTTCTTCTTTTTTTTCATATTAGCCAATCCACAATTCTTCGTGTTAGAATTAAAACTGTGGTATGTGAAGTTTTATCATTACTTTTACGTTCTTTTATAAATGAATTCAAGGCGGGCAATGGTCTTACATAAAGCAGAATGAATTCCCAAGTTCTTTTAATTCTTCCTTCTTTTAATAATGACTTATTTAAGCTAAATAACGTAATGTAAAGCTCTTGGCAGCCAGCGAGGTGCCAGAATAGACATAATATCTTTAAGTGGGCACTTACTTCTGCAAGCTGACATTGTTGCAGTCTACTGCTAAAAAAAGTACAATTAAAAAAAAATAATCCTCTCTGTACAGCTTAATTAGACAGAAAAAAATCACGTTAATTTTTAATTTGAATAAACATATATATTTATTTATTTGTAGCTATAATAGGTTCATTTCATAATAGGAATGAGCAT
Organism: Riptortus pedestris; assembly: GCA_019009955.1. Lineage (NCBI taxonomy): Eukaryota > Metazoa > Arthropoda > Insecta > Hemiptera > Alydidae > Riptortus > Riptortus pedestris. The sequence continues at coordinate 52,062,324 of CM032232.1, forward strand.
TCAATAGCTATTAAGGTGGTCAGTCCGTTGACCAGGAAAAGGAAGTTGGCGGACTATTGCTCAGACTTCAAGCCAACTTCCCTATTTCTGCATTAATTGTAAGGAATGTATTCAAGTTAGAATGCGTATGCTTTAAAAATATTTTATCTTGACTTATAAGTAAAAAACGAAAACTAAGGGAAAGCAAAAGAATTGGCACGATGTGGGCGTACAGTGACAATACCCACATTGTCATGCGCTTTATACTCCAGGGGATTGATTTCTGCATATGAATTAGTTGAAGCCTGCATTTTGATGAACTGCTCTGAATCTGGAGTAATACCAAAAGAACTTTCGACGATAAGAAGATAAACAAAATATAATAAAATAAATAAGCCTTCAGAAAGATCAGCATTTAAAGCGTTTTGGGATATCTATTTAATGTCTCAAGGAAGGCGTTAATAAGGAATATTCTAAATCAAATTGGAATGTGCAATAATAATAGTAATATTTATATGTGTTTATACTTCACTTAATATATCAAGAGCGATTAGTATGTTAAAATTTTTGAAAAACAAACGTACAATCCTCATTTCTCGTTGAAAGACGGTCTTACATTTAAAAAAGTGGTCTTGGAAGAAATAATAAATTCAAGAAAAATCATATAGTATTCCTGTTTATTTGGAATTAATAATATGTGATATTTAAAAGATAACCTGATAAGACATTTCATAGATACAAATACAAGGTGAGTCGGGATCGAGTATCATTCGCAAAACTACTACATTATCATTAATATTTCTGATTTGTACGAAGGAGTTTCAAATTCAGCAGGTGGTAGGTGATATTCTGAATCTCTTTAAAACTCTCACGATAGTTTTACATTTTGAATTTATCAGGAAGTGGTAACAGGAAGCATCCCAAGTATCCGCTTTCAATGACAGCAGTCAACCATGTGGAAAAGTTTGCTTCATGACGTAAACCTTCATGGAAGTGATATTATTAAGTAATGAAATGTGTTTTCTTCTTATTTTGTAACTATTTATGGTTTGGTACGAACCATCCAAGAAGTGTAAGCTAATAATTGTTTTCATAGGTAGTTCTGAACTGGGTTTGAAGTTATGATGAAAAGTTGGTGACTGCATGTTGAACCTACAGGAACCCACTCACAAGGCAAGCCAATACAATGTTTTTTAAGTAAATAGGAATGTAAAAGATTGCGGTAAAATTATTATGGTAGAGTACGCCATAGGAGAAGACGAACTGTCATGATGGTGGAGATTTACCTGTTGAATTGTATCCTCCAAACAGCTATGTCTCAGCTGAGATGGCATCCCACGGTGGGCATCGGTGAGCCGAATCACAGTCTCAGGTTGAGGATTAGGAGGGATTGAGGAGTGACAGTGATGTTGAGGAATGGAGGGACGCACAGACGGACACACCGCACGAACTGTCAGAGATTTGAGACTGGGGTCAGAGCTGTCCCCCCACCACCTACCGGGTACAGTCGCTGCACCAATGCAACGGGCCGATTCCTCTCCCTCTCTGGTCACTACCCTCTACTACGGACGGTGCTTGCCCCCCCCCCCTCCCTTCCCCTCCTCAAACTCTCTCTAACACACACACTATAGCCTAGCCTCGCTCGTCTTCTCTCTCTCTCACTCATCGGCAAACTCTCTAACTAGACCCACTCACGCTCACCCTCTCTCACTCACTCCCAACTAGCTTCCAGAGTCTGCCTGACTCTCTCTCTCACACACACACTCTCTCATCTCTCCATTACTCTCCCTCCCTCTCACTCCCTTTCACACAAACATACGCAAAATCTCAATATATTCTTTCTTACTCAACTCTCTCTCTCTCTCTCTCACTCTCTCTCTCTCACACTCACACACACACACACACACACACACAAATCTCAGCATAATTCTCCGTGCTTTAATTCAGTCATAGAAGTAGTCATTTCACTGAAATATCATTTATTGAGCAATAATAATATTCTGGGTTCTCAAAAGCCTCGATCATAAATTAGTTTTACGCCCATTTATTGTAGTTCATCAATAATCATAGTAAATCTTTATTTATTTACTGGGTTTTGGAGCTCCACTACTGTGGCGATTTACTCCTCGGAATATGCTAAGTCCAGTATTGTTTCATATTATTTAAAATTGTTCAAAATTATATTAAATTGCTCACCAAATCAAAAAGGGAGAGAAGTAAAACTTTGTGAACCAAATTCATTTTTTTAAGATGGCTATGTGTATTGTGAATATGTAGGCTCTTGTAAGTAAAAAGTTCGTACATGTTATGTTCAGTCTTTAAGTATTCAATGTTCCTGCAGTCCGTAAGAGGTCTAATGGTTAATTGTTCAAGGCATATTCTGAACAGAGTTTTTTCTGTTTTAGTCAAGAGGTATGAGTGTGCTAAATGTGACTGCCCTATCCTAAGTCTCGTGAGTGCCACGTTTGTCTCGTCTATTGTCACGTCGGCTGGATGGCGACTTCCTAATAGAATGCTGTATTTCTCGCAGATGATTTTCTGTTTAGTCTCCATCATTTAATGTTGTCTGTAGTATTTATAAATTTAAGTGTGGTAGGGCCAGTGAGTTAAAATCAGAAGATTGTCTCTATGACTAAGTACACCCCTTATTTTGTTTTCAAAATCTCATACAATTTGTGTACAGTTAAGTATTAGAGTTGTAAATGTTTTTGAAGGAGTAAACAACTTAATGAATCAGAGTATATACAGGTCGCTGCAGCATAACTCCCATTTCCTTTAAAGCATGGAAACTATACTGCCGTCCCTGCAGTAATGCCATGAGTATGTATGTGTGACAGTCCCCAGAGTATGACATGTAATTCAGTGTATATACTGTTGTTTTTAGGTTGGCTTAGTTCACATGCATTATCTCCAACAATAGCCGCTTCACTAGTACCTTTCTCAGTTTTGGATCCGTCCGTGTATATGGGTATTGTCTGTGTATTGGTGGTTGTAGTCAGTAAGTTGAAGCGTATTTTGTACAAATCATTGACTACTGTTTCTTTCTTTAGTAGTTTACTTTCCATAGCGGTATGACGAGAGAGTCAGCAAATTGTTAAAATGGACGGAATTCAAATATCATTATGATGAGTGGTGTTGTTCCTTGAATAACACAACTAATAGTGCAGGTGGACTGGTTGCCATGGGCTGCCTACCTCAAAAGAAAATAAGAAAAAGAGATGGTCAAACATAAAATTTTATCGAAATATCTAACATTGACAAATGATATAACCGGGCAGAGATATCAAATTTCTTTGGAGCCGTTACAAAGCCGCGTCCCTCCTCATCCCCGATAGTAATCAAAACGAACCAGTGTAAGTCCGCCATTGCTCATCCAAGTTAGACTTCTAAGAATAAGGTTATATAACTTTTTAATAATTATCATAAGATGACTGGCTCGAGAAATTGAAACATGAAATAATCGTATGTGCATTCTATTAAACAATAAATTACTCAGCAAAGTTCCTCGAGATGCAACATTTCAAAACATTATCCCAAAAATTTCCTTGTATATTCTGTAGAAGCTGCGATCATTCATTGTCCTGCAATGAGCCTCCGTCCAAAGCCTTGTGACTGACCCTTGACTTCATGGGCCGTTGGGCCGAAGAATTTCATTTTTATTATTATTCTAGACCCAATATTCTTCATAGTTAAGTAGGAAGGATAAACAACAAAAACTCCTTCTTTCCCCAGGATACGTTATTAATAATTCTATGTTACATTAAGACATTTATAAGTGTTAGTTTAAATAATATACTTGTTAAATTTTTATTATTTACAGTTTGAAGTGATCGTTTCTTCCCCTTACACGCGTCGAAACGAACCTTCCGGACTGGGGATGTCGTTGAAACTCAGATTCCCAAAGCAAATTACATCAGCTGACTTTAAATCAATTATTTTCACGGAAAACCTTAAAATCGTTAAGACGCAGAATAATCGATTCTAATTTATATTTGTTTAATATCCCTTCATTTTTATTTTAAACAGCACTCAACAAGGCCAGTTCAACGAAATTCAATTAGTCAAATCTATGTAAATGAGTGTAAAACTTATAACACGCCAATTGTAGGCCTTACCATCCTCCCAAGTATAACAGCGTCTTCCCTAAAATGAAATTCGCTAAGACAGTCCAAATTCATGCGACATTTCGTTCTCCTAAATGAATGGGAGGTGTGGTTAAGAGTGAGCGGAAATGTTCATGAGGAAAAGGAATTGAGTATGCAAAATTTAACTCTGTTTTACCTCATAAAAAAGTGAAGCTAGGAACAAAAAAAAACTTCCTCCTATGCCTCTCATTATTGAACCAAGACATTTTCTTAACACTGGAAGATACTGGAGGAACCTATATCACCCCTTGTTTTCATTATTTGTCTTTCAATCAGGATATCCTTCCGATGCCAAGCAAGATGTCCTTCTACCAACAGCATCAATTATTAAGTAAGGACATTTTCTATTTCTTGAACTTAATGTCAAAAATCAAATTAAAAACGTAAGATCAATATAAGTTCCCAATAATGATGTTTCTCTACTTCTTGAATTCTGGTTTTGTTAACTGGAAATCTTCTGAAAAGCTTTTATTTTCAGAAATCAGATTGTCAAGTTTGTTTAATATACAAGTACGAAGTTACATATAATTTGAAATCTGGTCTCTTTCCTTGTTCTCTTTGAATACATTGTGTTAACCCGAATCGTATGGAATTACATTTAGAAAGTTACAAATTCAACTGTATTTCTTTACTTTTTACTAATACGTTCACAATTAAATCTAGTAACAGTTTATTATCACCTTCAAAGAGAAAACTATCAAAATGCAATACTTTTATCTTATGCAAAGTCTATTGTGTCACTTGGGTAAGTACAAATATAAGCACATGCATGAACTACCGCGTGCGTGCGTCCGTTTGACTTAGGAGAAGAACGTGATTCACTTAGATTTGTAAAAATAGAAAGTTTCAGATACAATTTTCCTGTTTTACTTTGGAAAAATTAACATTACCTATCATGCACAATATCTGGTGGTCTGTAGTCCGTTTTAAGAAACTCCATCTTTGACTTCCTGGAGACTTAAAACGAAATTTTTAACAGACAGACTAACAACCGGAAACATTTTCGTGAAATTGAGTCAAACGTACAAGGTTTTTGAATTATCAGAAACCTATGTATGCATTTTTGTGGGGTTACAGGGTTTATTCATGTAAATAGTTTTTGTAATTAAATATTTACTTATATTCATAAATTATTTGGAGTCTGGTGAAAGAGTGGATACAGCATTAGACTTCGAACCCCTAGCTATGTGGTTGGACTTCCATCAGTTCCTCCGTTCCCTGCTCAGCATCGTGAGACAATTGGGTAGCTCTTGAATAAACATGAGAATAACTTGGTCTGTGGGTAGGGAATGCGACATACTGACCACCCTCCAACTGTCTTGTCCATCGTGGGCTGTTGACAAAACATGTTTGTGGCAAAAATTATGCATAGGACATAGTTATGACCTGGGGGTTTCTGGCACCACTTTGAGCTTAGTAGTTCTGAGCTATAAACCTAAAACATTATATTAAAATGTCAGGGCGACTTCAAGGAAGAGACTGGAAGCGTCTCGGAGATATGTGGTAGTAAACAAAACTATGTTGATGCATATCTTTTGATTAATATAGTGACTTTCCTACATCGTGTAACGTAATCCGCCTTGTAAACTCGATACCTTCCAAGAGGTCGTTTTTCTTTTCTACGATTATGAGCTGGATTTCTTTGATATAGGTTATATCGATGGCCTTACAAGATATTCCTTTTGTTATATCGATGTGATGCCACGGGTTGGCTAGATCATTTATTTACCAGCCATAAAGGAGATATTTATGATCTTCTATTCAGTGTTCCTCCCTCGTGTAATATTGAAATAGTATCAATAATATTAATATTTCACTGGAGTAATTACATTACTTTCTCTTCTTCTGTGTTAAAATTAATTTATTAATACCGTACACAGTTTAATTTTACGGTACGCATGGTTTGTTTGCCCCATGTCAGGAAGCTATATTTGTTCTTCGGGAGTTTTCTAACTGCCTAGCTTACAAATTGTCATAGGTTTCAACATATCCTAAACTCAGTAGCCTGCATTTTTAGAAAGCACGGAAGACATCACGGTCTCAAATAAAAATCTGAGTAGTTTCCGTTCCATTTTATCAACGCAGAGGAGCAAAAACGCAATGAAAATCTTTGTCACAAAATCGCATGCCAATGCTAATTTTTTGTTCTCGTAGCGTCCCATTGCCTCGACATGCTGAGTGGGGACTAGGTTGTTCGGCCATCGCACCGCTAAGAAGAATCTAGATTCCAATTGAAGTTCGTCAAATGACGACATAGGACAGGTGAGGGTAGCTTAGTGATCGGCGATGAAGTTCCATTTTATACCGTGAATTGATATTATTGTTATTTATTAACGTCCATTTTTTGCAACTAAGGCTAATTGGGACTGGTTATCTATAGGTTACCACAATATTTTAGCTAGGGTTGGACTTATATTCAATGAATTCCGTCACTAAATAATTTCCCAGCGGGAATCGAACTCGTCAGTCTAGGTTTACCATGTGAGATTAAGGTCAACGCTTTAACTCACATGGCTATATTATATTCATTATATTTAATGAATCTTGTTGTTAACGTTATCCAACAGAAATAAAATATATTTTTAATGTGACGGACTCATTAAATAAAATCCTTAGTACCACCCTGGCTAGAAAAGTGTGGTAGTCTGTAGATAACCCGCCCCAATTATCCATAATAGCATAAAGTGGACGTAAATAAATAAATATATTTTTCATTAACTACCAAAATTAGCGGAACACATATTTTCGAGTTAAGAACGTCATAAGAATTATAAAACAAGATGACACAACGTATTCGTATGTATTACTTATAGTATTGTTAGGGAGTGAATATTATAATTGTTTTGGGGCTCAGGTTAGCCATGTGAGTTAAAGCGTTGACCTTAATCTCATATGGCAAACCTAAAGTGGTAAGTTCGATTCTCGCCTGGCCAAAGGAAATTATTTAGTGACGGAATTCATTAAATAGCATTCTAAGTCCCACCCTGGCTAGAAAAGGATGGTAACGTGTATGTAACCCGCCCCAATTACTCTTAGTTGCAAAAAGTGGACGTTAATGAATAATAATTATAATTGTTATATTTATATCTCTTTGTAAGATATAGGTTAGGTGTAAAAGATATGTTTTGTAAATTCCAAGATATGCTTTTGTTTGTCAGTCATGAGTTGAAGAATAAAGAGACACATTCTGATGAAACATGCTAAATCTTTTTTGTGTTTAAGAACAATTATTTTAGCTTGAAATTTTATTATTGATAACATATGTGCTTATTGGCAGCGTACATTGACAAAAAGGGGAGGTTAAAATAATGCAAATAATTTATTTAATTCAAATAAAGGGTTAGAACCTCCAGTATAAATGATACTGAAGATGGTGCCATCGCATCGAAAGCGCTTGCCAGCTGTACTCAATCATCAGCCAGAGACGACCGTCTCCACCGACAGGAATGAGAACAATTTAGTTAATATTCCAGATAGAGAAAAGGTGTAAAAACCAATATTAACAAAAAATAAAATATTCAATAAGATTTGTTATGTATAATTTTACGATCCGATTTTTGCCAATGGAGTTATTTGGAATTTCTGAATCTCCCCCTCTATACCATCCTACTTGATCTTACTATTACATAAAACAATTATATATGGAGGTAGGTAACGATTAAACAAAAATGTCGACCCCCAAGGGCGGTAAGAGACAAATATGCATTGTATATTTAATTTTGAATGAACCTCATTTTCTCTGGAACTACTAGGCTGGATCGATGAAAATTTGAGGGAATGCTCAGGTAATCGCGCCATGAGTACAAAACCAATAGCTGATTTCTCTTGAGGGCATCAGCCCTGAAGCATTTTCTATTGGCAGATTTACTGAGTGTCGTTAAAATTAAATGGTTGCAAACTGCTGGGAAGGCAGACAAGACGGATGTTAGTGGCCGCTCCCCTCAGCTGATTGTGCCGGTCCGTCGACCTCCGGACACAATCAGCCCCGCTCCATTCATTACTACAATAGATCTTACAGGCAGCGTCCAGTGCTAGCGCCACCGAAACAGCCTATCGAACAAGTATCAAATTCAATAAAGAGTCAGTCACGCAAGGGCTGCGTAAACTAGGCAGATTTCCCTCGTGAAATTTAATAATTGATAAATCTACATACTGTTAACACATCACCACCTTGAATATTAAGTGAATAAATACCAACGGTAATGAGAAATCTTTCCGCTGCAGGCGGGAAGCGCCTGAAATGTAAACAAATAGGTCTGCCAACCCGACTCTCCCCGGAAAGAAAAACAATTACTGAAATATACAAGAATATAACATATTCATTTGGTTGAAAACTATTTAATATATCTAATACTGTAATTTATAATGAGTCAGAATAATTTTTATCTCAATCAATCAAATTTAAGTAGACCAAAAATTTAAGACGGGGGGGGGGGTCCCCAGAACATATTTGCGTGTATGTCGTAAAATAAGGGTCTCTTGAAAACAGTATTTGGTATTTAAGGTTCGTATAATGTGGTTTATTACATAACCGAGTATTGTTAGTTTAACATGAGTAGAAGTGAGGGTTTGCTGAGGGCTGTTATTCGCAATGAATCAGAATAATTTTTATCTCAAGTTTTAGTAATCCAAGAACAAAAGAAGGAGGATCAACCGAACGTATTTATTTCTATCTCGAATAATATAGCTTTGTTGAAAATAATATTTGGCATTTAACCTTGTAATGAAGTGGTTTATGATATAACAGCTTATTATTAATATGACACTTGTAGGAGTAGGGGTTTACTGAAAGCGTAAAACTATAAAATCCAAATTTCTCGGTTAATATTCATGATACTGAAAACATGTATAGAACAATACTTATAGATCATTTAATTTGCAATAAGAGTGGTAATCCCCCCCCCACTCCCACTGGTTCGAGTTTTGCCATTAACGAACTTCATCTTCCTTTTTACATAAAACGATTAAATATGGAATTTGGTAGCGATCAAACAAAAATTGCGACCGCTAGAGCGTTAACAGACAAATATATATATATATATATATATATATATATAATTTTGAATGGACCTCATTTTCGTCATCTCCTGGGAAGTATAGATGGACACTTGAGGAAGTTTTTCACAACTTGCGTCATGAGTACGACCTCAATAGCTGATTTCCCTTAAGTGAAATCTGTTAAAAGAGTCACGCTGGGGCAGTGTAAACTAAGCAGGTGTACGCTCACGGTGTCATCCCATGTTCTTATTCTCTCTTTCTCACATTATAAGAGCCATATAAAGGCATGCAATTATAAGCTAGACACAATACGCTTATTAACTGACTTACTATAAGTGAAAATCGTAGTAGTAGAAAAATAATAAAGAACTGTTAATATTCTATTAGAAAAATACAAATTCTGATGAGAGCAACTTATGATTTCATTGTTATTGAATTAAATCAACAAAAGTCCATCCATTCACACATGCTGGTAAGATACATTAGTGATCTCACCCTTACTGCCTATTCTGACTAAAAAGCAACAAAATATGAAATGCTAGCATAATATTTGAGTAAAGAAAAAATGCATATAAGAACTATTGTAGAGCATTAATAGTTTAACAACATTCATTCTATAAGCTTTTACGATCCGACTAATAATACCGGAGATATATTAAATTTAAGAAATACCCTCCTTCTAACTCCCCCCCCCTTATTCCTGGTCCGATATCAACGAATGAAACATATGATTTTTAGTAACGACTGAAACGGTTAAATATCGAGTATATTTTAGATGAAATAAACGTTTTCGAGACAACAACGTAAAATCTTAATTGATAACGCCTTCAGACTATGCATTTATACATATATATTTATACATTTATACAGATTATGGATTTATGCATGTATCTCGCATAATATTACAAATATTGTGAATTACTACTATAACATTTCCTACTTTGCTTCGTAAAAGGAAATAAAAGTAGAAAGAAGAGAAAATATTACGTTTCAAAAGCAACTATTGTTTACTTTATGCTAAGTAACAGTTTTAGTTTTAGAAATGCGATAAACAAATATTTTCAAAAACTATAATAAATGGTTACCAAAACAACATTTCTTGAAGAAATAACAAAAATTAGAAAGAGTATTTAAATAAGAAGAAACACAATATAGTCTCAGCTTTAAGTATGACATAAGAATTGTAAGTTAGTACAATTAAAGTTAATTACTTGAAAAAAATAATTGTTTAGGGACAAAAATCCCTGAAGTAAACTTCTTTTTTAGCAGGAGCATAATACTCATGGACTTATGACTCTCTGTTAATTGCCCGCCCATTCCTCGCGAGTCATTACGAATTAACCGAAAAAAGAAAAAAAAGAAACTTGTACTGCAAGACAATAGTCAACCAGCTCTTCGAGGGCATTACACAAAACTGAAGCTCTAACTTTTTTCGTTTTTTCAACATTTTAACAGACTTCCCTTCAGGGAAATTGAAAATTCGAAATATCTCTTTTATGATGAGTCTGATCGAGATATTTTGTAGAACCAATGACCAGTGTGCCAATCACCAGTAGGGAATCTGTTTAGTTCACGCAGCCCTTAATGCGCTAACTTCATAAGCCTTGTTTTTCCTACATTTAAAAGTTCACGCCCGTAGTTTTAACCTATATTTCAGGAAATTTTATCAATTGTCTTAGCCATTATAGGACTTCCGATTTCCGAGATAAAATTGCTTGCAGCTACAGAGAGACTTTAAACGGGAAAACATGAGATGTTTGAGCATCTGAAGAGGATCCAGTTAACCGTCTGTTAACAGTCAACACATCACGGATGGGCTGCATAAACCAAGCGGATTTCCCACGATATGGAACACTAATAATGCAATAACACCATATATGTAGGCTGAAAACATGAAAGTACTAATAACTCACTTAATATTGGAATTGGACGTAAGTGTATGTAACAACAAATGAAGGGCAGTTGAAAACAATATTTGGTTTTTAAGCTGGAAGTAACACTTTTCATTAAATATAAGCTTACTGTTAACGTGGGATAACTAAAGGTGGGGTTTACTAGAGGGTAAAAGGGAAAAATCTCAGTTAATATTCGAGATAAAGAGAAAGTGTATAAAACAACATTAATAGAATATTACCTTTGCAATAAGATTGTTTTTTTTTGTTTTTTTACAATTATTTGATCCAACTTATAATAACGGAGATTTTAGGATTTCAATATTTCCTACATCTAAACCCCCACCCCTTCTAATGGTCTGATTTCAGCCATTAACAATCTTGATATTTAATTTTACATAATTCGTTTAAAGTGATTATGGTTACGATCAAACAGACATTGAGACCACTAGAACGTTAACAAACAAATATATATATATATATATATATATATATATATATATATATATATATATATATATATATATATATATATATATATATACTAAGCTAGCTCAGATACCCGGCTTCGCTTGGAAAACTATTTGAGGCTGAAAGTTGATATATTTTTTTTTTTTTTTGGCAAGGCTTCAATGTTTACCTCAACACTTCCCGTCTGGTAGGGACTTACGAAATGGAAATTTTAATTAGTTTTGAAAAATAAATGAAAATGAGTTCCTAATCTATCCCTCTCCACCGTTTGACACACAGTGAATAATTCAAATCGTAAACACGGATAGCATTTATTATAATTAAATATCATCAATGGTATTCCCTGTCAAAAACCAATCCGTGTACACATTGTGAGCTTAGTTATATACATAATAGTAAATTGTGAGTAGAAAGCTATTCCAACATTTCACAGGAAACAAGTAAACACAATTAACTCTTAGCCTTCCAACAACTTCCGCTCCTGCTTGATTGTTATCAGGATTGCTTTACTTAAATTATTTATTGATAACTTTAAAAAAATCGAATTATCTAATAATTTATTTAACAATTTAGCAAACATATATATAGTTTTGAACGGGCCTCATTTTTGTCATCTCCTGGGTAGAATCGATGGTGAAAATCGCGTCATGAGTGCAAACTCAATAGCTGATTGCCCTTAAAGGAAATATGCTAATAAATTGTTAATCAAACATTAATGTTCGATGCTAAACATTAACTTTAAACGTTGGCATTTGATAATATATCTTTAATATATATGTTAAAGGGCATACCTGTCAATATCTGAGGAGAAGAGCCAACATTTTATAACGAGAAAAATTATTTTTCACTCTTAAAGCTTCTGATGGCAGACTGATGTGCAAGGAGTCCATCAGGTGGTCTTAGGTAAGACTAGCACGAGCAGTGTGTGCTTGGAGCTACTATATTATCACTTGCTCACGCTAGAGAACTTGCTCAGGGTGGCAGGGGCCGGTTTAAGGCACTTTCCTCTAATGAAATTATAATAATATTTTATTACTAAGTTATGACAATATTTTATTAAAAATTATTATTTCAACACTCCACTAACTGGATAATCTACCGTTCATTCCTGACAACTTCTACAATTAGGTTTAACGCTGCTCAAACTTTGCTTATTTTCAGCAGATTTCCCTTAAAATGTCTTCGAATACCCATTGATCCTACTCAGAAATGACAAAAAGAGGTTCATTCAAAACTGTGTATATGTGTGGGTGGGTGTGTGTGTGTTAACCCAACTCTGTATTCAAACGTTTTTGTAAAAATGAGGATCAAGATCGTTTACAGCTTAAATCCAACCAAGGGGCGGGGTTTAGAGTGGGGAATTTTGAAAATTCTTATTATCTCCGTTATCATGCGTCCGATAGAAAAATTGTACAGAACAAATCTTATGGGAAATGCAATGTGTCTATAAATATTGTTATGTGCGTTTTTACATTATCTTGATCATTAATCATGATATTTGCATTGTTTAGGCTTCGACTATCAGTAAACCCCTACACCCACTCATGTCATATTAACGAAAAGCAGTTTTATTATGAAACATTTTATTTGAAGCCTAAATACCAAATATTGTTCTCATTGGTATTTTACGTTTTGAGATAAATGCAAATACGTGACGCACATCGGAAATCTGCATAATAGCCCAAACGTGACGGACTTCTATTTTTATCACAGTTCCGTTAAAGAAAATCAGCAATTGTACTCATGACGCGCTTTTCGAAGAATTTATATTTTTATCTGTTAACGTTCTAGCGGTCGCAATTTTTGTTTGGTCTTTATTAAAATTAATATTTAAACGTATTATGTGAAACTAAAGGTGTAGTTTGTTAACGGATTAATTCGGACCAGTGGGAAGGACGGTTGCGAGGGAAATTTCGAAAATTCTAAATATTTCCGTTATTGTATGCCAGATTGAAATATTGTATAGCACTAATCTTATTGTAAATTTATAATAATTTCCTATACATTTTGTTATATCCATATTTTCTCTATATGAATATTAACAGAGAAATTAGCATTTTTCAGTTTTCAGTCAGTAGAAAATCCCCACTCCTGCTTATGCCATATTAACAATAAGCTGTTATATCACGCCTTATTTCATTCTAAGAATAAATACCAAATATTGTTTTCATTGAAATTTTGCAAACATATAAAAATAAGAATTTACATTCATTAAAAGAAAATATTTATTTGATCAATTGTTGATGGTCTCATTCAACACTATAGTTCATAGACGTCAATGGCTGAAATGGGGCCATATTTTAGTAATTTATAGCGTGCTTGTGTGTTTTTAATATGACGGGTTTTCCTTTTTTATCTGTGTTATATTTGACAATTTTTAAGTTTTATTATAATTTTTACATTGTATTTTAATTTCCTTTTGTATTCTATTCTATGCTAAGTGTTGTTTTATATTTCTGATTAATCGAAATATTACTGTATGCTTGATATTCAAATGGTTTTTAGTGTCAACATGCACTGAAGATGGAGCTGCTGCTTTGAAAGTGCACTTTGTCATTAATGAACTTATTGTTTATTGTTGGAAACCGCCCTATTTTGTTCATCTTGGCTGTATTACCTTCCTTAAAAATAAAATTTTCTATATCGTCAAAAATCACAAATTGAAATTGTTTCCCACCGGTTCCAAGTTGGTGGACATTCATGCTACTTTGGATCATTGAACTTGAAAAAATGTGGCATGTACATACCAGAAAACTGGATAGGTTTGTTCAGCTGAGCAAGTAGAAAATTTATTATCACTAAGATGATGGATAGAGACTTGATTCATCTTAGATCATTAAAAACCGGTTTATGCGGAAAACTGTGCCAGGTTTTCCCTTAAGACTCATTTTGAAAAAAACAGAACTTGACATTCCTTTTGATAAGATGTTATCAGTAGAAGGTATTCCAAGATCGAGAAGTGCAAATGAATAACCAACGACCAGATAGAATTCCGCTCAGCTCTGTACTCTTCAGCCGATAGTTGAAAGATCAAAGTTGAAGTATTGATGAAGCTTTTGCAATTAGTACCAGTACTTTAAACGAAGCCTACCCCACCAAAAGCGAACTGAGAGCCAAGATGTTCTGATGATAACAAAGATGTTGTTAGTGATTTTGGCAACCTCTGTGACACAGATAATGGCATGTTTTAAAAGTCTCAACCATTCATATGATATTGTTGTTTAAAACTTTTCACTTAACTAAAATTGTAACAAAGAGAAGCATCCTACACCCTAAAGAGACAATTCATTTCGTATTTTAATATGTTTTGTGTTCCTCTTGCGTGTAAACCCATCAGGAATAAAAAAAAAAGTTTCACCACAATGAAAGGAGCATCCTGGTAAGGAAGTCAAGAGCTAGGGAGGAATATTGCACTTGAGAGAAAATAGCCACTGCAATCAATTCACTTTACACGTCTAGAGAGGATCTCTGCGTCATTGTCGCTTGTGGCGCCGCGGAAAGGGGATAAGGATGAGTGGCACTAGAAAGGGCTAGGACTTCTGGATAAATGCCTGATAGACGTTTTAAATCTTAAGGGAATTAGGTACTTTACAAATGCGATATTAAGATCTTTATGAAGGGTGTGGTTTGAAATAGAATTTGGAGCATCTACTATGGCGCGCAGGACTTCGGATTGGAAAGTCTGGTTGTGCCTGATGTTCGTAGGTTTTGCTGTACCCCACACTTTTATAGCGTCAGTCCATAATGGTTTGAGTAGTAAATTGTATATTTCTAGTTGGTTTTCGATAGGCAAGTGGGATCTATCCTACCAGTCCGTCTTTGAGTCATTCTGGTCTGAATCAAAAAGCAGCCAGTCTTTTTTAGCAGTCAGTGTTTGAAAATCGTTTTGCCTTCCTTTCACCCTCAATAACCTGAATTTTGAATTTCTTAAATATAATTTTTAATTTGGTATTTATGAAAGCATTTCCAAGTCGACAAATCACTCCGGTTGTCATCGCGTAGGCAACCATTTTTGCGCTGCTCTAGGAATCAAGGGAACTCTTCTAAAATCGAGAATCTGTTATTATTCCAACTCCTGGTAAATCTGCTTAGTTTACGCTGTCTTTACATGACCCACTTATTAGTTAATATAATGTATAATAATAATATAATGTAATAATTGATCGCTTGGGAAAAGTATTATTTATAGTTCTACCCTAGTCACTCGATGCAAAAGAGTGTAGGTACATATGTGTGAATTGTTTTTTGTCCAGTAGAAACGCTTTTATTTATATTTTATTTCATACCACATCTAAAGTATAGTTATTAGCGGTAAGTGGATCTGTCCTTCTTGGAACACCTTCAAAACTTCTGTTTAATAAATATAGAAGAGATCTCCATAAATTCTCCAACAAAATGTCTGCAGATGAAAGCTTTCTGGATGATTAGAAATTATATTATATTATATAGCGCTGTCGGTATATATATATATATATATATATATATATATATATATATATATATATATATATATATATATGTGTGTATATTTGTGAGTGTGTCTAGACATATAATTACTCAATTTTATTTTCCATCCTGAAATTATAATTTTATTTTCTATTATTTTTTTTTTCATTTATTTTATTTGAAATACATTCGTAGATTATTTATACGTATTATGCATATAAATAACTATAGATGAAGACTTGGTTGTCTCAGTACATTATGACTCAAACCTCAGGGACAGCTGATTTCATGCTGGCAATATGTTTAAGTGGCACTATTTAATTATCATTATTCAAACCATATTTACAACAAATATATATGTAAAATGTATATATAAAATGGCCATTGATGAATAAAAGGTTTCCATTTATTCATTCATTTATTCATAAAACTCCTTACGGGGTCATTAACCCTTATATAGTGAGCAACAAATAATATTCAATATTGAATTAGGATTAAATTTTGATCTTCTGTTTTTTTTATTGTTTTATTCTTTATTCACTATGTTCATTTATGCTTATATTTATAACAAAGCTTCTACAATTTACGTAAAATAAACTGAGATTAAATAAAAATTTCTTGGGTTTACCCCCAAACAATATCAACAAGGTGTAAAATTTACGCAGTAACTACGAATCAGGCGAGTATTCAAAGGTTAAGTTAGTTTATGGATTTTCAGATTGCCAAGTAATTTTTGGATGTTAAGAAAACAAATTGTGAAGCATACAATATAGCTATCTCATGCAGATGGGAAAGGCCTCATTAAATATATTCTTATAAATTCCTTAATAAACAATTCTGAAACTTACCTAACGAAATTTGAGAATCAAAATTTAATATTCAAAACAGCCATCATGAACTAAATGTTTTTATTGACAGCTCCTTTCTAATTAATACAATTTTTCTTAATTGGCGCCAATTTAGCTGCCCTAACATTTATTTATGATAATGATGGTGGATTTTATTTTAACCTACAAAGTGCACGTAGAATCACTTGAATTTAGATTTAATGCTCTATTGGTTTGTTCATTATAAAAAACGTTAACTTGTTTCTTGTAAAAAAGAAACTTTCTCAGGATACAAAACAGGTTGCTAACTCTAACTGGACGATGTGTAAACATAGGATCTGATACTTCAAATAATTGGTGTGCATCTTAATCAGACTATTAAGGTCTTGTTTGTTCAAGCAATGTTTACGGTGGCGAAAGTTTGACATCAGCTTTCTCTTTGGATAGAAAGGTTCGACGGCTGTTAAAATTGATTAATTGGGTCTTGTGCCCCCCTCATCTTGAACAGAAAGTTAGTTTATTTTAATGGAATGTTGAATATTGAATGATTGTATCACCAAGCAATGAACATTTTAAAATATCATTACGTTTAAGTAGCAGAGTAAAAGGTTACGTTTAGAGACCCCCGACCGTGTTGTAATAGCTAATAGGTTAATTCTTATATTCTAGAAATGTCAAGAACGCGATAAAAATTAATCCTGGCTAGGCTTTCATATTTTAACATTTACCAGGTATTACATATTCAATGCTTCCTCAATTTCTAAACTCAAGCACAAACCTATTTTTATTTATAGTTCAGCTGTCCATTTTATAGTGACCCATTATAACATGAGAGTTTATTTTCTGCAAGCACCATCCTAGACATTTCATGCCTTTTTTATAATAATACATTATTAATTTCATTCACAAACCCACGGTAGTTTAATTAGTGAAAAATAATAAAGAAGTAACAAAAAATGAAGACATTAAACAGTTTAACGTAACACAAACAAAATAAAAATAAAATAATATCAACAAATTATATGATAAATATTTTAAGGTATAAGGACTTATTTTCGGATATTTATGCAGAGCAAATAATTCAAGAAATGTCAAAAAATATTCAAATAACAAGCACTGGCTTCGAGGAGGGACATGTTGCGTATTGAACGAATTAGGGAACATTTTTGGATTTCAGAAGTAAACGAGGAGATAACGAAAATGAGTTTTGAAAATTACACACTCTCTCTCTCTCTCTCTCACACACACACACACACACACATAATATAGTAACTTCTATTAAGAATAAAATTTAACTTAAGCTGCTCCATTAGCAACATTTTCTATATTTTATTCAAATACCATTTATTCGAATTCTCTAAATTAAAATTTTAAAATAAAGATAAAATGACACAAATGTCACACATCTTCTATAACAACTTATATTTCTCTTAAAATATCTAGTAAAATTACTTCGAAAAGGAAGATAAGGAGGCTGACCTTGATAAATACCTCACAAAAGAGGCAGTTTATTTTGATTGTTTGTATTATGTATATGTATTCATAAGCTTAAATGCCAAATCTAGTTTTCAGCAGATCTTTAATAGACAGAATAAATGCAAATACGATATGTAATCGTTTTATGTAAAAAGAAAGATCAAGTTCGTAAACGGGTGAGATCTAATCAGTGGGAAGGGGTATAGAGGGGAAGAATTTGGAAAATTTGAAATATCTTCGTTATTACGAGTCGGGTCGAAAATTGTATAGAATCAATCTTATTGAAAAAGTAATGTCCTATAAATTTTGTTATATACATCATTTCTCTATATCGATTATTTACCGAGAAATGTCCATATTTCAGCCATCAGTAAACCACAACTCTTACTCATGTCATATTAACAATGATACATTATATCATGTACCACATCATTCAAAGGTTAAATCCCAAATATGGTTTTCATTAAACTATTACTTTGTAAGATACATGCAAATACGTTCTGTGATGACGACATCAAGAAAGATGTTTCTTTCTTTCCAAAATGACCCACTTTCTTATTTTGTGCCTTCAGTAACTCGCCCACCCCCCCCCTCTCTCTCTACTCATCGATTTTAGCAGATTTCCCTTAAGGGAAATCAGCTATTGAGGTTGTACTCATGACGCGATTTTCGAAATTTTTCTTCAAATGTCCATCGATCCTACCCAGGAGATGACGAAAATGAGGTCCGCTCAAAACTGTATATATATATATATATATATATATATAGAGAGAGAGAGAGAGAGAGAGAGAGAGCGTCTGTTACCGCTCTAGTGGTCGCAATTATTGTTTAATCGTTACCAAACTGGATATTTAGTCGTTTTATGTAAAAATAAAGATTAAGTTCATTAACGGCTAAAATCGGACCAGAGGGAGGGGTGGTTTAGAGGGGAGGATTTTCGAAAATTCCAAATATCTCCGTTACTATACGACGGATCGAAATATTGTATAGAATCAACCTTATTGAAACTTAAATGTACAATAATTATTGTTATATGCATTTATTCTTTATCTTGAATATTAACCGAGATATTTGCATTTTTCAGTTTTCAGCCTTCAGCAAACCCCCACTTCTACTCATGCTACATAAACAATACTCTAATATATAATAAACCACATTATTCGAAGTTTAAATACCAAATATTTTATTCAAGAGACCTTTATTGTACGAATTACATGCAAATATGTCCTTGTGTCGTGCCCCCCCCCCGTCATAAGGTCGTGGATTACTAAAATTTGATTGATTGAGATAACAATCATTCTAACTCATTATTAATTACAGTACTATATATAGTAAATAGTTCTCAATATAATTAATATGTTATATTCTGATATATTTCAGTAATTGTTTTACTGTGAGGCTGGCAGAACTGTTTGATTACATTTCAAACATATCCTGTCGGCAGGTTATTGAAATTGACTGAAACATTTCTTAGTTCCGTTTGTATCTATTCACGGTGGTGTTGTGTTAGCAGTATGTAGATTTATGGATTACTAAACTTTACACTGGGAAATCTGCTTAGTTTACGCAGCCCCTGCGTGACGGACCTTTTTTATATATAAATAGAGAATGCGTGGTGAGATGAGGTCAGTAGTACTTTGGGGAATCTGGATATTTTACGCAGCCCCTACGTGACGGGATTTTTAACAGCATAACTTATAAGTATCATACTTCTTCAGCAGTCCCTAAATATTCGAGCCCTGTATGTCGCAGGCGGCGATTAGTGTGTGGAAATATGATGCTCCTTATGTATGTATTTACTGTCAACCTAATTACACCAATTATTTGTCGAAGTATCTCTTCAATTCAAGATACTACGGCATGTGCTGCGAGCAAATGGACAAAAGTCGTTGATAGCACATCCAAGTGAAATTTGAAATTTCTCGACCAATTAAAAATTTGATGCTATTTTTGCGTTCATCTATAATTTTTAGAATGATTACTGTTAAATTATGAGTGGCGGTGAAAATAATAGTGGTTAAACACATTTTATGTAATGACAGGTATTACTAGTAATAACTCTTTAATTAAATCCGTGGTAAAACATTTTATTATGTTCCTCTTACCTCAGCAATAACGTATTTAACTTATAAGCAGCTATGAATTAATGGTAGTTTGAAATAATAGTTTTTCAAAGATTAAGCAATGTATTTATTGCACCTACCCTATTGATAAACCATGGTTAATATGAATTCTTTAAATTTCTCCTCATTTATTAGATATACTAAATTTTTGAACAGAACATTTTTGTGTATCATGAAAAGATCTATAAATTATGTAATAAATATTCAAAACCAGATCAATAATTCATATAACATTTATACTAATATATATATATATATATATATATATATATATATATATATATATATATATATATGGTTTTGTTATTCTTTTTGGAGTTTTAGTAAATGTTGGTGAAATATATATAGGGTTGGCAAATAAGTCCTTTCGGTTTTTGTATTCATGTTTTGTTTACAATATGTCACATTTATCTGATGCAATTAATCCCAACAGAGGATTGTTTATCCTATTTGTAATATGTAAACAGTTATGTCGGTCGACACTTGTTAAGATTAGGTCAGTATTGCGTTTGTGATCCAGTTGAGAAGATGGACGGTAATTTATTGCATTATAGGCATATTTTGCTGTATTATTTCAAAAAAGGAAAGGGAGCTGCAGAGGCTCATAAAAAAATATGCGTGGTCTATGGGGATAAAGCCTTAACAGAGCGCATGTGCCAAAATTGGTTTGCCAAGTTTACAATTGAACAAAATTGAATGAATCAATTCGACGAAAACGCCCAGAACTGGCAAATCGAAAGGGTGTCGTCTTCCATCATGATAATGCCAGGCCCCACACTTCGTTAGTCACCCGCAACAAATTGTTAGCCCTTGGATGGGATCTTTTGCCCCACCCTCCCTATTCACCGGACCTTGCTCCTAGTGACTACCACTTATTCCGGTCTCTGCAAAATTCCTTAGGTGGAAAACGGTTTGAAAACGGACAGGGTGTCAGGGAGCACCTTGATCATTTTTTCGCTAATAAACCACAGACATTCTATGAGCATGGGATTATTCAGCTGATGGAGAGATGGGGTAAAGTAATAGAAAATAATGGACATTACATTGTAGATTAAAATAAAAATTATGTTCAAAGTATACAATAGTTTTCTTTCAACTTAAAAAACCGAAAGGACTTATTTGCCAACCCTATATATAGGCTCGGGAAATCATTAGAGGCATAATGTGACGGTATTTTTTTTTCACAATATTTATACATTTCCCCGTCTCAGTTTTTAGAGTTTTCTGGGCATGTATTTTTTATATATGATTTTGAATGGACCATTTTTTTCGTCATCTATGGATGGACATTTTTCGAAAATTGCGTCATGATTATGGCTTACTTAATAGCTGATTTCCCTTAAGGGAAATCTACTTAAAAAAATAATAAAGAAGGTATTATTATTTGAACCTGATCACGTTTTCCCCTGTGGCTCACCACTTCTTCAGGGGTGGAAAAAATCATGAGAATCTATTGCCTAAGGAATCTGCCCACTATCTGCTACCGTAGAATCAGAATGGCATCAAGTGGCTGTGCTTCCTTTGAGCAAAATGTAAACCTTCAATAGTAGCTCACCCGGAATACCTGTGTAATTAAAGAGCTAATGGTTGTCGTCGCGTACCCTTTGTCGGCATATGGCGGGTGGTCCTTCCGAGAAAGGGGGGACACATTGCTCAATAATTACCCACTCCTGCCTCAAATAAGCCACATGCAGAATATCCCTACCAAAAAATTTATTATGTCAGAGTTTAAATTATTTGTTTTCTTGTAAGAGGGGGCGGGGGGCTCTCGTGAAATACTTTCCCATGGACAAATCAGTCTTTGTTGTAATACACTCTCGAGTGGACACTTAATTCTTAATTAGCAGATTTCCATGAAGGAAAATCAGCTATTGAGGTGGTACTCATGAAGTGATTTTTCCTCCAAATGTCCATCGATACTACCTAGGAGATGAGGTCTCAATTTTTATTTAATCGTTACTAAAATTTTGCCATTTCACCGTGTCAGACATTTAGTTAGAACTAGTGCAAAACCTGCACGTCACCATTGCCCCACCGAATATAAAATATTTCGCTGCCATAACCTCTTAAGGGGTCACAGATCATCAAGAAATCACGCCAACACACAAGATTCCCTGAACAAACCATCCAGGCCCACGCCCACTACATTGTTTTCCATTTTTATATTGTTTACCGATTTCCCCTAAGTAAATCAGCTCACTGATGTCGTACTCATGACGCGATTTTCGAAATATTTCTTCAAATGTCCATCATTAGTACCCAGGATATTACGAAAATGAGGTCCGTTCAAGATTATATATGTACATATTGTTGTTGTATATATATATATATATATATATATATATATATATATATATATATATATATATATATATATATACTAGCTCAGATACCCGGCTTCGCCCGGGAATTCATTTGAGGCTGAATGGTGATGGTATTTTTTAGCAGGCTTTACATATTTTGACATTTACCCGTCCCAGAGTTTAGGATTGATACCCATCTTTGCCGTGGATTTGCTAATAATAGAATTATTTGTTCGATAAGGCTTCGCAGTCTTCGATATTTTTATATTTCCCGTCTCTTATACATGTAAATATGGTGAATTTTTATTTCAGGCCTCCCTTTTAACCCCCCTCCCGTTCGAACCTAAAAATTTTAATATAACTTATAATCATGGAAGAATTAATGCTAATTGACATACCAAGTTTTGTTAAGTTCGGTTCAGCCGTTAGTGCCCGCTAAAGTTTTAACGTATAACTCATTTATACTTAGGTATACGACAAAAGTGTATATAACAAAAGTTACTCCAAATAATAAAATAAACAACTGTTGTTATGTTAATATTTGCGGAAAAACCAATAGGAAACGAAATATCGCTATTTTTAATTTCAGGCTTCCCTTATAACCCCCGCTCCTGCCCGTCCATAGAAATGTTGGTATGGCTTATTATAATGGAGGCTTCACTGCTAATACACATACCGAGTTTTATTTAGTTCGGTTGAGTCTTTTTTGGCAAATAATATTGTTGACTCCCGCTATAATTTTTAGCGTATAACGCATTTAAACTTCGGTATACAACAAAAGTGTATATAACAAAAGTTACTCTAAATAACAAAATAAACAACTTTTGTTATGTGCATATTTACCGAAAAACCAATAGAAAACGAAATATAGCTATTTTTAATTTCAGGCTTCCATTATAACCCCCACTCCTGTTCGTCTAAGAGAAAATTAATATAGCCTAAAGTCTAAGTTGGGTTAGTAGTAATATACATACCAAGTTTCATAAAATTCGGTTCAGCCGTTTATGCGTGAAATGGTAACAAACAAACAAACAAACAAACATACACGAAAGAAACAAAATGCAGATATGGTGTCTATGACATGTGAAACGAAAAGTTATCGTGAAATTTCGCGAAAAAAATCATTGTACAGACAGAGGTTACAATTTTATATATATATAGATATATACTAGCTCAGATACCCGGCTTCGCCCGGGAATTCATTTGAGGCTGGATGGTGATGGTATTTTTTTTGGCAAGGCTTTACTTTGCACAATATTTAGACATTTTCCCGTCCCAGTGTTTAGGGCTAATACCCGTCGTTTCTGTGGTTCGTTAATAATAAAATTTGTAAATTCAGGCCTCCCTTATAACCCCCACTCCTGCCCGTTTCTAGAAATGTTAGTATGGCTTATTATAAGGATGGCGTTATTGCTAATACACATACCAAGTTTGGTTTAGTTCGGTTGAGTTTTTTGGGCCAAATAAAATTGTTGACTTCCGCAGTAGTTTTTAACGTATAACTCATTTATGCTTAGGTATACGACAAAAGTGTATATAACAAAAGTTACTATAAATAACAAAATAAACAACTTTTGTTATGTTCATATTTGCCGAAACCCCAATAGAAAACGAAATATCAATATTTTTAATTTCAGACCTCCCTTATAACCCCCACTCCTGCCCGTCCCTAGAAATGTTGGTATAGCTTATTATAAAAAAGGCGCTAGTGCTAACTCACATACCAAGTTTGGTTTAGTTCGGTTGAGTTTTTTGGGCCAAATAAAATTGTTGACTTCCGCAGTAGTTTTTAACGTATAACTCAATTATGCTTAGTTATACTACAAAAGTGTATATAACAAAATTTACTATAAATAACAAAATAAACAACTTTTGTTATGTTCATATTTGCCAAAACCTCAATAGGAAACGAAATATCACTATTTTTAATTTCAGACCTCCCTTATAACCCCCACTCCTGCCCGTCCCTAGAAATGTTAGTAAACCTTATTATAAAAAAGGCGCTAGTGCTAACTCACGTACCGAGTTTGGTTTAGTTCGGTGGAGTTTTTTGGGCCAAATAAAATTGTTGACTTCCGCAGTAGTTTTTAATGTATAATTCATTTATGCTTAGGTATACGACAAAAGTGTATATAACAAAAGTTACTTTAAATAACAAAATAAACAACATTTGTTATGTTCATATTTGCCGAAAAATCAATAGGAAATGAAATATCGCTATTTTTAATTTCAGGCTTCCCTTATAACCCCCACTCCTGTTCGTCTCAGAGAATATTAATATAGCCTAAAGTCTAAGTTTGGTTAGTAGTAATATATATACCAAGTTTCATAAAATTCGGTTCAGCCGTTTATGCGTGAAAAGGTAACAAACAAACAAACAAACAAACAAACAGACACCAAAGAAACAAAATGCAGTTATGGTGTCTATGACATGTGAAACGAAAAGTTATCGTGAAATTTTGCGAAAAAAATCAATGTACAGACAGAGGTTACAATTTTATATATATACTAGCTCAGATACCCGGCTTCGCTCGGGAATTCAGTTGAGGCTGAATAGTGATGATATATTTTTGACAAGGCTATACTTTTCACGACATATACCCGTCCCAGTGTTTAGGGGTAACACCCGTCGTTTCTGTGGGTTTGTTTATAATGAAATTAATTTTTTATGTAAGACTTCACTGTCCTGCATATTGTCATATTTTCCGTTTCCTGTGTATTATGCATAGATTTGAATTATTAAGGAGAAAATATTGACATACATTTGAATTACTTTTTTAAGGTGAGGTACCTGGTAGTTCATATTGAAATGAAGTGTTGAGGAAATTTCTCTAAATAACAAAATAAATAACTTTTTTTATGTGCATATTTGGTGAAACCCCAATAGGAAATCACTATTATTAATTTCAGGCCTCCCTTATAACCCCCACTCCTGCCCGTCCCTATAAATGTTAGTATGGCTTATTATAAGGAAGGCGTTAGTACTAATTCACATACCGAGATTGGTTTAGTTCGGTTGAGTCTTTTGTGCCAAATAAAATTGTTGACTCCCGCTATAATTTTTAGCGTATAACACCTTTATACTTCGGTATACGACGATAAAGTATATAATAAAAGTTACTCTAAATTACAAAATAAACAACTTTTGTTATGTTCATATTTGCCGAAAACCCAATAGGAAACGAAATATCGCTATTTTTAATTTCTGGCTTCCCTCATAACCCCCACTCCTGCCCTTCCCTAGAAATGTTGGTATGGCTTGTTATAATAAAAGCGTTAGTGCTAATACATATAACCAGTTTTATTTATTTCGGTTGGGTCTTTTGTCCCAAATAAAATTGTTAACTTCCGCTATAGGTTTCAGCGTATATCTCGTTTATAATTCGGTATACGAAAAAAGTGTATATAACAAAAGTTACTCTAAACAACAAAATAAACAACTTTTGTTATGATCATATTTGCCAAAAAACCAATAGGAAACGAAATATAGCTATTTTTAATTTCTTGCTTCCCTTATAACCCCCACTCCTATTCGTCCCAGAGGATATTAATATAGCCTAAAGTCTAAGTTGGGTTAGTAGTAATATATATACCAAGTTTCATAAAATTCGGTTCAGCCGTTTATGCGTGAAAAGGTAACAAACAAACAAATAAACAAACAAACAAACAGACACCAAAGAAACAAAATGCAGTTATGGTGTCTATGACATGTGAAACGAAAAGTTATCGTGAAATTTCGCGAAAAAAAATCAATGTACAGACAGAGGTTACAATTTTATATATATATAGATATATATATATATATATATATATATATATATATATATATATATATATATATGTGTGTGTGTGTGTGTGTGTGTGTATGTATGTATATATATACTAGCTCAGATACCCGGCTTCGCCCGGGAATCTATTTGAGGCTGATTGGTGATGGTATTTTTTTGGCAAGGCTTTACTTTGCACAATATTTTGACATTTACCCGTGCCAGTATTTAGGGTTAATACCCGTCGTTTCTGTGGATTTGTTAATAATAATATTAATTTTTTATGTAGGACTTCACTGTCCTCCATATTGTCATATTTCCCGTTTCCTGTGCATTATGCATAGATTTGAATTATTAAGGACAAAATATTAACATACATTTGAATTAATTTTTCCAGGTGAGGTACCTCGTAGTTCATATTGAAAAGAATTGTTGAGCGAATTTCTCTAAATAACAAAATAAACAACTTTTGTTAAGTGCATATTTGCCGAAACCCCAATAAGAAACGAAATATCACTATTATTAATTTCAGGCCTCCCTTATAACCCCCACTCCTGCCCGTCCCTAGAAATGTTAGTATGGCTTATAATAAGGAAGGCGTTAGTGCTAATACACATACAGAGTGTTTTATTTAGTTCGGAGAGTCTTTTGTGCCATATAAAATTGTTGACTCCCGCTATAATTTTTAGCGTTTTATGCCTTTATAGTTCGGTATTCGACGATAGTGTATATAACAAAACTTTCTCTAAATAACAAAATAAACAACTTTTCTTATGTGCATATTAGCCGAAACCCCAATAGGAAACGAAATATCACTATTTTTAATTTCAGACCTCCCTTATAACCCCCACTCCTGCCCGTTTCTAGAAATGTTAGTATGGCTTATTATAAGGATGGCGTTAGTGCTAATACACATACCGAGTTTGGTTTAGTTCGGTTGAGTTTTTTGGGCCAAATAAAATTGTTGACTTCCGCAGTAGTTTTTAATGTATAATTCATTTATGCTTAGGTATACGACAAAAGTGTATATAACAAAAGTTACTTTAAATAACAAAATAAACAACATTTGTTATGTTCATATTTGCCGAAAAATCAATAGGAAATGAAATATCGCTATTTTTAATTTCAGGCTTCCCTTATAACCCCCACTCCTGTTCGTCTCAGAGAATATTAATATAGCCTAAAGTCTAAGTTTGGTTAGTAGTAATATATATACCAAGTTTCATAAAATTCGGTTCAGCCGTTTATGCGTGAAAAGGTAACAAACAAACAAACAAACAAGCAAACATACACGAAAGAAACAAAATGCAGTTATGGTGTCTATGACATGTGAAACGAAAAGTTATCGTGAAATTTCGCGAAAAAAATCAATGTACAGACAGAGGTTACAATTTTATATATATATTAGGGGATGTATATAATATTTTGGGCTAAGTGAGTGGTATACTCCAGTAGAATGCAAAGAAATGCAATCGGGTTTGAGTCCCGCCTGTAATTTAAAAATTAAAATAAATAAATGTTATTTACTACCGTCCATTTTGTGCTACAAAGGCTAATTGGGGAGCGTTAATTACTGGTTACCACCCTTTTCTTCCCATAGTTGTACTTCAGAATTTTATTTAATGAGTTCGTTACTAAATAAATTCTTGAAGCCCAGGTGAGAATCTAGCTCTAGGTTTACCAGGTGAGATTCAGACTAACATTATGCATTTAAAAAATAAATAAAAACTGTAATAGATTAATCTCCGAAAATAATTAAGACATGCTTGAAAAACATCAGTTTTTTTTGTTTTTCTTTTATCAGCATTATAGATAATTTAAGCAATTAAAAAAATATATATATCAAGTGTCCATATGCTGGCATTTCGTTTCATGACCAGCTGGTTTTCCAGTTGGCCCCAACCGACGGCAATGTGAACTCAGCCTGAAGGCAAGAAATGTTGACGATCTACTTTCTAGAAGGCCTTGGCGCCGACTCCATGAAGGAGGGCTTGGCATTTTTTAATTCTAAATTAAATAATGAGTGTTGGTCATTGTCGTCGTTTCTAATGTAAAGGCTTCGAAGAAACCTAAGTCAAATATTTGAGAAGTAAGAGCTCATCCTATACGAGGAAATAGCTCTGCGGTATAAATACAATAAATAATTCCTTCCTACTCAGGTCAATATTCAGTCAGTATTAAATGCGCGTCCGGAGGGTGATGCTTAAATTTGGTAGATTTCAGAAGTGCTATGAAATATAATTGATCTCATCTCACCATGTTTTTTTTTTATAACTTAGTAAAAATCCGATGAGTAGAAGAGGGTGTTTACTGTAGGCTGAAAACAAGAAAGTACGACAACTCGCTTAACATGAAAAAATTCATAGAACGACATTTGTAAGTATCAAATCATTAGTTCATAATAATGGATATAATATGATTTTTTTTATTCCCCCAACCCTCCCCCTATTCCCGGCCCGATTTTAGCCATTAATAAAGATGAATCTGTGTTGAATGAAATTAATAAATACCGAGTAAGGCTGTGTAAATATCATTTAAACATTTTGGAGTTCAGGGCGTAATGTCTTAAATGATGTTATTACACAACTTATTTGCATGTACCTCCCACAGTAAAGGTTCAATGAAAACAATACTTGGTATTTAAGCTTCCAATACAGTGGGTCATGATAGCGTATAACAGCTTATTGTTAATATGAAACGAGTCGGAGTGTCGGTTTAGTGAATGATGAAAACTAATAAAATCCAAATATTTCGGTAAATACATAGGTAGATAAAATACGCAAGCAACAGGACTTACAGAAATTTGGGATGACATCTTATGCAAGTCATTCCAGCACGTGGCAAACCTGTTCAGTTTACTCAGCCCCTGCGTCACAGACTTAAGTCATACTCATGACGCAATTTTCGAAAAATGTCCTCAAATAAACATCGATCGAGGTGATGAAAATGAAGTGGATACAAAATTATATGTGATTGTGTTTGAATGTACAGGCCCGTGTGATATTAATGTTGAAACCCTCACATTTCTGATTTCTTGAGTTTAGCATATCACAACATAAAGTGACAGCTTAATAACAGTTTACATCTAAATTATGCCTTGATTGCACTCATAAATTCTCAATCGGAGTCTCGAAGTGGTTCGTTATCTAAGGCGTCATAATTAAATAGAAAGTTTAGCACTCTGCGGCAGTTTTTACGAATTCAATAATACTTTTTTTTCCTTATCTTCCAAATTAATAAGCAAATTGTAGAAATTATAAATCTCAATATGGTAAAACGGGGTAGTAAATAACGCTAATTAAATCGAAATCAGATTCCAATAAAAGTCTCATTAATAATAGAAAGAGACGGCCGGAAGTGGCCGAGGGAAAATGGTGTTTAGTCTCAATTTCCAACGAGGTAGGGTACCATCAATCAGCGAGGTCCTGAGGACGGAGTAAAAGTGTTCCGAAGCGCTAAACACCATGAAATGCTATTAGGGGGGTAATTTAAATGGTCCACCTAATTGGAGATGGAGAAACTGGAGATATCTCCAGTGTGGTCCGGCCAGATCTCCCATATCTAGTTGCTCATTCCAAATTAATAACTGGTGAGAAGAGTCCAGCCTATGGAGAGCTCACAATTAATACCGACAAGAGTTAAGTATCAGCCAATTGCATGAATGAAAAACAAATGGTTACAGTAAGAGCTCCTTGCACTCCTTTTAAATAAAATATACAAAACGTTTTTTAGAACTTCATTTAAATTACTTAAACATTCCACATGACGAACGAACTACTGACTGAGGGTAGCCCGCAAATTGCAACGATTCTGACATATTTAAAAACAATTGGGCTGTTTGAGTATATTTAATTACATATTTTAACATTTTTAGTGTGTGTACGTGCGTGCGTACATGTTTGTTTGTGTGTGTGTGACATGTTTAAATTTGAATGATGCCTGATTTTACGAATAGTTTTTGTTTCAATGTTATCAAGTTTTCTATTCACTTATTTATTTACCACCTGATTTTAGTTCTATGCTGTGTTAGTGTTTCTTCTTTGTTTTGTGTTCCTTTACCTTAGTTTTGTTCTTTATATTATTTCGTGTTCCATCTTTTGTTATTTTGTTTACTTGTTTTTGTTATGTTTTCGCCTATGTTTAAGAAGAGCAAAGTCGCCATAGTTGCGGAGCTCTACATAATTAATAAATAAAATGGTTTCATGCCTTTCTCCTTACCAACGCATCGGATAAAAAATGGCATGGATCATAATTTATAGGCATCTAGAGAGCTGCATAAACTAAAATTTCTCCATGCTGATATGCCAAACTGCTGATCATACCACACCATATATTCTCTATTACTAAATAAAAATATGATAATTAAAAAGTACGTCACGCAGGGGCTGCGTAAACTAAGCAGATTTCCCACGTAAAGTTATACAATAGAGAAATCTCCATACGAGTTACGGAAACAGCCGAACTAGCTTTCGCCGGGAACGAATAGGAGCGACCATAGCTCGTCCGTTACACTTAATAAAATGCAAATATCTCGGTTGATATTCAAGATAGAGAATAAATGCATACAATAATATTTATAGCAAATGTAATTTACAATAAGATTGGTCCTATACAATGTTTCGATCCGGCGTATAGTAACGGAGATATTTCGAATTTTCAAAATCTCCCCTCTAAACCCCCCCCCTCCCACTGGTCCGATTTCAGCCGTTAACGAACGTGATCTTTCTTTTTACATAAAGCAATTAAATACCGAGTTTGGTGACGATTAAACAAAAATTGCGACCACTAGGCCGGTAACAGACATATAGATACAGTTTTGAACGGACCACATTTTCGTTATCTACAAGTAGGATCGATGGACATTTGAAGAAAAATTTCGAAAATCGCATCAGGAGTACAACCTCAATAGCTGATTTCCCTTAAGAGAAATCTGCTAAAAGTGGGGGTTTACTGAAGGCTGAATACAATAAAGAACGAATAACTCGCTTATTATTTCAGATAAGAAAAAGTGTACACAACAATTTCAGAGCGTCAATAGTTAGCAATATTTGTACTGCAACATTTTTCAATCCGATTTTCGGAATATTTTGAATTCCCGTTGTTACCAGTAAAAAACTGAAATTATATGAAAAAAATTATGTACCATTTACTTTCTCCTGGCACTCTCAAACAAAATTACATTGGAATACTTTAATTCCTTCCAGAAGTAATATTCATCTCTTATCTAGGATCCATGAACAGTTTAAGAAAACACCTCGACAAAACGCCATGAGTACAACCTGAACAGCAGATTTAGGGAAGCCTGCTAAAATTGACACATATATGAAAGTGTGATCAGACCAGAGGACATTTGCTGCTCTTGGGGTGTCGTAGACTTTGATGTCCTTTGCTATATTTGTAATAAGTGTTGACCCCCGTGAACTTTGTCTTGAAGCTCTGTCTAGGAACATATCGAGGTCTAGGAAGAGAAAGTCGCCTAGCACCTTTAACACGTTGATTTAATACAGTTTAAACGCTGGGCCGTGGCTATTGTCCTGTGAAGCAACGCTATAGGCAACAGTAATATACTTTTCACAGCCCACGCAGCTCGGCACAAATTGTATTCTTCGAAGGCATATTTCACTTACGTAATACGTGTTTTATGTAATTCTGTGATGAGAGTTCGATTTAATAGGAACCAACTAACTGATATTCATCCCTTCAAAATAAGGTTCCTCTTCGCCTATCCAACACATTTAGTCACCTTTTTAGAAGAGTTCCCTTAACCCTCTTAGTGGCGAACCACGTTATATATACTATATTTCGTTGCGCAAGCGTTGCCGTCTATTATTAAGCATCACAAGAGTTCTGTATTTCAAAATAAATTTATAAATGGTTCAAATCCATTGTACTGCGATTACAGAAAGTCCGTCACTCAGGAGCTGCGTTAACTAAGCAGATTTCCCACAGGAAGGCTTACAACAGATAAATCTACATACTGGGAACACCACCGTGAATGTTAAGGGAACAAATACAAACGGTAATAAGGAATCGTTCAGTAAATTTACAAATTAATAATTTCTACAACGGAAAGCGAATGAATTCTGAAAAAAACAGGGCAGCCAACTTCGCAGGGCTGAATATATAGAATTATTCTAGACCGGAAAGATGAACAATTAATGAAACATATCTGAATATAACATATTTATTTTATTGAAAACTAGTTACTAGAGGTAGTGGAGTAATTCGAAATGAATCAGAATAATTAATACGACACTGGCAGGAGTGTCCAAGAAGATATTTCGCACCCACTTTTAAACCCTCACTATTTCCGTGCCGCAGGGACTGCGTAAACTAAGCAGATTTCCCACGAAGTTTTACAATAGAGAAATCTGCCTAATAATAACAGTAGTGGGGAGGTATCTCTAGACCTATTCACGAGGGACGAATAGTTACGGAAACGGCAGCACTAGCTCTCGGCGGATAGTCCCGAACATAGCCGACTCCTGCCGACCACACACAATACAAATGCAAATATTTCGGTTAATATTCAAGATACAGAATAAATGTATAGAACAATATTTATAGTACATTTAATTTGCAATAAGATTGATTCTATACACTATACACACGATCTGACGCATAATAACGGAGATATTTTGAATTTTCGAAAATCACCCTCCCTTCCCAGTGGTCTGATTTCAGCCATGAAGGAACTTGATCTTTCATTATACATAAAACGCTTAAATATGAAGTTTGGTAACGATCAAACAAAAATTGCGACCGCTAGAACGTTAACAGACAAATTTATATATATATATATAATTTTGAGCGGACTTCATTTTCGTCATCTCCTGGGTAGGATCGATGGACATTTGAAGAAATGTTTCGAAAATCGCGTCATGAGTCCTCAATAGCTAATTTCCCTTAGGGGAAATCTGCTAAAAATGCCAATTTCTCGATTAATAATCAAGATACTGAAAAATCACATATAACAACAATAATGTAACATTAAATTTTCAATAAGATTGGTTCTATACTTTTTTTTTTCGAACGGACGCATAATAACGATATATTTCGAAATCTTCCCCAAATAACTCTCCCCCCTCCCCTTGGTCCAATTTCAGCCATTAACGAACTTGATAATTTTTTTTACATAAAACGTTTAAATATCGAGTTCGGTAAGAATCGGCCCACACACTCACATATATATATATTTTTTTTTTTTTTTTTTTTTTTTTTTTTTTACCTCTTTTTCGTCATCTCGTGGGTAGGATCGATGAACATTTGATGGAATTGCATGAGTACAACCTCAATAGCTAATATTAAGCCTAGTACATCATAGATTTATAAAATATTCTTATATTATTGATGATCACAGAATACTACAACCATAATGATAACTGGTTAATTTTTTTTTTCTTTTTGCATATTACAAAAGGTCCTGATAAGCCTTAAAGGTACTAACAGGTGAAAAAGCATTTCCTTCGGGGTGGAGTGATATACAGATGACATCATCTTATTGTTAATACAGCACATATTACATCACCGGCATCTTCTTCACTAGAGAACCCCATTTCACCCCCCCCCCCTTGGATGAAACTCAGCTATCTCACCTCATGAGTACTAATTAGCTAAAAAAAATATACATTAAAAAGAAAACTTTATTTCCAATAGCCTCAAAAATGGATAGGTATATGAATAAATACGCATTTAAGCTTCTGGCGAAAAAAAATTAATCCTTTTGACAATATGCAAGTCTCCTGAAGTTCTACAGTTTTGCCACCCAACTCTTAAATGTATTGAAAGTAAATTCAAGAATTGTTATGTTTTACATCGGATTATATCTACTTCTATATTACATGATAATATGAAAACAACTGTGTGCTTTATTTACTTATTTTCTCATCAATGCATTTATATAATCATACAATAAATTTGTTGACAGGTTTGTAACCTTAATGTTACCTTCTTGCATTGCTGCAGATTTCCCACCAAAAGTAAAATTTATGATTAATATTGTTAAATTTTATTATTTTGTGAGACCATTTGTCTCTACAAACTTCATTAGTCATGAAAGTTTTAATTTATTACTTATATGGAACTGACATTTCTCGTAAAACGATATTTTCAGCGTACTTGATATAATTGCCTTTTCATTTTTTAAGTTTTTACATTAGTGCACTGTCCTTAATTTGCCAAAATGCCTTTGAATAAGTTGCCACCTGCTACTGTCAGTTTGCTGAGTAGTATGCAAGTCATACAAAATGCTTCTACTGCAGTCAAGGAATTGATGGAAAACTCTCTTGATGCTGGTGCAACAAATATAGAAGTGAAATTGGTAATTATTTCCTCAGTTTTTTAAATCTAATATTCAAATTTAAATGAGGTAGTCACTTGTATTCAAATCAGTTAATATTCTTAATAAACACTTTATTTTAGTTGACCATTAGATAGTTTTGTGCATTATTTTTATGATATTTCTTTACGAAATATCATCTAATAAGAATATAACCATTTCAAACTACAATATAATTCGTCTTCTTTCTATTTTAATCTAGTGTACTACTCGATACTTCTTAAGACTCTTGGAATCAATATCCAGACCTCTTAAACTCATATAATTTAGGAAACCTATGTTTCATTGATATCAATAAATAGATACGGGCTGGTTGATATTTTAAATTAATTTTATTGACTATGAATCTAGTGGTTTGATATAGGCCCCACAG
Organism: Riptortus pedestris; assembly: GCA_019009955.1. NCBI lineage: Eukaryota > Metazoa > Arthropoda > Insecta > Hemiptera > Alydidae > Riptortus > Riptortus pedestris. The sequence continues at coordinate 52,097,462 of CM032232.1, forward strand.
TAAAAAATTTAAGTGTAGTGCATTGTTCTTCATTTGCTAAATATAAAATATGTCTTATTTTTTTTTGTTTTATCTTATGTTATATCTTAAATGTTATTTTTATTATTTAATTTTCCAGGAAAATTTTGGCTTTGACAGAATTGAAGTAAAGGATGATGGGAAGGGTATCTCTACCGAAGATGTATATCTTATGTGCAAAAGAAGTTACACTTCTAAGTTATCAAGCTTTGAAGACTTACGTAAGATAATCTTTATTTACAAATCCATTTACTCCATTTTAGCAGATTTCACCTAAGGGTAATAAGAAGCTATTGAGGTTGGACTCATATCACGATTCTCGAAAAAAAATTTCAAATGCCCACCAGAAGGTGATGAAAATAAGGTCCGTTCAAAATTATACATATTTGCCTGTTAGCACATAAGTTAATGGTAACCCTAACAATTTTTCTTTGATCGTTACTAAACCTTACATTTAAAAGTTTTCATGAAACCAAAGATCAATTTATTAACACCTAAAAAGTACCGAGCAGGGAATAAAGTAAATATTGGTTATTAATAGTCGAATCGAAAACTGCATATAACCAATTTCCTTGCTAATTTAATTTTCTATAAATCATCTCGAATATTAATGGAGATATTTGCATTTTTGAGTTTTCAGTCCGTCATATTAGCATTAAGCTGATATATCGTGAAACATTTTATTCCAAACGTTGTTTTTATTTAACCCTTTCCTTGTGCAAAGCCACTATAGTGGCTTTGCGCAAGGAAAGGGTTAAATTTTAAATTTATCATATATTTCCAAATATGTTGGATATGATGTTATTATTTAAGATTTTACATTATATTCTACATTATTCTTAATTGGTTAGTCCCACACTCAATGGTTAACTGTTCATGCTAAATTAAAGATTATATTTGATAATGACTGAAATTGGCCTGGGAAGAATAGGAAAAATTAAAAATATATCCATTGTTATGAGATGGATTGAAACATTTTAAAGAGCCAAACCTTATAAAATAGTTTTTTTTTTTGTTTTTTTATAGTGACAACTAAGAATTATCAAGTAATATTAAATGGATTTCATAGCGATTTCAACTCTCTCATTATTTATATGCAAAATATCAATCTGAATTGTAGTATTTATGCAATCACTTTCTTCTTCAGGTAAAATATCAACTTTTGGGTTCCGAGGTGAAGCACTTTACTCTCTATGTACTGTTGGTAATGTTTCTGTTACAACCATAACGGAATCAGATAAAATTGCCACTACTTATTTATATGACCATAATGGTAATGTTACTCTTACCAAGCCATCTCACATTATTAAAGGTATAATATTACTTTCGTTCTATGTTATTCCTATACCATACTCTTTTTCATTTTTTAGCTAATTTCCCTTAAGGTTTTGTTATTACTATTTTAACCAGTATATATTATTGTGTCATAAAATCATTAAGCAATTTTCTTCTGATATAACCAAAGAGGAATTTTCTGTTCAAAAGTTTAGTAAATAGGAATATTGTTTTCTGAATTCCGAATAACATATTATATTGTCATAGAAAAATGTATGTTACTATTGTTGTTCTAGGTACTACTGTGGTTGTTGAAGATTTATTTAGGAATTTACCTGTTAGAAAACAAGTACTGAGTACTGGGAGGAAGAAAAGTGAAGAATTAAAAAAAGTTGAACTTGCTGTTAAAACTCTGGGTTTAATTCATCCACGGCTAAGAGTTGTTTTCACTCATAATAAATTTGTTATGTGGCAGAAAAATTCTGTTCCTAGCCTAAGACTGTCATTTAGTCAAGTAGTTGCTCCTACAATTGTGAAGCAGCTTATCGACATCGATTTTTCATGTCCAGAGGTTAGTTATTGTCTCTTTATTTTTCCTTTTATGGGGCTCAGGTTAGTCATGTGAGTTAAGGCCGCAATCTTAATCTCACTCGGTAAACCTGGATTGGAGGGTTTGATTCCCATCTGGCTCATGGGAATTCATTTAGCAATAATCTCATTAAATGAACTTCTTAGTCATAACTTGGCAAAAAGGGTGGTAACCTGTTGATATCCCATCCCTATTAGCCACAGTAGCAGAAAGTGAATGTTAATAAATAGAAAAAAAATGTTTCTTTATTTTTATAGTTTAAGAAAAAGGAAACTCATTGAAACCTGTTTTGCCGAATTCTTAGGATACAATATTCTAATATTATTTAAGGTGTTATTTAGATGTGTAAAGTATTTTTTGAATACAAATAGATGCATATTTACTGTGTTTCCTGTGAATCAAGTTTAGTTTTTCTCTGCTGATCTGGTTGTATTAATTTTTTCTAACTAGGTAGATACTATTCACTATATTGCACAGTACTTTAGTTTTCAAGAGGAGAATAGTAATTGTCAGTCCACTGCTATTTTCTTTACTGAAATACCTTGCTGAATAAGTATTTATTACCTGGCACTGGGGTAAACTCTTCTTGCATGTAGTCGTTAAAGTTCATCTGAACTGATGAGGTCCTGAACCTCCATACCAAAATTTCTGCCCTCGATAATGAAGAATAATCTTTCTAATTAAGAAAATATCAGTGTATCATAATTTATTATTAAACTCAAGAGTTTATTTTTTTCATTAAGTAAACATTTAGAAGAATTTAATTTTTATAAAACATTTTTAAAAATATTTCTTTATAATGGTTCTAGATGAATCTCCGTATGTTACTACCAGAAAAGGGATGCAACGTCTCTAGTACTTGCTATGGAAATATTGGTGATGCAGTCTATGTATTTGTTAATCGAAGACCTATCAAGAACAAGAAAATTGAGAAGGTTATTAATAATTCATTTCAACCTTCCCTTCAGTACCCTGATAGTCATGGAGAACAAGAGAGTTCATTTTCATCACTTGATGTTTACTTCCACAAAAACAAAAATGTCATTAGTATTCTTTATATTTTCCTTAATTTCTCCTGAAAATCGGCAGAAACTTTCTGAACAGCCTGATAGATCCTAATTTTTAAACTGCCTGAAGCATTTTCAGTGCCCGTTGTCTGAGAGTACCCCAACAGATGCTTATTGCCTGGTTAATGTTTTAGGTTTATATATCACATTCTTATCTTTGTAATGATTTGATTTAAAATCACTGTATTTGGCTTGCATTTGTATATTTGTTATTCGTGATCATCACTTTAGATCGTCACTTTAAAAAAAATTTGTTTTATCCTCCCATTGGTGAAGCATAAATGTTGGTCTTGAGAACTATTTGTCTATGACCCCATTTTGTGTAATACATTATTGGAAATGGAAATTTCCAAATGTTTTTGACATGTGTCAAATATTTGAATTTGGCATTCTTATTTTGCCTCTATTTGAGGTGTTTTCTGGTAATCATTAAAATATTATACACATATTAGCCAAAAATATGTTGTATAATAATTGAGAATTTTTGATGATACCATATTTTTATAATAAGTTTACATTTTATTTTATGCTAATTTTGATTTAAATATCAAGGGCAAGTATTTTTAATTTAATCAGGAACAAAAAGTGAGGTAACACTTTTCACGGGCTTATTTGACTGCCCAGTCCGACAACTATCACCCATATTCCCCAATCTCACCTACCTTGCAGTGGCTAATGAATTTATTGAAGATTCTTTTTTTTTAGTTTCCTAATCTTGATATTATAAAGTAATTGAAACAATCCTCATGGGCAGCTGACTCTCTATCTTGATTGCTTTATCCAATTTTATAAATCTTGAAGATACATTCATTCTTAGTTTTAGTATATATTTCTTTTTTTTTATTGTTGGAACTCTTTATTGTTGGTTCTCTAATTTAAAATGTATATAAATGTTTAAGGCAGTTCAAGAAGAAGTATCTAATTACTTTGGGAATGAGATCCCTGCAGGAAAGTACCCAACTTGCCTTGTTACTATCACTGTTCCACCTAAACGTGTAGATGTCAATCTGGAGCCTAACAAAACCCAAGTTATGCTAACGGATGAGGTTGGTGAGTTTTTAAACACTAAATTAATAAATTTAAAAAATCTGAATTCTTGATTAATAGTTCATTTTTTTTTTAAACTTTTTTTATTTTTGTTTCAGAAAGATAAAATCAAAATTATCAGAAACCAAATTGTAAATTATTACTTGGGGCATAAAGATTCACCACTTGATTTCAACAGTGCAGAAAAGATAGCAAATGAAGCAGTATTAAAAAGGCCTTTGCCTGACGACTTGGAAGAAGGAAATGATGACTCTATTTCAAAACTAATTAAGAAAAGGGCTCAGAATGAAAATGAATTTCTACTTTCTATAAAAAAGAATGTTGCTGAAAATGAGAGTGAAAAGATACCTAATATTGATGTATCAAATTCATGTGATGGAGAGGATAGAAATTCTCTGAGTATGCCTATGCAAAAACAGTGCCCCTCAGATGATAGTGAAAGGAATAAGAACATTAAAAACTTTTTAGATGGATTGTGTGTGAATGATGATGGCCCAAATGAACAAACAGTTAAGATAATCTCGTCTAAGTCATTAATTGGAAATTCTGAGGTAAAATCAAAGACTGCTAATGAGGAAGAGAAGTACAATTGTGTAAGCAACATGGAACATACATCTAATGAGGTGACCTCGACTGTGGATGTGAGCACTATTACATTGTCTCAGTGGAGCCGAGGACAAATAAAGATGGATGAAGTCACTGTTAATGTAAGTTTCGAAATTTTGTTTCGATGATTTTGTTTTGCAATCATAACTATAGCTAGAGATTACCAAAACCACTGTATAAAACTTATTATTACACATTTTCTACTCTTTTGAGTCTCTCTTCCAGCTGTGCAGGTTGAACTAGATTTTTTAGAGCTCAACTTGCCATAGTACAAGAGGAAAGGCAAGAGAATTCTAACATTTTCAAGCCAGTCTTATCTTTTTGTGTGTGTGTGTGTGTGTATGTACACACACACACACACATATATATATAAAATTGTAACCTCATTATTATTGTAACATCATTATTAACAAATCCACAGCAACAACGGGTATAAACCCTAAACACTGGGAAGGGTAAATGTCATAATATTGTGAAAAGTAAAGCCTTGCAAAAAAATACAATCGTCATCCAGCCTAAAGTGAATTCCCGGGCGAAGCCGGGTATCTGAGCAGTATATATATATATATATATATATATATATATATATTTATATGTATGTATTAATTTGTATGTTTATGCTCAAGCAGTCACAACTTTTGTTTGATAGTTGCCAAACTTGATACTTAAATGTTTCTTGTAAAACTAATGATAAAATTTGTTTATGGCTGAAATCGGAGTGGGTGAGGGGGTGAAATTGAATGTTCAAAATGCCTGTGTTATTGTAAATTGGATCCAATTATTGCATGTAATTTGTTGTCCATTTAGTCTTCCCATGTTATCAATAATTCAATATATCATGAAACATGTTATTCTAAACTTATATATCAAATATTGTTTTCAACAGACTTTTATTACGCGAGATACATTGTGTGCTGACATCAATTGCGTTTTTATTTTTAGATTCTCTAGAAATTGTTTACTTGATCTATACCATACTCAATATTTAACCATCTCATTCAACTTTAGAGAATATATTCGTTAATAGCTGAAATCTGGGAGGGGGGGGGGGTTAGAGGGAGTGGAATTCGAAAATTCAAAATATCTTTGGCATTATGAATCGAATCAGAACATGTTGTAGAACCAATTTTTTTAAAATATTGATGCTCTACTTTTGTTGTTATATACATTTTTTTCTTTAATGCAATATTAAGCGAGTTTTTATGTACTTTATCATTTTCAGTTTTCATTGAATCCTCACTTTTACTCATCTGATTTCTACTTAGAAAAAGAATGTATAGTAAAATGAGATCACCAATGATTTATCCAGCGTTTTGAAATCTGTTTCGTTTATGCAGCCCCTGCATGACAGACTTTGGTATTTTGGGGTTTCAAAATGAAAATTTATCTTGGATTATGTAAAAATTAAGTTTGCTTTTTTGTAGAGTTCAACTACTGTTGTTAATACCACAGACAATTTGATGGACATTGATCTTGTGGTGAATAATGAAATATCTACACCTATTATTAATATTGATCCTTTAACAAAAACTCCTGTAAAAGTGGAACCAGCAATAGAGCCCAGCCCTATTGACATCAATAGCATAACTTTGTCTCAATGGAGTAAAGGACAGATTAACATGGATGGGATCAGAGTTGACGTAAGTATTTTCTAGCTTTTCAATTAGATACTTGTAACAGTTATGGCTTCATCAGTATTACTTCATCAACTTTTTTATGGGTCGAATTAAAATTGTATGCTTTATTGCTATTAAATGTTTATTACTTACTTTCTAGGCACTACAATCCTTGAATGATCTCTGCCACCAGCATTATTGAGCATGCATGCATACACACACGCATCGGTTAAAGCTCTAGTGGTTGTGATGTTTTTTTATTGTTACCAAACTTGATATTACTGTAAAACTATAGATCTAGCTTATTAATGGCTGAAATCGCATCAGTCGGAGGAGGTGGGATTAAAAATTCAAATTATCCTCATTATTATGTTGGATCAAATATTGTGTATAACCAATATTATTGAAAATTTAATTGTCTATAAATGTTGTTCTATACACTTTTTCTCTATTTTGAATATTATGCGAGATATTTGCATTATTTAATTTCCAGCATTCTGTAACCTCTCCCTCCCCTTGTAGTCATTGTACATTAACAATAAGCCATTATATCATGAAATGTCCTATTCCAAGCTTAAATCACTTAAAACTGAAATCGAACTAGGAATTAGGGGGTTTAGAGGGGAATAGAATTCAAAATATCTCTGTTTGATGAGTCAGATCAAAAAATCTTATAGAGACAATCTTGTTTAACTATCAATGCTATGTTGTTTTATACATTTTTTCGTAACTCCAATATTAAGTGAGTTATTTGTACTTTCTTGTTTTCAGCTTTCAGTATCTCCCACTTTTATTCATCAGATTTTTACTTAGAAATCGAGAGTACATTGTAAGATGAGATCACTAACACGTAATATCAGCAATTGGGTTCTCAGTAACCAATATTCTTTTGCATTGTGCAATAGTTTTAACACCAAGATTAGATTCATTCTTTAGGTATCACTTTGAGTGCAAAGCTAAACAGCACAGGTAAAAAACTCAGAACTATCTGAAATTAACCTACTAGTTTTGACTTTCTATAAAGTTCTTTTCAGTTCCATCCATACCAAATGGGAAACATTGCTAGGTGTTCCCAGGAGCTCTAATTCATCTAACATTTTTAATGCCAAACTGATAAAGTGTTCATGGACCTGGTACCTTTAGTGATATGTAAAGAGTTTCTGTGCTTTGAAGAATTTCCTCAGTCTGAGCTTCCCTTACTTAAGCCCCTGGTTTAAAATTGTTTTACCACAAATTATTTAAAATTTCATTACAAAACTATATTCTTTAATCAGTTCTTATGTCATAAGTAGACTTAAAATTTCAGTATATTTATATTTTTTAGAGCAGTAGCACAATGTTTGGTTGGAGTTTTTATTTTACTTGAGTAATCTTTCTTCATTTTCAGAGTTCCACAACTCTTATAAGGCCTAAGGAAGAGCCTCAAGTTGGAAAAGGAATAAAGAATGAAAATACATTTGTTAATAATGAAATTTTAACAAACGAAACCTTGGGCAATGGAGATGTTTCAGTGACGCCTGAAAGAAGTGTAGCCAGCCAAATGGGTCGTAAAGACTTAGTTGGCTTTACACAATTTGCTTCAGATATGGCAACTAAAAGTATGTTTATATTATAAGTAGTAGTGAATATAATAGATGTAATAGCAGAATGTACTAAGGGGCTATAAGAGAGCGGCAATCTTGGGATAACACATACGACAACAAGCTAAGAGAAATAAAACATACGGTTAGGAATGGTCATGAAGCAATAGGAGTACACAAAGAATTACTTACTCGGTGTACTGGCTCACTGACTCTTAATGACTTACAAGAACACACTGACTTGCAGGAAACATTGACAGTAAATCACATATTTACTGTCTGTCAATGAAGGGACGATTTAGACATTTCTCATGACTTGCAGCAGCTATTAACTAATAACAGTAATTACACACACAATGACACCATCATTACACACCTAAAAATATCTATAATACAACATACTCTAGGCTACAATTTCTATACACTCTTATTCGTTTTTCTATTACATTAGCAGGGTATGAGCATTTTTATTTCTTTTCCTTTTTTTATTCTTGTTTTTTTTTTTTATTTTGTTTCTTTTTAAATATATTATATTTTCATGAACTACATATTTTCATACACATAGACTATGGTGTGCTAATAGTTTCAGGAATCACTGTATTCCATTTGTCATTTGCGGTATTTCAGGATGCTTTATTTCTCTCTTTTTTTGTATGTGATCATTGCTTGATGAGTGAATCAATGCCATTCATTTAAATAAATGATAAATATAATAAAATATTTAGTCTTGTTATATATTCATATTGTTTATTATATTTAATCACTGCTGGCGGACTGTTTTAAAACGCCCGTTTTTATTCTTTCTCTGAATACCTTCTACATATATTTGTATGAATGAAATATGATGAATATTTGAAAGATAAGATTTTTTTTTTTTTTTCCATCTTCTCCCATCTACTGTTGTACTCCAATAAGTTTATTGACACAAAGCTCTCCTCAATTTAAACTACTTGAATATATAGTGCTTCAATATCTCTTAAATGTCTCGCCTTTATTTTGCAACCCTGATTGTTGATCCAGGAGTTTGATCACTGGATTAGCTGGCAGTTGTTCATCCATAATAAGTTGATATTTGTATCAAAAGTTAATTGAAATTTGGATTTTGAAGTTTAGTTGTTATAAATGTTTTGTTTCAGAAATATTTTTGTAAAGTTCTAATGGAAAATTTATTTTGTAGTTGCTACTCTCAGTTCTAATGGAAAAGTATCTTTTGGCAAAGTAGCAAGTGAGCTGGCTACAAAATGGCGTGAGCTTCAAGACACTGAAAAAGAAGAGTATAAAAAAAAGGCAAGGACAATGAAAGAAATAAAGGAAAGCAAAGATAAGGCCTCTATGAGGGAACAACTGCAAAAGTTTCTGGCTAAAAGCAGTGAGAAAAAAGTGCTTAAAAAAAGAAAATATTCATCAACTATGGATTGTAATGTGTCAATAAGCTCATTGAGAAAATCACTTGAGAGGAGGTAAGTATTTCTATTCTCTGGAGTATGAAACTAATATTAATTATTTTTTTCTTACTGTCTTCTTCTTTTTTCTTCAAGAATTTCCAAACCTAAGGAAACATCTGAGTTGCATTTGATTGGAGACATAATAGAGCATTCAAAAGATGAATTAAAGATAGTTGCTGAAGGGCCTAACTACAACAAATTGCACATCTTCAGTCAACCAAAGCTCCTAGAATCTCTATTTTTTGCCAAGAATTTAGGAACATTGATAGTACCTTTCAAGATACTTCCTTTTCCCATTCACATCACTGAGGAGTAAGTTTGTAAATCTATGCCATACTTTAAAATTTCGTTTTGAGTAAAGTATATGCCTTGTCTCTTGATATTTCTTTGGGTGATAACCAAAGTTGTATAAGTGAAATAACTTAAAATACAATTGTTCTTGTTTTATTACTTTATAAAGTTAGATAATTTGGTTAATTTCTCCATAATGCTAATTATAATTTAATTGAATATTAGTATTTATTAAAACTAGTTCCCTCTTATATTATAAGGCTGGCCTAGACAAATTTTATTGTTATAAATCTAATGTTACACTGATTGTATATTGACAAAGCCCAGTGGTTTGTATGTTAGAACTATTAGTGTGGAGAAAATAATTTATTTATTTTCCTATATTAATTAATTAATGGGAACTTCTCTTTACATGTTATGTTCTATTCAAAATACTTTTTCAGGGACCTTGGTAAGTCTCTGTGGTCAATCTTGGTTTCAATGGAGACAGCACTTGATGTGAAGTGTGGAAACTGGGTCATTTCTGATAATCGCCTTGCAAGTAATGGAATAAGGATTGAAATTGTTGAAAGTTTGTATTTTTTATTTATTTATTAGAAAACAGCAATATTTATACATTATTTTTTTATGTTGTGTTATACCATGTCAGGAGATATGTTCTTTCACATTCATTCAGTCCAAAATCTATTTGTTAATAACTCATTCTAAAACATCATAATGAAACATTGATTCATCATATTGACCTAAGCTAAGTAAAGTCCTTCATTTTATAGTCTCTCAAGAGACCTAAAATTTGACTAGTACTTACTAATAGGCCTGCAGTAATTGTAGGACCTGGTCTACTGCCACCATCTTTTAACAGTTCACTTCAAAATTCATAAAGATAGTTCTAATCCTTTTTTTCATTTTATTGATTCCTTACATGAAGTAAAAGAAGTATTGCAATCACAAAAAATTGTTAGTATTCTCCTTCCATCAAAATTATCCATTTTAACACTTCCTGAAATCACCTTGAGTAATTCTGGTGTGACATATATATATATGTTTCTCGCATAACTCAAAATGACTAGCCTTTGAATATTGAAATTTCATATATACTGCTTTTGTAACATCATGTTGCTTGCCTTCCCTTACGTTTGAAATTCAAGTGGGAGGGGGTTTTAAGTATGCGGCTGCAGCAGTTCTTGACTGCAATTGGTGGTCCTGGCTCCACTAGCCCTTTTAGCTCGCCTGTCCAGCAGAATATCCTCTGCAATGTGTGTTCGAAATTGCTTTAAAGCCAATTTTTTTTAGGGTTGTTCCTTTTGTACAATATCCTTGTGTTATTAACCATCAAATCTAAGAATTAGTTGAAAATGTTCATGTAATACTAGTGGGAGCGGTAACCTGTTCTATAAAGTGCAAAAAACATGTTACTAAGTTAACACTTTGTTGTTATACCACTTAATCATGCTGATATACTTTTTGTTAACGTATACTTCATAACTTCCTCTTCCCTCTCAATATTGAAATGTTCCAATAGTTCATTCATTTCAATTTGAAAATTTCCTTCATCCATTTTGGGGCATCCGTGTGCATTTTCTCCTTCACTGTCACTTTCTTCTTCATCAGAAGTGATACTATATTTTGGTAGCAAAGAGAAAAAATTTTTCACCTCGACTTTTATACGTATCTGTTAATTAAAATGGTAAAAATAAGAAATAATATAAAATAATGCCCCTTTGGCAAATTTGTTGGTATTTGGCCAGGGTGAACTTAAGTACACCATCATTAAAATCCATGCTATAACTCTATTTCCCTCCAGAATGGAAAATGAAACACATAGGAACTTAAATACAATCCTTTACAACTATTTCACCCATTTTGGTTCATATTTAAATCGAATAGCGTATATTTTAATGAATTAGAAACTTTGCTGGCAACTAGTGTGAAGTAGGGTGGTAAACAATGATGATTTTCTTCAGAATATTGTTAGTAATTACCTCCAATAACAATAAATCGACTTTTGTCGCATATTCTCATGCTTGGGAGGTTAAAGGGGTATGGACTGTGGCCCAAAAGGGGTAAGAATAGAAGCAGTTGTTCCCTGGCTCTGTTAAATATGAATGGTGTTTTTAAAGACACCTTGGCCAGTTAAGGGTTAAAAGGAGTACAAGAAAACCTTCTGATGCCATGTGATGGTGTTCAAGTACTGAATAATATTCATTTTTATAATGGTTGTTTAATATTCCATCAGGATAAAAATGAGTTATATATTGTTTCTAGGTCCCATTGGAAAGTGTTATCAAATGACAGATGTTCCTCTTTATATTTCGATATTTGGAGTGGAAGATGTTAAGCAAATATTAAGTATAATTGAGTCAAATCCAGCAGTTACTTTGGAAGATTGTAGACCTTCAAAAATAAGTTCCTATATCAGGGTAATTATGTACCGCCATTTCTTATGAATTCATGTTATTAAATTATTTATTTTTTTTGTTAAAGGGGTGAAAAGGGTCATTTCAGTTTTTATATAAAAAAAAACAGCTATATTTCCTCTGCATCATTTATTTTCTTTCTAAAGCAATTTTACGTTTAAACATGCAGAGGAGATAGAGATGAGGGGAGGGGGGGGGGTTGAGTAGGAATGGTTGCTATTGCATTCCTGCATACTTGTTTCCTTCAGAAACAACCCTTATTACACCGAAATCACTGATCTCATTTCACCATATATTCTCTATTTCTATATAATAATCCAATGAGTAGAAGTGGCGGTTTACTGAGGAATGAAAACAAGAAAGTAAAAATAATTTGCTTAATATTTCAGTTACAAAAAAATGTATAGAACAATATTGTAGAGCATGTATAGTATAGCAAAAAGATTAGTTCAGATATTTTTTAATCCTACTTATCATCATAATGGAGATATTTTTTGAATTTCCCTCCTACCTGGTAATGGAAAGATCTTAAAGTTTTTATGAATTACAGTTTTTGGCATGGGATAAATGGACTGCACTTGAATAGAGCAATATTTCAATACATTTTAAAACAATACTTTTCTTATTCCAGGCTGAAAGTCTTCGAATGTTAATGCAGCAAGAAAAAGTGGAGTCCTATGACAGTGATTGGTATCTTCGCAAAATTAAATTCTGGCTTAATTCTGTGAAAGATAAACGGTGTCTTCATTATAAGGCTGTTTGCAAGGAAATAAACTTAGATGACATTATCAAATGAGGTTTTATTTGATAACATTGAGTTTTGTGATGTCAGTTTCATATTACCAGAAAAAAATTTCAATTCAAAAACTCGTATGTTAGTGGTTGCTCGCTGAAAATAATTTGAGCAATTAAATAATTGTAAATATTTACACTAAACAAGATTATTATGTTCAAACAACAAGTAAAGTCAGTCTTTGGCAAAGCATTTTTTTTGTTTTGTTTAAATTAATGTCCATTTTAAATAGCTAATTTGGACAGGTTATCTACAGGTTAAACCACCCAGAAATATTGTACTCCAACTTTCAAATTCTGATGTACTTTTCAATTGAGGTTGTCAAGTGTAATCAGTTTTCAAGTGCAAATAAATGTAGGGTGATTACTACTCTACATTTTCAAAGGTCATTTACTCCCCACTGGATTGATGTATGTTTATAAATTAAATCATTTTAGAAACTAGAATACAATTATTTTCACATATGTTTGTAAATTGTCTGATCATTTAATAAACAAGATAAAGAATAGTTAATAAGAAAAACGACGGGAGGGGGGATAAGTACTTCTTTATTCACTCCCTACTTCAGTTTTAAATAATTAATTACTCCTTAGTGAATCCACACATTTTTACAAATGAGTTGTTCTTGTGGATTGGAATAGCTGAATTTTTATAAACTATGTGTGAAAAATTATTCTTTAAATATAATAAGTTTCATAAATGAATTGACATTAAGGGGCAAATATTTCAGTACTCCCAATGCAGGTAATGCTTTCTAAGGGTGATAATTATTTGAACAAAATGATGGCATCAGTATTAATGACTGTTACATATGTGGGAAATAATTAGTAATTAAAATTGAAGTCACTATTGTATTTTAAAAAAGCACATTAAAAGTGTTATATATTTTAAAAACTTAAATATTTCCTTATCGTTGAAATGTGACCACAATCCGATATTCATTGAAGATAAACTGGTGGAAGGTCTAAAGATGATAAAACAAATTAAATATCTTTCACTTATTTATTTTTCACTTGCTTTAAGGACACCTTTTCAAGAGTTGTACAAATCATGTAAAATGATTTGACCTTACCACCGAGGCAGTCAAGTAAAGACTAAAAAGTTGGAGATGGACAATACAGATTAACTGATTATATTGACACTTTAAAAATGATGAACAGCATGAAAAATCTAATACAGAACAATGGCCGAAGTATGAAAAATCTATTACAGTAGAAGCATAATCATATTTATACCTTACCAACTTCCTGTTTACTAAAATAATTAATAAATATATTTTGTAAATTTTTTATCTAAGTTTTCTTGTTCACAACATTCTGCTTGTTTTTTTTTATTATGTGGATATTTTATTTTATTTTCTGCTTGGTTATGTTTTTGTCTTTATCTAAAATTTCTATATTATCAATATTAAATTTGTTTTAAAATGAAAGAATGTTCAGCGAAAGAGGTTCTGTTTTCCAAATTATTGATATTTTTTTAATTCGGTTTTAGCTTCTTCGTTATGGTTTATAACGATTCTCCTATATAAAATTTGTTAGAGGCAGAACACTTATTTTGTATACGTTGTATTTAGTATCATTGTCTTTTATGTGGCTGCACCATGTTTTCTCTTTCACCTTGTTGATTCTGTTAGTGTGTCGGTGTATATATTCCAGATGTCATTCAGCATATCTGCTCAGTTACTACAATAATATGTGGTTTCAAGAATTTCATTTTTCCTACAAATATTTATCCCATTTCTTAAATAAACAGACTATTCTCAAACATATTATGTGAAACTTACACTTTCCTAGTTTCGAAAAACATTCTTTATAAAAGCGTGTAAATCCTGATACAAATTATATTTTTTAAAAATGAAAGGAATAGTAAAAAATACTGTAAATGTGTATAAAGTTGTTAGACTTAATTGCTGATTTCTCAGGACTGATAAGCAATTTACAAAGCTGTTATTTTTTATTGCTTTCAGAAACATTTATCATTGTTAATGATGTTACTTGTGTATTATAATATTGTATTTGTTAAGGTAAAGTGTTGTAAAAATGCTTCTTTTTTTTTTTTTTAAATGTCTAATGCCTATGATGTTTGTAATTTTAATAAATAACAAAATGATAAGAATTTGCACTTCTTTTGTATTATTAGCAACGTTGTTCTAATAAATATGGTATTGAATGGCCAAATATTATTTAATCATGCCCATTTACTCTGAGAAATACCTTCTGATTTATTTGATCTTAAAAGAAGATATTTAATTGGCCTGATCAAATTAGTAATACAGTTTCACATATGCATCTCTATGAACTCTATTTATTGGCTTATAATTATTCATATATTAAGGAAGGTAATTTATGTATTTGTTTCTAGATGCACTAATAATTTAGCTTTTACCAGATTTCTTTTAAGGGAGGTTAATTCATGACATAATTTTCAAAAAATGTCATTAAATTTCTATCTATTCTACCTAGAAGATTATGGAAAAGAAGGCTGTTTAAAATTATATATATATATATATGTTTGGTAATGATCTAGCAGTTGTAATTATTTTTTGATCATTACTAACCTTGTTTTTTAAACGTTTAATGCAAAACTAAAGATTGATTTCATTAATGGCTGAAATCAGTCTAGGGGATAAGGAGGGGGGAAATTATAAAAATTGAGAATATCTTCATTATTATGAGATGGGTCTTAAAATTGTATATGACTAATCTTGTTGCAAATTTAATTTCCTATAAATGTTGTTTTATACTCTTTTTCTATATCTCAAATATTAATGGAGATAATTGGATTGTTTAGTATTCAGTTATAAGTAAACCCCCACCAGCTCATGGGAAATTACTTATTTTAAGCAGCCTCTGTGACATATAATTTTTTTTTTAAATGCTCATATGTATTAATGCCCATAGTGAAAAAAGAGTAAATATAAGCAATCTAGTTTTTTCCTTTAACCCAAAAACAATTCAAAGCAGAGTACATATTTCAAAATCACTGAAACTGAGGGGTAGCAAATTTAGGTTTTATACTCTAAACCTTATGTTGTTAACAACTGGCTCACTGTAAGATTTGATCTGGCCCATGAGACATTTTGAAAAACCCAATTAAACAAAAATATTGCACTACTTACTCCAAATGAGGAAGATAAGAGGATTTGTGCGTTTGACAGTACTTATAAATGCGAAGTTCTTTTCAATGATGAAAGTTAATATATCAAAAGTCCATCACGCAGGGGCCGCGTAAACTAAGCAGATTTCCCACGTGAAGTTTTACAATAGAGAAATCTGCCTAATAACAGCTGTAGTAGTAAGTAACCTCTAAACCTATTCACGAGGGGCGAATAGTTACAGAAACGGCCGCCAGAGCTCTCGGCGGAAAGGCCGAACATAGCCGACCACACGCAGAATACAAATGCAAATATCTCAGTTAATATTCAAGATACAGAATAAATATATAGAACAATATTTGTAGTAAATTTAATTTGCAATAAGATTGATTCTGTAATATTTTTCAATCCGACGTATAGTAACGGAGATATTTCGAATTTTCGAAAATCCTCCCCTCTAAACACCCCCTCCCACTGGTCCGATTTCAGCCGTTAACGAACTTGATCTTTCTTTTTACATAAAACGATTAAATACAGAGTTTGGTGACGATTAAACAAAAATTGCGACCGCTAGAGCGGAAACAGACAAATATATCTATATATATATATATATATATATATAAAATTGTAACCTCTGTCTGTACATTGATTTTTTTCGCTGAAATTTCACGATAACTTTTCGTTTCACATGTCATAGACACCATAACTGCATTTTGTTTCTTTCGTGTCTGTTTGTTTATTTGTTTGTTACCTTTTCACGCATAAACGGCTGAACCGAATTTTATGAAACTTGGTATGTATATTACTACTAACCCAACTTAGACTTTAGGCTATATTAATATCCTCTGAGACGAACAGGAGTGGGGGTTGTAAGGGAGGTCTGAAATAAAAGCGGTATTTCGTTTTCTATTGGGTTTTCTGCAAATAAGCACATGCCAAAAGTGGTTTATTTTGTTATTTAGAGAAATTTTCTCAACAATTCTTTTTAATATGAACTATCAGGTACCTCACCGGGAAAAAATAATTAAAAAGTATGTTAATGTTTTGTCCTTAATAATTCAAATCTATGCATAATGCACAGGAAACGGGAATTATGACAATATGGAGGACAGTGAAGACTTACATAAAAAAATAATTTTATTATTAACAAATCCACAGAAACGACGGGTATTAACCCTAAACACTGGGACGGGTAAATGTCAAAATATTATGCAAAGTAAAGCCTTGCCAAAAAAATGCCATCACCATTCAGGCTCAAATTAATTCCCGAGCGAAGCCGGGTATCTGAGCTAGTATATATATATATATATATACAGTTTTGAACGGACCTCATTTCCGTCATCTAATAGGTAGGATCGATGGCTTTTGAAGAAATATTTCGAAAATTCCGTCATGAGTACAACCTCAATAGTTGATTTCCCTTACGGGAAATCTGCTAAAATGGGACGAAAGAGGGACAAACACTACTAAAGGACGACAGTTACATAAGTACATACCAACTGTATACCAGAGACAAAAAATAACACTTAGCAATTCTAAACAAATACAATTTATATCAGGACATGGACCTACGAAGAGTTACTAGTACAAATTTCAACTAACAAACACAAATACATGTAAATGTGACAATGAGACTGAACAGACATATGACCACCTCTTATATGACTGTACATTACTTGACGGACCAAGAACAAAACTCATCAAGTATAGCTGAGTTCATAAGACATGAGACAGTGGCTAGGATGCGCAGTAGCAAAGAATGCTATTGCGCATGCTCCCGTCATCAGTCTGTTAACCACTCTCGTGAGCTACGGATATGTATCGGGCGTCCTGAAAACATTAGCCCTCAGTGTGTATGTAGTGTAGCTTGAAGCTAAAATCTAACCCTATCTTGGTTATGTAGGAAGAAATGTCGATATAAATCCCTGCAAGGTCTTGCTCTAACCTCAAGCTAATACGTTGCAACACTTATTTTTTTGTTTTTAAAAAAAGAAATCGGTTTTCGATACTTGAATTTTAATATCGTAATAACGATATATCGGGGGGGGGGGAGGGGGATATCAAGTTATAATTTAGATATTTTCTGGGGGAAATATTGATATTTTTTCACCAGCCCTAGTGTACCTGTCAATAAGTCGCCATTTAAATTAAATTGACAGTGATAGTGACAGACAATCAAGCGGCGATGATAATGATGAGCCCTTAAGCGGCATTGTGGAGATGGGGTTGTCAATTGACAAATTTTAAATAAATTATATATATATATATATATATATATATATATATATATATATATATATAAAAGTTAACTTGTTATATTTTATTTAACTTCTATTAATTTAGGTGGTAAATAAGTTGTTTTGATATTTTTTGAAATGTAATTTTGGTAAGAAAATTATCTGTAGGTTTTTAAAAAGTTATTTGTAAGTTTTAAGTATCACAAATCATTGTGTAATTTATAAAAAAAAAAATGATCTTTACATTTTTAAAAATATATCTTTAAGTATTAAAAATAATTATCTGTAAGCTTATAAATTATCTTTAAGTTTCTAAACAAATATCCATAAGTTTTAAGTATAAATAATTTTCTGCAAGTTTAAAAAAAAAATTAAATAATAATGTCAAAATATTATTTATGTAAACTATGCAAGTATATGCAATTCCACTAACTTTCTATTATCACTAATCAATAATAAATTACGTTTTTTGTGCATTAAATAAATTATTATTTTATTTTTTTATTCATGTTTGATTTTTAATAATGTTTAATCATTGCTGCTTCTCATTTTCTGCACTATATTTTTATATAAATTAGGAAAAGCAGAAAATAACCTAGAGAAAGGTTAGACTGCAGGTACTCAGTATCGATACTTAAAGGACTGGACCAATTGTATGGCATGCTGGCAAATATGTTCAGCTTGGGTAGTACACGTCCTCTCATCCCCACCAAGTCTACCACCCATCCCCACCCCCATGCGCGGACTGTCTCATGTCTCATGAACTCAACTATACATTACCTTACAAAACGGAACTTGGCCGACGGACAAACCGAAACTTCTACTCAAATTCAACAAGGGATTTAATGCATTTATTCAAGATTTGGACACCATTTTGTAGATATACACCTATTGTTGTACACATATGTAATGTAATGTTACATATGTTTTATTTCTTTTTTTTAATTTATTTTTGTTTTTATTTAATTAATTTATTGTTCTATAATGTTTACAATTATTATATAAGAAATATTATAATGTAATGCTGAAATGTGTGTAGTATCCAATGGATGGAGCACACAACATTTAAATAAATTCCGACGTTAGAGGGATACTCTGCGTGGAAAACAGGAAAAGCTCGTGTTTCCTTGATTTCGGTTTCGCTATTTAACTAACATTGTTTGTAATAATTCCAAATTTTACAATTTAATTATAATGTTCCTATTTTTTTCCATTTTTGTTATTTTAATAAATTGTATTATAATTTCATGTCTGATATCTATCGTTAGAAATAATGAACATTACTTTAAAATTCAGGACTGAACTAGGCAATTTCCCAAGAGCCCCCCCCATCCTACATGACATTCTAATGATATTAACTCACCACCTATTCCCTATTTCTCCCATAATAAGAAGCCTATTTAATCTGGAATCTAAATACCAGATGAATAGAGTAAGGTCCTCAAAGTATAAATCGCATGAGTAAGGATGGCGGTTTATTGATTCATAATGAAATTGCAAATCTCTTGGAATACTAAAATTGCGAATTTCTAGGTTTATGTTCAAATTACAGAAAAAATAATAGAACATTTATAGAAAATTAAATTTGCAATAAGGTTGGTTACATAAAATGTTTTGATCCTTAGCGTAATAACACAGATATATTTCTAATTATATGTATTCTCTGTCCCTAGTCTGAGCAAAGAGAAAAGCGGAAGAAGATGGATGCTTGTAGAAAAAGGCGGGAAAAGATAAACGCTTGTAGATGTAGGCGGGAAAAGCTGGATGCTAGTTGTTGATCCGGAAGACTCTTGAAAGGCGGGAAAATATTCGGTCATATTCGTACAATATCGGAATCATTCGCTACCCGAGATTGGGGGCGCCTGACATACTTGTTTATAAAACTGCCTTGTAGATAGACGATTCCTAAAACCCAGGCAAAAAAAAATGTTGTTTAAAGTCATAACATTTTTAATAAATAATTTTCTTAATATTTTTTATTTCTTAGTATTTTTTATTATTTTAGACGTATTGGACGTCTAAGATACAATATATGTAAATAATGGCAGTTATGTTTTGGCGGTAAAGTTCTGGATGTTGATAAGGTGTGATAAGAGATTGACATAATATGATAGGGCTCCATTTGCTTCAAGTGGGATCTTATGAGGGTCCCTGCCATAAATTCTTGCACACTTATTAATTAATCTTCCTATTTACCGCCAATGGAGCTATAATAATTTATATTTTATTCTTTACTTGTGACCAGATGTTCTTCTCACTTTTACATTAAAATGTACTATTTCGACAAATTTATTAAAAACGTCCCATTGTTAATTTTTAATACTACGGAAGTATGACATGTTTTTATAACCTGTTTCAATGTCGTTTGACGGATCATATGGCAAGAATCTGGGGTTTCTCCCCAAGAAATACCTTTCAAATGTTCGACTAACATCATTTCTAAATTCTGAAGGCGAAAACATGGACATACTAGTTGGAATCGTTAACAAGCTTCAAGATGTTCTCATTATGATAGGGAAAGACTCTTTTGAGTTTCCCCAGATAGTAGTTGTCGGAGATCAGAGCTCTGGGAAGAGTTCAGTTTTAGAAGGGATTGTCGGGAAGTCATTCCTCCCTCGCGGTGTTGGTGCAGTTACTAGGCGCCCGCTTCTACTCCGCCTGGAGTGCCTCTCGGAGAAGAAAGGACGGGGCGATGAAGAGAGTTATTTGGATCATGTAGTTTTCCAACACGACCCAAAAATATTTCTGGATTTCAAAGATGTAATGAGAGAAATTGAAGATGAGACGGAGAGAGTCGCAGGCTCCAATAAAGGCATTTGCTCAGAACCAATAGTCATGACTCTTTACTCCAAACATGCAGCATCTAATTTAACTTTGATTGATCTTCCTGGCATTATAAAAGTCCCAATGGGCGACCAACCTCCAGATATTGAGGATATGATCAGGAATTTAATACTCTCGTACATATCAAGCCCTAACTCGATAATACTTGCAGTCGTAACAGCCAATACTGATATAGCTACTAGTGAAAGTTTGAAAATAGCTCGTGAAGTTGATCCAGAAGGTATTCGAACTTTAGCAGTTGTGACCAAATTGGATATCATGGATGCAGGGACTGATGCTATGGACTTGCTCACTGGCAATATTATAAATACTAAGCTAGGTGTAGTTGGTGTTGTGAACAGATCTCAGAGAGACATAATGCAAGGGAAAACTATTAAAGAAGCAGCTATTGAGGAAATGAATTTTTTCTACAAAAAGTATCCACACTTAGCTCATAAACAAGGTACTGTATATTTAGCAAAATGTTTACAGAAATTATTAATTGAATGTGTAAGAAAATACCTTCCACATCTCAGGGCTAAAATTCAAACTGCATTAGCTCATCACACAAATCAATTAAAACTTCTGAATGGACCAAGTCTTAGTTCTCCGAATGAATCTCTTCTACAAATGTTGACATCATTTTCGACTTCCTATTGTTCAAGGATTCAAGGAACTTGTGTAGAGCTTGAGACCAAAGAGCTAGGAGGTGGTGCGAGAATAAGTTATATATTTCATGAGGTTTTGGGATCTGCTTTGAATTCAATTAATCCATTAGAAGGCTATTCAAGGGCTTCTATTATGACAGCTGTCAGAAATTCTGCTGGAGCTAGGCCTTGCTTATTTGTTCCTGAAGCCTGCTTTGAGCTTCTTGTTAAGAAGCAAATCCTTCGTTTAGAAGCACCTGCTTTACGCTGTGTACAATTAGTCTATGATGAAATGGAAAAAATGTTGATGTCATGTAGCTCCCAGGCAAGTTCTGATATGTTGCGTTATCCTAAACTTTCTCAAAAAATTCAGGAAGTATCCATTAACCTCCTCAAAAGCAGGATTCCTGAGACCAACAGCCTTGTTCAAAAGCTAATAGCCATTCAAACTGCATACATAAACACTGCTCATCCAGACTTCAAGAAAATTGAGTGCAACAAAAATGTACAAGAAAATCAAATTGTTCCTTTCAAAGATGATGAATGTCCAACTGTTATCCTTATAGAACAGCTGATTTTGTCATATTTTAATATAATAAAAAAAATTATCCAAGATAGTATTCCCAAAGCTATCATGCATTGCTTTGTTAACTATGTTATGGAGCACATTCTATCAGAGCTCGTGAGTCAGCTGTATGGCCCAGGTAAAGAGGAAGACCTACTAGAAGAGTCTGTGACTGTTACAGAACAGAAAAAACATGCAGCTCGGATGATTGAGGCTCTTGAAAAAGCTAATAATATCATATCTGATATTAAAGATTGCCATTTTATACTATGAAAGAAATTCCAAATAGTATTGTCCTTCCCTTTGATGTAACAGTAATAATAAAATATGTAATGTCGACTCTAGTTCTTACTAATCATTATCTTATCCTAAAAATATATCAAATATTGCAATCATCAAATATCTTTACAATTAAAATTAATAAAATCTTTGGTGTTTAGGTTAGTCATGTATGTTAATCTTCTTGACGTTGGTTGGTCTTAATGCTCTTGTATAACTTTGATTCATGGGCTCGATTCACTTGTCATAAAGAATAAATTTGTTAGTTTGAAAAGAGAATTTCATATAATCTTTTAACATGAGAAGAATCACATTTTTTCTGTGATTCATCACCCCCCACCCTCCAATCATAATGAAAAGTTTGTGCCTTTGTTTCATATTTTTAGACAAATCAGTTTCTATGGCATTTTTATTAAAGGGTCCTGACGAATGTTAGGACAAGAGCTCTGAAAGCATTCTGCCACTCTGAATAAATATTAGTGAAACAATGAGGCTTTTATTCTTCGTTAATACCATATATAATTGCATGTTTATTCATCGTCTCCCTGGGTAGGACAAATGGACATTTGAAGAAATGCTTTGAAAACTGTACTATGACTATAACCCCAATAGCTGATTTCCCTTAAGAGAAATCTTGTAAAAGAAGAAAGACAAGTTTGTTTTTGTAATGTTGAAATAATGGGTCTGTGGTCTTAAGAGAATTGTATTCAATACTTGGATGAAAAAAAACTTTGCCCTGGGTGGATTTCAAAATAAGTACGTTTCCAAAATTTTCCAATGAAAATTTTCTGACACTTGTAGAGGACACTCAAAAACTTAACTTTTCTTCAGCTAATTTGCTGCTAAAAGTTATAATCAGAACTCAACATATGAATCTTTTTCACATTTGTATTTTTTTGTCATGTTTCCACATTCAATATATATTCAGAATATGGCGGTGACAAATTGTCAATCTCATTAATAATGGAGTCTATTATTTTACAGTCTTTAAATATGAAAATTTATATTTTTGTAATCCAAAAAATTGAGGAGATAGCCGTCCGGGATAATTAAGGAGTAAATAAAATAAGTAAATATTAAATATGGAAAAGATAGTTATTATGATTAATCAAGAATGTGTTATTTAAACTCCAGGTTAAAAGGAAAAAAAAAAGTATTTACACACATTTAATATTTGATTTTCTTTTTTTTTCTCATGTTGGAAAGTAGAAGTGTTCAAATATTTTCAAAACAAATAAAAGTAAAATATTTCCAATGAATAGCTTATTTACAAAATTTTGAGTAGTAAAAACCTTGTATATTAAATACATATAGGCTGGATCTGTTACTATAATTAAATCACAGGGAGGAAGATCTTAAAAGTAACAGTTTGATTAAGTGTATTTAAAATGTTTAATAAACTATTCAATTTAGTTAGTTCATCCATTTGTAACATTTAGTTTATTACCTCTATTTTATGATAAAACTACAATTTTCTACTACAATGACATGCCGGTGAGTATCACAGATGATATTATTTCTAAAATGACTAAAGCTTATGATGTAATCGATTAATCATCACAAAAATAAACATTCAAGTTTTATTCATAAAAATTTTCACCATATAAAGAGTAGTACAACTTAGCTTAATAAAACTGTTTAAATATTTTGAAATTTCAAAATAAACAAGGCTAATGAAGAGATATGTTTAAGAAATTTTTCATAACACTGTCTCAACCTGTTTTACAATTTTGTTTAGCATCGATTAATAAATAGCTTACAAACTAACTCTAAGGCCTGTTTAGGCAAAATTACCAAATGACATCAAATAATTTATATTTGTTCTAAGCTTTATTTTTTTTTACATATATATTAATTACAAAAGAAAACATTATAAAAAGATGTATTTATACAGTTTACAACAGAAGTATTCAGTATTTCTCAGTCCATCCAGGAAAACAGGGTTTCCTTCACCAATCTTATTTCCCCCCTTTCATTCAATTCGAGTTAAATAAGCATATAAGATTAGGAACTCTATTAAGCTTAGGTCCATTTTACAAGTGTAAAAGTAAACAACCTGAGGAGTTCTAATAAATATTAAAGACATGTATTAAAATGAATAAGACTTCTTTCCCCTTCGTACAAAAACATTGGACCCTTAAGTTTCAATCCTAAACAAAAGCAACACATAAAATAGAATAATTTTTATTTAAAAGAAATGACTGCTGCTACTGTTTAAGGATTTAGTAAGGTCATATTAGTGAGGGTTCACTGCAAGCATCAGAACACTATCAACCTTTCGCTGGAACTTTGGCCCAAAGAAAGCAACTGATCTACCAAAGAGGAAAAACAGTTCTAGGAACTGCGAATATTTATATCCTCAGGTTATTTTATGAATATTTCAAAACATTTTCGATAAAAGCAGAGAATAGTGCTTTTTACATTGTTAAAATATATTACAGAAGAGTAATTCTATTGTAACACCAGAGCTGATTGAAAAAAGAAATCTCATTATCATTCCAACTAGAAGCTAGTTATTTTATATCTTCACTTTATTGAAGAAGAATTTGTTATTGTTTAAACTAAATCTTAAATCGGTTCTTTTAAAAACCTTTGTTGACAAAGATAGAAATAGATTTTCTCTCAGTTATCTGCTGTAACTTTATATACATATTGTGCATATTTAAACTAACTAATATTTTATACATAATGAAGAAGCATTATTTATTGGTTCTAAAACAAACTTAGTCATTATATTTAAAACAGTTTGTTTCTTCATATTGTGTTACTGAGAGGTGATACAACCCATTTAATCACAGAATGATATAATTATCCTTAGGTTCATTACTTCAATTTACTACACGGATGTCTCAGAACTCTTTTCTGGTTTCTCTTCATTGCAATTTTGCTTCATGTTTCATCTTTAAGCTCTTGAATTTGAGAGAAGTACTAATTTCTATAATTACAATAAATTTCTGACATATTCTTAGATTTATTATGGAAATAGAAAATCGTTCTTGTTCCAAACCTCTGGACAAACTATAAGCAGATGGAATGAAAATAAATGTATTCTAAATTATACAAATTCTTTAACAATTCTATTCTTATCATTAAATAACCCTTTGAACATTCCCTAAATCATTTTTGACAGGTAAACAAATACACAATTTTCTCACTTCTCTGAAATAAACGCCTTAACCATGGAGTAAACAATAGAAGGAACACATATTTTCCATGTCATGCATGTACGTATGCAATTCCGATTCATTTTGAATCTACAAATTAAAAACATTTTTTATTTTATGGAAGATGAATCACCAACAGCATAGGTTTTCTTGAGTATGTGTTGTTACTCAACTGTTCTTAACATCAACAGGCCATTAACATTTTTTAGCCTAGTTTCACACATGTGATGAATACAAGCAAACAAATAATATATGTACATGAGTTACATTAAATGACTACAGCTCCAAAATCATAACGTATACAATTTGCTTAAATATATATTGGTTAACAAATACTATGAGATCCAAAGCACAAATAGCCCAGTAGCTATTTAACAAAACAAAAAAAAATATGTTACATAGACTATTAAACAATACTTAGGTAAAAATATATATCTTATGACTATTCACAATAGGTTTCATTTGTACATATAATACTTTCATTTCTGTTAAATAACAAACATTGATTCGTATATTGTTTTTGTACAAAATGGCAGTTTTCACTACTATCACTTTTACCATACAACACACTTTTCTTTGGGATTCATTTTTGAGCCAGCTGGGCATTTGAAGACATCTGCAAATTCTGGAAGATTTGAAAGGGAGCCAATTACCCTGTATCTAGGAGTAGCATGTGTATCTTTTTCGACTTGAAGATTTGTAGCTTCATCGGTGCTAGCTGAACACCAGACCTACAGAATAAAGATTTTGAACTAAATAAGTATAATTTCTAAGCATTTGTATTTTATATAGTATATATATAAAGCACAATTTTTTTGTCGCAGGGATCTATTAAAGAGAGAGGAAGCTTTAAGAGTACTTGCTTCACTTTCAACTAAGCATATTGAAACTTTCAGTTTGATAGCATTATAAAAAAGTCTGCCACACAGGGGCTGCATAATTTAGCAGATTTTCCTTGCACCACATGTAATCTCATCTCACTATATAATTTCTGTTTCTAAGTATAAAATCTGATGAAAGAAAAGAGGGGGTCTAAAGTCTAAAAACAAGAAAGTATGAATAGCTATCAAAATCAAATATTCATAGAATCAATATTTCAGAAGTTCAGGCTAACTTTAATTTTAGTCCTCGGACTGTGACAAAGCAGCTGAAGAAGGCAATTGAAGAGTTACTGAAAATTAGGATTTTCAGATGAACAGTTTGCCCAGCCAGGAAGTTTGTGTGATTAGACAAAATTTTGTTTATGAGTTATTTTGAGGACTTTTTTGATAGGTCAGGGGAAATTTCATTTGGGCTGAGGGTATATATAAGGGATTAGATCTAGTGCATGTGGCTCAGGTTGGACGTGTGGGTTAAGGCGTTAGTCTTAATCTCATATGGTAGACCTACAGTGGTGGGTTCAATTCCCGCTATGGGTAGTAGAAATTTATTTGATGATGGACTCATTAAATGAATTCCTTAGTCCTACCCTGTCTGGAAAAGGGTGGTTCCCTGTAGATAACCCGTCCCAATTAGCCAAAGTAGCATAAAGTGGGCGTTAATAAATGCAACAAGACAGTCAAAGTCAAGAATTTTCAGAAGCGAGAGTATTGCTCATTGAGCATCGATAATCTCCTCAGCAGTCAGCTAATCAGATACTATCTCCTACTATCCTGCTGGTCTATACTTAGAAAGCTGACTTTAAAAGGTAAATTCCCTTTTTTTAGAATTTTGAAGGTGCCTCTCTCGGTTTAAAAATATTTATTAATATTTGTTTAATTGATTTAGTTTGAATATATTTATATTTTTTAAGATTTTGATCTCCATTGATTGTTGGTGGAATTTTCTTCCTTAATTTCTTTGTAAGTGGTTTGGCTGTAAAAAATTATATTTTTTAGCTTCCACTGTGGACTTCTACAGCCAGATTGCTACGTCTTTTTAGTGGTTGCAACCGAGTAAATGATATGAAATTATTACTTACACTGGTATTTAAGAATTTAGCAGGGTAAAAACACTAAGAAAATAAGTAAGTGGTTTTTAAATAAAAAGAAACACACCTGAGCAAAACTAAGGAAAAATAGCTGCTTGTGAGTGAGATTTAGGGCTGGAAGGGCTGGTTCTTCTGAATTTGTTTTTACCCAATCATTGTAGGCTCTGAATGCAGCCTTTAATCCCCCATTATCAGCAATGTTTTCTCCTGCAACATTATATATGATTACTCACTTTGCACATGTATATTTAATGAAATATAATTTCTATTTTCATGTACATATAAAAAAAAATAAATGAAAGTGTTGTGTTATAATGCATTCGAGATGGAGAGGCCTCCTATCAAGAGATATCTGACAGTTGTACTAATGCGCCAAAAGTATACTTATTAACTCACCTCCTTATGCAAAGTAAAAAAGAAGTATTGTAATCGTGAGAAATTTTGATTTTCCCATTTCAATTTCAGTTTTTAAAAGAATTTTCTTTTTTGCCCCTACCTGAACCCATTTTGACTAATTTAAACATGGCATCTGTACTTTTGCATGTATCTCACATAACTCAAAAACAACCAGACTTGGAAAGTTGATATTTCATATTTTGGACTCTTGTAATATAGTTGTGCACCTCCCCTTTTGATTGAAATCGCCTGAAAAGGAGGGGGTGGGTGGGTTTAGGGAAGGGCATAAATAAAAAATTGCAAATTTCTTAGTACCTATTAGAAATAAAAAAGGTTATTATAGGACCTTTTTGTTATCGTGAGAGATCTATAGTTTATGTCCTATGATATTTTTTATCTGATACAAAAGAATGGAGATATCGCATATCACTTTCAAATGGAATCATTTTATATGTTGTGCTTAAAATCATTTTGTTTATTTTATTTAATTGGAGCACAATGAAGTCATGGCTACATCAGATTTGAATCTTTTGGGGGTTTTGTCCCCCTAGTGTCAATCTATTTCCAATGAGAGACATTCATGGACACAATTTTAAAAGGATATGTGAGGAATTTATATAGCTCACATTCTTATACTTTCCAAATACATCTTCAATGCTACTTGTATTTCCTTTTGCATGGCTAAGTTGAACAGATTGGGAAATAAAAAAAACACCTTGTTTCACTCCTAAATAGATATTGAATCCCCCTTTGGATCAAGGACCAAAAGTGGGTGCTTTTCAAGAAACCCAAGCTCCACCATTATTTTCCAAATACTGCTACAATCAACTGTATTGTGCACTATGAAGTTGATGAATAGAGGGGTGGGATGGTGGTACAGGGCATAAACCTCCCCCCTTCCAGATGTGCAGAATCTACATCCAGCGGAAGCCTACTAAAGTTGTTTCATTAGAGTTTCTCCAAGTGTGGTGGCTAGTAGATAACCTTTCCCAACTAGCTACAGTAGCATAAAGTGAATGTTAAATAAATAATTATAATTCGGTCTGAATGGTCATGTATATTGCATAAAGTATTTATAATCTAAAATTTTGATTATCACCCTTCATCTGTGATATTATTTACCTAAAGTCTGCTTTCCATTTAGGTGCTTGTTGTTGACTTGGTAATTCGAGTACTGCGTCACTACACATTCAGTTTGCTTTTTAAATCTTTCAATTGTTTTATTATTCCACCATTGGTGCATGTTTCCATATTTATCATATTCTCTCCCTAGGAAAAAAAAAATAAAAAATAAGAAGTTGTTTGTTGCTTTAAGTATACAATAAATGACACTGATTGACAAAAATGGACTTTTTTTTCTTTCACTAGAACTAAAATAACATTTTTCATGCTGAGTTCAAATAAAACTTTAGTTTTTCTCCTTTAGTCAGGAATTTTGTGCGATATTCATTTGAATTTTGATAATATTTGAAAAAAATCGATCTAACAAAATTATAACTACTCATTCTGACTTACCCAGAAAGTGGTAATAGTGATTTTAGGCATATTTTGCACCTGGAACATCTCTCTTCTTGGTCCAACAGTAGCCAACCAGCATATTGGAACCCCACTTGCCTTGGTACCTCTTCTCCATAGTAATTTGCTGATGAAAATGCTCACCATGCTCATCACTGACAGCTCCAAGATTTTCGGGGAAGAAGTCTAAGTGAGAGTCCAGGAAGTGAATTTTGTATTGGCTTCATAAGTAGGATCATTTTTATTGTCATCTGAATAATTTTCAGTTTCCATTAAGTCGGATTCAGAGTTATCACCTAAGGTCGTATCTGCATATATTGGTACAGGGAACTGTTCATTGCATAAGACGGGTCTTATTGCAGATTGCAAATTTGGATACTTAACAGTATACTTTTTTTATATATGATTCCTTTAATATTTGTCAAATAGAAATAACAGTGATGATATGATCCTCCGGTTCCCTCAAAATCATGGAATTACAAATGGCATACAAATGTTTACCATTTTTTTCACCCTATCAGCAATCTAACACATGAAACACAGCAGGGGGTTCAGTTCTTATCAAAATCACCAGCCTGACAGCCAAATTAAAGTTGATAGCACTTCTTTACGAATGGGGTCAAATTTTGCCACTCAGACTTGAAGGTCAGCACACCACAAATACAGTAGGAACTGCCTACATTATTTACACACTTTCTTAGCATGATGAAAAAACAAAGCACTAAAACACTACTTACACAATAAACTTCTAAAAAGAAAGAAAGGAAATATTTCACTACTGAACAAGCTCACAGTCAGTTCAATACTGACACATCACAATGTCAGATGAAAAGACCTGACCATGTACAAATATGAATGAACTTGTACAGCCTTGTTTTATGGTGCTTCAGCATAATAAAAAATAAAAAATTCCTTAAATACAGCTTGGATAAAATCGATACATATGAGGTAAAGGTACCTATGATAGGTTAAAAAACCCGCTAAAATCAGATTTTAAAAAGTAGCTGTCTCAAAAAATTGGCACTACATATCTGGATTCTGTATGAAAAACTGCACTAAATTCACTATTCAGATTTTTTGTGAAGGAAACCTTGTTGGCCAGTGTAATTAGCTATTGCATAGATAGAAATGGTGTATCATTTGCTTCACACATTTCCTGTAAATAAAAGAATTTTTCATCTGTTTTCATAACTTTCAGTCGAGACTGGCTGATCATCAAAAATGCTTGACAAAAATTTACTAGTGTGATGGTCTCCACTGACATTCATATGAAGAGTATTGTACTGGTTTATCTAACCCGTCAATGGATATAACACTTTTATCCTATTTATAAATTCAATCCTCCCTTCAAAATATAATAATAAAATCATTTATTGTTTTAATAGTAATATCTTATACTAAAGGTTACCTTACCTTGATCATCAAAAGCATGAGTAAGTTCATGACCCATAACGACACCCATTGCCCCAAAGTTGAGTGCTTGCTGATGGTTAATGTCATAAAATGGCGCTTGTAGAATCCCTGCTGGAAATGCTATTTGATTTCTGTTGGGAGTATAGTAAGCATTTACTGTAGGAGGAGTCATGTTCCACCTGAGAAGTAATGAAAATGGTTTAGTTACTCTTATTTATAAATGTTGAACATATTATATTTATGGTATACAGTGTGTATATGCTGTTGCAAGCGATGGAAACAGTGAGTAAATACCAAGCCTTTTGGCTTTAACCACCACTCAAGTATACATTCCCACCAACCAGCTCATAGTAGGGAAGGTCATATAACAATTACTACCTAACTTTCCCCAGAATTTCAGCCTCCTCATTGTAGATGAGATGATATCACTTGTAACCAAGATAGCTACGAAGTATCTTCCAAATCCCTTTTAATACTTTTATTCTGAGAATTCAACAATCACCACCATGTCTGCAATGACAACTGCAATCGGATTTGGACACCTCCTTTTAGTGTCTGAACTCACTGACTCTTGGCAGGGGCTGCTTCCTGTGCTACCATTTTGGTTTAAAACTCAACTCCTCGAATTGTAGTGGGCTTAGAACAGCAAAGGTGGCAAAGGACCTACTCCAATGCCAGTTTTTCTCTAATCCTCTAGTAAGAGGAGGATGTTGCCTCAATGACCAACACGGACTGCAGTATTTAGCATTAAGTAAGTAAATAAATTTAAGTGTGCAATGCTATTGCGTATAATTAGAACTCTAATAGCAAAACAGTGTAAAACTTTAGAAAATAGCAGATATGTCTATCATCTTAATTTTAAGGCTTTTGATGCAATGGCACCTCAATACAACTTTTGACGGGCTTGATAATGGTGCCCTCACATTGAAAGAGATTTCCAGGTTTGTAACTAACCCCTCCCCTCCTCCCATAATACTGATGAATTTAACCAATAGTCACAGTTCATTGGAGTAAATGCGTTATTTGAATTTGATTAAACAAAACCTAACACTCAATACTTGGCTGAAATTTTCTTTCATGGAATTGGGAAAACTAGTATGTTATAAGTAAAATTTCGTTAGTTAATGAATTCACCCTTCCTCAGCCAATTGTCTTAAGTAAATGTCACTGCTTGTGATGATATTAGCAAAATTCAGGGCAAAGACAGACAGAATCTAACTTGATAGATCTTTAAGATCTCCTGGTTCCTTAGCTGTTGCACTCCAAGAATTGATCTTAATGAACTTCATCTAAAGGGGAAGTTATTTTTTTTAAATAAGCAAATAAATTATCTAGTGTTTTTAACCTTGCTCATACCTGGTTCTATTTACTGGTTGTCCTAGTTTTCTCAGGTTTTGTTTTAAATTATATTTATTTGCATTGATATTGTTTTGAAAGTATGTATTTTCACTAACATTCAAGTCATAATACTTTTCATCGAGTTGTTTAGGGTCTAAAATGTAGTCAGGAAAACCTAGAAATAAAAATAAAAAGTTAACATTAAGCCATGCACAACAAGATAAAGATTTTTGGTTTTGTTTTATTGAAATTTACCTATCATGTCACTTATGGCATCCGCTTTGCTTTCAGCAAGTTTTCTTGTTTCGTCATCCATCCACGATAATTCCTTTAGGTTTTCCTTAAATGCAGTTCTAACTCTGTTAATCATTTGCTCAGCCTGAAAAAATAAAATTAAAATTGCAATTTTTAAATTATTGATTTTTGATTAAACCCTGGCGTAACATCATTTTTTCTTAGACCTTTTTGATTCAGATACATCAGTAGACTATATCTTTTAGACAATAAGGTAAAATTTTACATTTTAATAGACAGAATATTATTGACAAGCTCACTGTAATCTCGTTATTTATTTCAGAAGAGTACTTTTGGTTTCTCCAAAGAACATCTTCCATCTTGCAATGCTTAAAGAATACAGTACTTTATTTTTTATATTACATTAAATTTTATCTATATGTATAATTCAACTCCCTTGCACATTATTTGATTTTGAATTCTCAAGTATTCAAAATACTTAAGAATTAAAATTCAAAATTGTGGATCGATATATATTTAAATTTGTCATCAAAGAATCAATTGAAATTCTAAGGTTTAGAGACATAATGAATATATATTAATGAAAAAGACAATAATATTTCCTTTCTATACAATATTTATTTCTTGTGAATCATCACTGAAACCATTTCCTAATTTAATTCGATAGAATCAGAATATAAAAACCAATTTAAACTGATATAATTTTTAATTAGAAGACTTATAAAGCCTCTTATATGAATTAACTCATATTTAGAAACTTTTAGAAGTGCAGTGTATGAAGGCCATGATATATATGTGTATGAAAGACAATACAAGAGCTGGTGATAATTAAAAGTGTGTCACGCTGGAGTTGCATATTGATGAATGACACATTGGTCATATCACCAACTATTCTGTATTTCTTCCGTTGAAGAAGCCTAAGTAAACAGAAATTGAAATGTATGCAGCAAATGAGCCTATTAGTGCTTCAGTTACTTAAATAATAGAAGGGGCTCAGGTTAGCCATGCAAGTTAAAGCGTTGACCTTTATCTCACATGGTAAACCTAGAGTGGCGAGTTCAATTCTCGCCTGGGCAAAGGAAATTATTTAGTGACGAAATTCATTAAATAACGTCCTAAAATCCCACCCTGGCTAGAAAAGCGTGGTAACCTGTAGATAACCCATCCCGATTAGCCTAAGTTGCAAAAAGTGGACGTTAATAAATAAATAAAATAAAAATAAATAATAGATAATTGTAATTGGGGGTTTACTGAAGGTTGAAAGCATAAAAATACAAATAAATCATTTAATGTTCAAAATAAGAAAAAAAATGTATTGGACACAATTGTAGAAAATTGAATATTTAAGAAGATTGGTACCATAATATTTTTTGACTTGATGAGAACTGATATATTGAATTCTCACTCCTTTAAACCCCCCACTTTTCCTGGTCAGTTTTCAGCCTTTAGTGTTGAATGAAATGGTTAAATGCATCTCAAATAGTAAAGGCTCATTGAAAAAAATATTTGGTATTTATGTTTGGAATAAGATGCTGATGATATATTGGCTTATTGTTTATGTGCGATGTCTAAAAGTGGGGAATTACTGAAGGTTGAAATAATAATGATCAAATATCTCTGTTAATATTCCAGATAGAGAAAAAGTGTATAAAACAACATTTATAGAAAATTAAATTTTCCAGATTGGTTATATATAATTTTTAAATCCGACTGAAAATAACCAGGGTTTTTTTTTAATTTTCAATTTTATCCCTTCCTTTATATATATCATCTCCTAAGAATGCTTGGTGGATATTTGAAGAAATTTATTAAAATTGCATCATATGTACAACTTTAATAGCTGATTTCCCTATCTATCTATTTAGAGGAAAATCTAAAAAGTCTGTCTTCTTCACTTAAAACTACTTTAATTATAGTATGCTCCCTGATTCTCCCATTTTCAGGAGAAAAATAGCTCTGGGGATAGGTGCTTGAACCTCTGAAAGTAATTAATATGCAAATAAAGCAGTTGTCCCCTTTCTCATATTTTTTAATATTGTTGTTGATACCATTTTGTTGGCGGAAGTGGAATACATTTCTATTAACAATAATGAGTACTACATTCTCTTTAATAAACATTTTCTATTTCTTCAAAAGATGAGTTTCTGTTGGCCACTTAAATAATCAACTTCAAAGCCTGACTCAAGGACACCTAAGAAGCAGATTAGGCATCTTTTACATACATTTAAGGAGATTTTGTTTAATATCTGCTCCCAAAAAGTTGTTCGAATGTCTTACCTAAGAGATAATGAAAACAAAGTCAGTTCAAAACTATATTTTATATATATATATATATATATATATATTTGTCTGTCACCACTCAAGCAATCACAATTTTTGTTTGATTGTTATTTAAAGTTGTATATAAAACTAAAAATCAACCTCATTAACGTCTAAATTCGGATGAGTGGGAGGTGGAGTTTAGAGTAGAGAATTTCAAAAGTTCATAATATCTCTGTTATTATGGGTCGGGTCAAAAATTGTATAGAACCAATCTTATTGAAACTGAAATGTGTTATAAATGCTGTCTTATAAACTTTTTCTCTATCTTGAATAGTAATGGATATATTTGCATTTTTTAATTTTCAGCCCCCCCCCCCCACTTATATTCATCACACTTTAATTATAAGCAAATACATCATAAAATGTCATATTCCAATCTTAACAACAGACCTTTACTATTTGAGACACATGCAAATGCGTTTTGTGATGGCATTATCTATTAGATTTTATGTTCTTAACTCAAAAATATTTATTTGATCTATACTATACTTAATGTTTAACAATTTCAGTCAACATGAAATCTCAAGTTTATCAACTGCTGAAATAAGACCAGCAGGAGGGTGGGGGGGGGCTTTAAAAAGGGGAATTTCCAAAATTCAAAATAATTCAGTATTATGAGTCGGATCAAAAAAAATTTATAGAACCAATCTTGTAAACATAGTGATGCTACGATTGTTGTAGTGTACATTTTTTTCGTTACTCAAATATGCAGAGAGTTTTTCATACTTTCTTGTTTTGCAGCCTTCAGTAAACCCCCACTTCTACTCATTTTTTATATAGAAATAAAGAATCTGAATTGGGAAAACTGATTATTTTATGTATCCCCTGCATGACAGAATTTTTGTTAAACATCAAGACACTTTTTTGTTTAAGATCACTTCTAACACTAATAATTTTTAAATTAAATGTTTTACAGCTATATTCTATAAACGAATATCTTTTACAAGTTTGTTAGATTTTCCCTGCTCACCATAATTTTAGATTTTCCATGAAAAGCTTCTCTCACGTAGACTGCTCCTACTGCAAACCCTAGGACATTATTTGTATCAGTAACACAGTACCGCCATGACTCTTCACCACCTTCAGTTCCTACAAGTGCTTTTCTTAAACCCTTGTATGCATCTCGGAACGGCCTTGAAAGGCATGCTGTCAAGCTTCTAACTGTTTGCCAGATTAGGTAGTTATTCAGTACTCTGAAATAATGAATGCATTTATAAAATAGTAATTTCTATAATATTTATAGCTTAAATAAAATAACCTTAAATATACTGTAAAAGTTTCCTCCGTGTTAGATGATTTGGTCAAGAACTAAGAAGAAGAAACAAAGGACGAGGACACTGCATCCTACAAGATGTTGGAGAGACATCTGAGATTTTTCTATAAACCGTTAAAAAAATGGATATCGTGCCTCATGGTATTTTACAGTAACATTAGACCTGATAACTGGGCAGCATTGAATTGAGTTATTTTTCACAAAATGTTCAATTTTTAATTCCAGAAATGTATAAAGGATTAACCAGTTTTTTTTCGTTTACTCCCATTATAATCCTCAAGTTTTTGTTAATATTACACACTACTTACCAGAAAGTATTTCAAACTTGTCTGTATTCATTGAAATTTAAACATGGAAACAAACAGATTTCTTTTGAGAGTTTAAGCTCAGACATTGAGAAGCTGAAGCTGGACATTTGGAGAGAGCGTATAAAGGAATGCACCATTCAACATTGATTTGTAAAGATTTCTGTTTCAGATATAAAA
Organism: Riptortus pedestris; assembly: GCA_019009955.1. Classification (NCBI taxonomy): domain Eukaryota; kingdom Metazoa; phylum Arthropoda; class Insecta; order Hemiptera; family Alydidae; genus Riptortus; species Riptortus pedestris. The sequence continues at coordinate 52,133,981 of CM032232.1, forward strand.
TTTGAAAATCAAGCATGAGTAAGACATTTATCTTTAATTGACAATAACAAAGTCCTCAAGCTGTTATACTGTTACATGATAAATAAAATTGGAAAATTCAAAAAGCTGAATTTATGGGCTCACTGATCATCAGGAATAGGAATAAAAGTTCCATTAAATGGTTTGAACCCGTAGGGTCACTTGTTTGGCAAAACACTGAACCTTTTCTCTTACAATAAAAAATGGAGTTTATTTGACATTTAGAGTTGCATCAGGGCAGTAATTCAATGCTAACAAAAGAGAAAATTGGGGAACTTAAAGGAATAATTTTCCAAAAATGATTCCAAGTTCCCAAAATTGTTTTTGTTTTCTGCCAAGAAAAAAAAAAACAGCAAGAAGAGTATAGGACAAGAAAACAAATATTTCATTTTCACAATTTTCTTTTTTTAAACAAAGAAATATTTACCATGAAAACCAATATTTCATTTGAGGCAACTTGATCCATCTTTATAGAGATTGTTGATGGAGCAGCATGGTGATAATTGAGTACCACTACATAAGTTTTGGAAGATTTGATACACATTAGAGCAATATCATACATTATCTCTAAAATTCTACATCAGCAGATTATTGAGTAATTTTATTGAACTTAAAAAAATGTTAACATTTCTCTCTCATATAAAATAAAAAGCCATTCACGTTTTGAAGAATAACTGGCCATTTATTAATGTAACAAGGTTATATATTACCCAATAGATTTAAAGAAAATAGTAAGAAAGTAATGATAATAAAAGTTTTTAGAAATGTCTTTAGGGATTAAAAACTTACATTTTACCTGTTGAGTTGGTTTGGTATTCTTCTATTATTGTAGTTAAGTTTGCTAAATATTTTGGTGCATAAACAACAATTTTTTCTTTACTTGTGATCTTTTTCTGAACTATTCTTAACGCATCACTGAAGTAGCTAATCCATGATATCTGGAAAATTTATTTTTGCTTTATTACTTTTCTGATGTATTAATTAATTAATATTATATTTCTATGAATAAAATATTTACAAAAGGAGCTAAGTCTTGAAGTTCAGCAATAGACATAAGATTATACATTTTCTCTTCGTCTCTTCTCTCTTCAGAAGGAATTGTAATTTCTGCAAGACGTGTTTCAAAGTCAATAACATCTTTCATCATTTCTCGGGTTTGATTTCTCTCGCCACCAAGCAGAACGCCTATCTACAAAACAATAAAATATTTCCTTAAAATTATTTAATAAATAGCTAATAAACAAGAATTGCCAAAGGGACGGGTATGGTAGTGGTTTCTGGTCCACGAAAGAGACCACTCAGGGACCCTTTTCGACTCTTCACAGGATTGAGAAATTAGAGGATTTTAAAGGTTTATTTTATTTATTTTTTTCCACTTACTAAGAATTAAATTTCATTAAAGACCAAGGATTCATTCTGTATAAAAATAAATACAATAAAAAATAAGTGTGTAGGTCCAAGTACCTGTTGCATTTGCCTGTCGAATTCTATGTATAACCTTCATCAATGATTGATGAAAATACATTTTTTCAGGGAACTTGGGACCCTATGAAGTTTTTGGTGAAACCAAATAAATTAAATCATCAGTTTAGTCTCTTCTCACTCAATATTGCAGTATCTTTACTGAATATAAATACCTAATCTTATCTAATGTTGGCATCTTCAAAACAGCAGTTATAATGTGTTATACTTTTTAAGTACTTTCATATCCTTAAAATTTATTATTTATATATGTCCACTTTATGCAACTAAGTCTAATTCGGAAGGATTAACATGCTTTCCTAGCCATTGTGGGACTAAGGATTTTACTTAAAGAGATTGTCAATAAATAAATTCCTATTATTCAAATGGGAATCAACTCCATGATTCTGGGTTTACCAAGGTCTTGAAGACCAATGCCTTAGCTCACATTACTATCCGGAGCTCACACATCCTTAAAAGAAAAATGAAAAAGGCGGCAGCAAAGTTGAACAATAAATTAAAACTGATTAAATTCTTCGGAAAGTTGAGCGAGCCAGTGAAGAAAAACTTATATCCAGCTGTATTAGTTCAGCTAACTATTGTTTTCTTCCTAGTTATCAGGCTGCACAGAAAAACTTAAATATGTAAGGACACCTATAAGACTGAAGTTAACTAAGAACTAATAACTTCTATTTTTTTAAAAAAATAATTATAGTTTTGTTATTGTAGACCATGAACAGTTGATTAATTAGTCAAAAATAAATTTTAACCAAGCTCAGGGAATTGAGGCCGTGTGGTTCTTACTAATTTCTATGACCTGATTTATCCCTTTTATTAGCATCATCTGAACCATTTGGATCCGATAAAGAATAAAATCCCATGGTACGAACTGCACAGCTATGGAAAGTACAGCCAAATTTCATTTCTTTTTTTGTTCCTTCACAAGCAGTCATTATCTACTTGGCTACTTATCATCCTTCCAAAATTTTATTGCCTAAAACTATTTTCTTAATCCACTAAATTAATATACCTATATATTAGAAGATATTTGGCTACAAGTATTTTTTTTATAGGAACATAATCAGAATAAATGTAATGAAATAAATATTACAGACAAAATGATATTTATTTATAAGAGGAGGAAATGATAGGCACCTACCTCAGTCATATATTCCAGGTAAGCATGAAGTATTTTCTCATTTGCCGTTGCATTTAAATAAGTGTCCCTAGTGGGAAGAGTTAATCCTGCTTGATCTACCTGGGAAAAATAATTATATGACAACCAATGTCGTAAATATTATGAGTTATGAAAATTAATTCTATTATAGTAGTACTAGAATTTTTGAACCTGCCAAACATTTTCATATGTGCTGTCTATGGCAAGACCCATATGTTAATGGGTTTCTATGCTTTTTGCCCTGTCACATTGAAATGGCAGTTTGTGGAATTAAAAATTTGTTTGCACCAGAAATCGCTAACATGAGTGTGGTGTGATGCACCAAATTGCTGAAATACAGGATCACATTTTTTTTTTTTTTTTTTTTTTTTTAGGAAATTTTCTTTAAAGGTAATTAGTTACTGAGATTGTATTGTGACACAATCTTGACAATTGTTTAGCAGATTTCACATGAGGGAAATCAGCTGATGAGGTTTTACTCATAATGTCATCATTGAAAAATTTCATCAAATGATCATCAATATCAAAAGGTATGTTCAAAATAATATAAATATAGCATCTCATGCAAAAATAAACATCAAGTTTGTTAACAGCTGAAATTGTCCCAGTGGGATGAGGGTTTAGAAAGGGAGAAAATTCATATCTTTGTTATTATGAATCGGATCGAACCACTTTATATAATTAATCTTGTTACAAATTTCATGTTTTATAAATGCTGTTCAATACATTTTTTTATCACAAATATTAAGCAAAATATTTATATTTGTGTGTATCCCGCCTTTAGTAAACCCCCACATATAATTGTCTGATTTTTACTTGAAATAACTGAGCCATTCAATGACCTGTGTGACATTTCATCATGTGGGAAAGCTGCTTAGTTTGTGCAGCCCTTGGGGGGTGGGCATTTTCAATTACCCGTCATTCTTACCAGGGGGAATGACAGAAATGATATCTGTTCAAATTGAGATTCATGGGTTGATGAGCAGTATGGCTTCAATTTTTATTTGTTCAATACCATAAGCATATATATATATATATATATATATATATATATATATATATATACAAATACACATACACATCTATACGAGTGTTAATACCCACTCTGGGTATCTAAACAAATTTTACCTCAGGCTTCATTTGTGTTTAGAGATTGATACTAATGAAATGTGTAAAACTGCAGTTCATTATACCTGTATTATGTGTAAACTTGAATTTCTGTCATCTTCTTGTACAGCCCATGAGAACAAGCCACCCATATTGTATCTGTTTTGTAAAATCTGTAATTAAGGGAAAAAAATTATGATAATGCAATGGTTAATTCATTGAATTAGAGCTATTTTTAAAGCAAATATATGTTGTAGCTATAAATGCTATTTTAATAAAACATATATAATATAAGTAAATTTTTTATAGAAAACAAAAAAATATTTGACATATCCTATTATGTTTTGTTAACATTTAATGGAAATAAATACATTTGATTTCATGGACATATTATCCTGTAGAGTTTTTAAACTATGCTAGCTATTAATATTTAACCTTTTCTGATTCATTTCTGCAATTTACACTTCCTTTAAATTGAATAGCCATAAATAATATTATTAATACATATAGAGCCATTTACTTGCAAAGAATTCTGAAGACTCCATTTTTCCACACTAAAGTTCCCAGCAATACTCCAGCCCCCAACTTCCTTCAGTAGATCCAGCATTGGCTGTGCTCCAAGAGCTTCTATTGTCTCATTAGAGTCCATACATGACAAATAATAGAGCTTAGCTTTTTTTTCAGCCTTGGACTTCAGCTCAGTATACGGTTTCTCTAAAAATTTAATTATCTTCAATCGAAAATGTTAATTATAAATAGAATGTTATGGAACAGAAAAGGTATCACTTTTCAAATTCATTGAATTCATCAGGATAAATAATAATTATAACATAATAAAGAAATATTCATGTAGTAGAATGTTATGATACCAATTTTACTGATAAATGGAAGTATAAAATCTTGTTTCTGGAAGTATCTATTGATAAAATTAACTTTAATGTCATAAATATTTCATTTTTAACTCATTTAACACGTTTTAAATTACATTTTTGAGATACTTTGGATTAAATAGTGAATCAAGTTATCACCTTTTAACTCAATCCAGTTATTATATATTTTAGGTTCTAGAGTTAGTATCACAATAAAACAATTTTGTATTGTTGTAGTACACACACACACACACACACACACACACACACACACCTCAATAATATGTGTGACAATGTGAATGAAAATATTATAGTGATTTTCTCTGTTATTATATTAACCAGTAAATTAATTAACTTTTATTTACGCTACTTGAAGAATAATGATATAATTAATTATTCATAAAACTAAGATAAGGCATACCTAATGCATTTTTTACAATTAGTTGGTTCCTTTGGTCAAGTTTAACAAATGTTCCCCACATTGACTTCCCGTCTGGGATGGGGTTCTCTTTAATCCAATTGCCACAAGCAAACTGGTAGAAGTCATCACAGGGATCTATGGCCCTGTGCAAAAAATAGTTTGTAAGTTATTATAGAAATTACGGGATCCTAATGAAAAATATTAAAGTTATGTGGCATGCGTAAATACGTAAAAATCAAAATTTTCTAAAACCCTAAAATATAGCTTATGGAGAATTCTATGGTAATTTTTATTTTTTTTTATTTTTAATGTGGCTCCTGGCACTAGTTGTGTCATTGCCACTTTCTCATCGCTTAGGGATAAGGGTTACCTTAATTCGACTTTATTATATTTTTACTTAATGAGACATGTTCCTCCATTCCTTTATGAAACTTTTAAATGAATTTGTGTTTTCCTTTGTGCTGACCATATCCGCAGGTTCAGGTGAATAATTATATACTGCCCGCATCAGATTGATTCTTGCCACATCATATTTTGTACAACTGATGAGAACATGCATTGCTGTTTCCTCGTTCTCTCAGCAGGAACATATCGGAGTATTTCTCCTTTTATATTTGTGCAAATAACTTGCGAAGTTGCCATGTCCTGTGAGCATTTGACTGGACCAGTAGTCTGGGGCCAGCCAGCTGCAAGCAAGTCTAGCAGCCACGCTTGGGAAAAAGTTCTTAGTCATTTGGCCTTTAGTTGTAGTCTGCCATCTTCTTACTCATTCAGCAAATACATGATTCTGTGCTGCTTCTTTTATTTGCTTCACACGATCCCTAACGCCCTGGTCAATATTGACTGATTCTGTCAGTATTCTCGGTGTAAAGCGAGGTAAGGGCCATCCCCTAATCATGCATCTTTCGGCAATTTTCCCTTGAATCAACAAGTCTATTGGTGCAGTTCCGGCGAGTATTTGGACAGCCTCATATGACATTGTGCGATAGGCCTTGGTGATCCTAATTATAACTTGCCGCTGGGCCTTATTCAGTGCTGCGATATGCCCTTTTTTCAATAGCGGTCCCCAAGCAGTAATAGCATAGGTCATGTTGATGTTTTCTTATTGTCATTTTATGCTTAACTCAATTTGAATTTAAATTTTCAACTTTAAAAAGTGATACAAATGAGTTTAAATTTTATGAAAATGATATTTTTTTTTTTTTTTTACAAAAAATAGCATGTACTTTAAACTAATTGGGGTTACATTTCAAAAGGTTATCATCATTTTTGCTCTGAAAGGGGCTCAGGGGCTAATTTGGTGAGCCTATCAAGGAAAGAATCCCCACTTATGGAACCCACCAAGATAGCCAAGGGCTTACCCTACAAATGGAGTTTTTGTTTTGAGTCGCAATTTAATATTGTTCCTATATTTATTAAGAAAAGTAATATATTTATGAAAAACTATGAAATTCAACAGATTTGGCTGAAGGGGTAATGGTCAGATTCGTAAAGCCACAAACTCATGATAATCATCATTCAGCCAACGGATTCTACAGAGAAAATATTATCCATCAGTTTTTGCTTTGGGAATTGATTTTCTATGATGAGTACTTATTCTTGTGCCTTTGTTTTTAGTATTATAGAGAAGACAACTGGAAACCACAGAATGTCTATGTGACCCTCTTTACCTGTGCACGGGGCTGCAGGGTTCTCAAAAATAATGTCAAAGTGCAGGATTTAGGTAAATTATTTACCTTATTCACTTTTATTATTGATTTAAATTTTTTAAACAAGGTATTATTGAAACAATTCAACTACCTTGTGTCTTGATCTTTACTTTAATCAATTGTATAGTTTACAATAATTTTTACAGTATGGTCAGTATTAATTGTGCAATTTGGGCTCAGATTAATCATGTGAGTTGAGGCGTTCGTCTTAATCTCTGGTAAACCTGAAGTCATGAGTTCGATTATCACCTGGGCAACAGGAATTTATTTAGTGGCAAACTCATTAAATTAAATCCTTAGTCCCGCCCTGAATAGAAAAGGTTGGTAATCTATAGATAACCCAACCCAAAGAGAAAAAAATTTAAGTTGTAGCTTCAATCATTGAAAACTAAGTCTTTTTATGCTTTTGTTTTCCTTTTAGCAGATTTCCCTTTAGAGAAATGAGTTATTGAGGTTGTAGTCATGATGAGATCGTTAGGAAACTCGATATTTCAACGTTTTGTCTAAAACTAAATATCAATTTCGCTAAGGCTGAAATCGGACCAGTGGGAGGGGGATTTTGAAAATGTTACTTGTCTTTGTAATTATAGATCGGATCAAAGCGTTATATAGATCCAATATCATTGTAAATTTAATGTACTATAAATGTTGTTCTAGCTTCATCTACCTTGAATATTAAACGAGGTATTTGTGATTTTCAGTTTCAGCGTTTAGTAGTAAACTTCCACTTTTAGTAATGGCACCTTTACATTAAGCGAATATTCATGAAACGTCTTATTCCAAGCATAAATACTAAATATTGTTTTCAGTAGATCCTTAAAATAGATGGGATACATGCAATAACTTTGTGTGATGACCTCACCAATTAAGATTTTATTTCATGTCTCGAAAATGTTTATTTGATCTATACCATACTCGATGACCGTTTCAGTAATCACCAACGATCTTAGCCATTAATGGTTGAAATTGGATCAGAAATCAGGGGGGTTTGGAAGTAGGCGATATTCGAAAATTCAATATATCTCCGTTATTATGAGTCGGATTGGAACATGTTATAAAAACAATCTTGTTAAAGTATTGGTGCTCTACAATTATTACTCTATAACTTTTTTTTTTTTGTAACTCAAATATTAAGCAAGTTATTGGCATTTTCTTGTTTCCAGCCTTACTTATTGATATTTATTTAGAAGTAGAGAACTATGGTGAGGTATGATATATATTACAAAGATATTATGAATTTTCGAAATTCCCTACTCTTAACTCCCCCTCCCACTTATCCGAATTTAGACGTTAACGAGATTGATTTTTAGTTTTACATACAAGTTTAAATAACAATCAAACAAAAAATGTGATTGCTTAAGCAGGAACAGACAAGTATGAGTATATGTATATGTATATATATATATATATATATATATTTGTTAATGGAAGATGATTAACTGCTCTGCTTTTAAATTAATTAGAGATGCATATACGGTTTACGGCATGACTAATATAATTTTAGTTGGCCTTATTAAAATAGCTGTATAAGCTCGTTAGAGATATGCAAACCTTCAATACACTAAAGGCTTGCGTGAGGCTTGGCAGTCCCGAGGCGTAGCCTAGCGACACGTGGAAACTTTCTAATTAGAAAGGCCCTCCCTCCTCCTAACTAGCACAGGTGAAATTAAACTAGTTAATTCGCCCATGTGCATGCATTTAGTGCCTAAGCAGTTCTGAAGGAGTTAGTCCTTCATGAACGACAACGATAAAGCTGGCTAGTGCAATTTTGATCATGGAACGAGTTATTAGCAGATTTCCCTTAAGGACATTTCAAGATTTTCATCAAATATATGTATATCATTATTAATTTATGTTCGCTATTTCCAATGAGTGCGTTGAGAAAACCTCTTTCTTGTTTTTTTTTTCGGAAATAAAATAAAGATACATGCCCCTTGTTGGACTATATGTGTAAAATATGAATATTATTATGATGAATATAAATAAATGATAAATGTTTTCGAAATCGTCCAAATTACATAATATGCATTTTTTAAAAATATTTATAAATGTTTATATATATATATATATGATCAATGAAACTATAAAAAGAATCGCAAACCTGTCTAGTGAAGAGATAAGGGAAGCTGCAGTCTTGACACACGTTTCAGTCAGGCACACCTCTGTCTCAGGCACTAAGAAAAAAATACACATTAGTTTAAACACTAAATTAAAAATATTTTTAAAAAAAATATATTATTAATTCGTTTATTTGAATGTTCAGAATTTTAATATAGTAGAGTGTTAATTGTAGCGTATTATATTTTACAGAATAGGGAATGAGAAAACTTAGACATTCCAATTAATTTATCCCTTGAATGAAGTCTTGATTTACCAATATTTAAATTATTAGTTTATGTTATACAATTATCCTAATGAAATCTGGGGATGTTATAAACAGTTTATGGTGGTAATTTGTGCATGTTTAGCCTTATTGAGAACGAACTCAAAGAATCAAGGCTGTACATTTAAAAATGAGAGTCTATGTTAATTCTAGAATTTTATCCTTAACACATATTGAATTTAAGTAAAATTATTAATTTTGAATTTATTGGCAGCTATATAGGGTCGATAAAGTTAAATACAATTTGCAGACAAATTAGTATTATAAAGAGGAAGGTTCACTGCGGACCTTTTAGATTTCAGATCTGCTCCGTTTTTTTGGAAAAATCTGCAAATAATTTTCTGATGGCACTGGAAGTTAATAATAAAGTAAATAACATTGTATCAAAATCAACATATGGCTCAGAATCTCCTTTGTTCTAAGCAAATCTGTGAGTAGATTAAAAATAAATAACTTTAGTGTTAACCACGACCAGTATTCACAATATCATGTGTAAGCTAATTAAAAACAGCATGCTCTTTTACTTTAGTTAGTAACACTGAAGATGGGCGATTTGTGCTTAAATATATTTGCAGCGGAAAGGGAGCTTCGTTTTACGGATTGTATCTTTTATAGATATTGTGTCAATGGATACGGAAATATCACAAAATAGAGTGATCTAATCTCAGAGAATATTAGAGCTGAAAAAGATATATTTTTAAAAGTAGAGAAGTGTGCAAGAAATTCTAATGATTACTCGCGATAACTTGTCTTAAAGAGTTCTTTTTTATTCTTTGTAGTTTTTATCGTACCTCTATGGAGTTCACATCTTGCACTTTTGTGTTCATAAACCAATATGGTGGCTGGTGTTTGAATCACTTGCTAACTCAGCAAATTCACTTCCGGACCCATTATCCTGCGGAATGCTAGCGGGGACATTCCCTCTCCATAGAGCGACCACGGAGTGAACGAAATTCCACAGAGGTTTCAACCAACCTTTTATTTTTCACTTGGATTCCTTTACAGACTCACGGCTTGTTTGTTCATCGGGACCGGAGGTACACCGAATTACATGGAAACTTTTTTTGCCCCATTCAAGCAAGGCGAATGAAAGATTCGTTCTTCGAACGTTGGGATGCCGGCGTGTTATCCACAAGTGTACCGTTTAAATGAGGTCAGTTACCTTTCCGTGAAAATGGTGTCATGACAGTCAGTGGAAAGCAAACATTTTTGAAAGAATTTACACATGTGCGGAATTTACAGTGGGCGAAAAGAGTATTTAATAATTATAAAAAATAAACAGCTACGAATATAGGGTTTAATTAATTAAAGAATCCACAAATTAAATTTATAAACATATTTCGATTTACGAACTTCTCTACAAAGGGTTTTCAGGTGTTAGACCTAATTATAAATTCTGTTGGTTGGTTATGAACTACTTGATCACGAGTCTGTGAGACTAATTTCGAAAAAAAAAACCAAATCAATTTATTTAATGTCGGTTAATTGTATATAGTTTGTAGTATAAAGTTAATTGTATTTAGGTTGTAGTTTAAAGTTAATTCTATTTAGTTTATAGTTTAAAGTTAATTGCATTTAGTTTGTAGTGTAAAATCAAATGTATTTAGTTTGTAGCGGCGAGGTACTCGCGAGTGAATAACCTTGACAGCTAGTCATAATTTCCATATGTTCGCGAGTATCTCACTGCTATACGTTGCTATAGAGAAGTCCATATAACTTAGTGAGGTTAGACTTAGAGTCTCCTATCAGCATTCGAATAGTGAACCGTGTTTTAGGTTACAGTGCGTAATTATTGATTGTGAAAACGGGAGTCTGAAGTATGGCCGTGGATGGACCTTTTTTGTTAATAACTTTATCATTATTTATTATTATTGTTAATATATTTGATTTAGTTAATCTGGCCTTCACTTCTTTACGTCTCGCATCGCCCCTCCACAAGTTTGTAGTTTAATATTAATTGTATTTAGTTTATAGTTTAAAGTTAATTGCATTTAGTTTGTAGTTTAATATTAATTGTATTCAGTTTGTAGTTTAAAGTTAATTGTAATTAGTTTGTAGTTTAAAGTTAATTGTATTTAGTATGCAGTTTAAAGTTAATTGTATTTAGGTTGTAGTTTAAACTTAATTGTATTTAGTTTATAGTTTAAAGTTAATTGCATTTAGTTTGTAGTGTAAAGTCAAATGTATTTAGTTTGTAGTTTATTATTAATTGTATTTAGTTTATAGTTTAAAGTTAATTGTATTTAGGTTGTAGTTTAAACTTAATTCTATTTAGTTTGTAGTTTAAAGTTAATTGCATTTAGTTTGTAGCTTAATATTAATTGTATTCAGTTTGTAGTTTGATATTAATTGTATTCAGTTTGTAGTTTCAAGTTAATTGTAATTAGTTTGTAGTTTCAAGCTAATTGTAATTAGTTTGTAGTTTAAAGTTAATTGTAAACAGCAGTTATCTCCGGGCAGAGAACCCCCCCCTTACCCAAAAAAACGGGGGAAAAATAAAAAAGAATGGGAAGGAGAAAAAGGAAGGAAAGGGGGGGGGGGTTGAAATAAAAAATATAAAGTAATATATATATATATATATATATATATATATATATAAAAGTCGGCCTAGCGTGCGTGTGTCTCCGACTTCCCATGATCGGGGAACTCAAAAACTGTCTGAAGAGTGTTGGGCATTGATGACCGTGATGTTTTTTGCCCAAAACAAACACTGAATTCAGTTCGTAGTTAAAGTTAATTAAAACTTTTATTTAATTTTCATTTATTTATTGTTTTTTCTCATCTTTAATTACTTGGTTGGAACTCCCCATCCCCGTCGAATAGTGAGTATATTTCCGTTAAATTTTAATGCGGTGAAATATTGCCTCATAACGGTATATACCGAATATAATAATCATTGCAATCAGAACTGTGGTGCAGAAAATAATTTTTAGTTTTAGTGAGAGTGCTGTATCCAATGTCACAGAATTCATAAAAGTCTATAAATTTTGTGATGCTGACATGCTTTCATATTCTTAAAAAGTGAAAAACTATTGTGCAATGTTATTAATAAACACATTGATGAATAACACCATTCAAGCTAACCTAGTGCTTAAATAAAAAAATTTTGAATGACTTCCTTGAACTCCTATTAAGCTAAACATAACAAAATGTGTCGTCCTGTCTGTGTACGGGATTTAAGAGTCATAATCGTTAGTCATCACGAGAGGCTGTCACACGTATATACTCGTTAGACTCCCGCTGACCCACAAGCGCTTCATTACTAGCACGCTCTAAAGGCAAACTCACCAACTAATATTCTCCCTTGACGAGGATGGAACCTGTACCTATTTTTATGCTAAGCGTACACTGGGGGTAGTGGTAGATGTACCCACGTCTTAACCCACATGGCTAACGGTAGGCATTTCTTTAGTTACCGGTTCGTCAATAAATAAATTCCTATTGCCGAAGTTAGGGCATACCAAATGATATTATGACTAACGCATGGCTAACTTGATACCCATTGAGGTAACCTCTACGTCGAATGAGACATAACGCAGAATGAAAATGTGCTAAAAACTTAATGTTCTTTTAAATTAAAAAAGAGAATGAAATTTCTCTGGAAGAGGGAACTAATAACCTGGATGGCGACCTTCAGGTGAGACTTAGCAATGACCTTCACCTGTTGCCCCTGACAAAGCAGGTCATTGCGGTCTCCATTCCGTTCCACCTCATCACTCTCGGCTACTTGCTTGACCCAGCAAAATCTGTAAAATCCAGGGCTTTGGGTATTGAAAGGGTCACTATGTTTTAAGTCAGTCTTCTCACTTCCTCAGGATGTCACAATCTCTGATGACTTCTTAAGAGAAATGAGCATTATGAATAGTACTCTCAATGGGATTTTTCAAACATTCCTTCAAATGTCAAAAGATCCTACTTATTAGATAACGAATATGACATCCTGTTAATATCGTTCATATAGGTATGCAAACAAACAAACTAAACTGCCTCCATTGAAGAGGTGCCCGGTGCCCGTATTGAATAGTTTCATTCTATTCTGAAAGCCAATTTGAGAATATTAATTCAATTTTATCTCTCTGTTTTAAAATATGTATATATCTATGGGCAATGCATTAAAGATGGTAAAACCACGTTTAATACATTTTAAACGTATTTATTTAGATTTTCCCTGGTTCAACAAAGGGAATAGGTTTATTCCTTGTACGACGTAAAGTAATTGAGATCGCAAAAATTTTTGTATTTCAAATTTCAACGGAATAATCCTTTTTGCCCATACGAGAATCCACTTTGACTAGTCCGGTGTGATTGTACATATCTCGAACAACCCAAAAACGGGTAGCCTAAGATCATTGAAATTTCTTGATTGGTATTCCTGTAATGTTTAATTATGTACCTATATTTTTGATCAAAATCGACGTAGGGGAACGGAAGCGAAAACAAAAAAAAATCAAATTTCTCAATACGTATTAGAGATACAAAAAAATGGACAAGGCTTCTTTTGTTTATCATTAAAAGATCTATAACTTATGTTGTAAGGCATTTTTCGATACAATGCCTTGCAACAGCGCAATCATACATCACCAATTTCAAATAAAATAATGTTCAAGGAAGAGCATCCAAAATTGTTGTTTATTTTATTGAAGAGTGCACAATGAAGTCACAGCGTGCGAATAGCAATTTTTTTTATATAACTTTACAAACTTATTTTTTTTTTTGAATTAGCAGTTAATAGTCCATTTTTTAAAAAAAATGGTTGTGAAGATTCAGGTATGAATCCCCATTCTCCCGATTAAGAATCTGTTGAACGTTGAGTCCGTCCTTCACTTTATAAGTTACCATGCTATCACTTAACAAAACAAATTAGTATTTAATATGTTATAATATTAAGGATTATTTTTTAAAATAGAGTTGATGGCTAAATAACCCTTTGAGAAGGAATGGTGGACACTCGAAACACTTCGGTGATGACATAAATGATTATATGGACAAATTACTATTTTTCTGACCTTATGGCTCAAAAAACATTCATAAATAATACATGTTCAATATATATATATATATATATATATATATATATGCATATTATATACATATATACACAAATTAATATATACTGTAACAATATTTTTATTTTTTAGGGTCGTTAGAACTGAGAGTGATTATATAAATCTCAGGTAAGAAAAAAACACCTCGTTCCTTCACTGTTGTTAACAACAGTGAAGGAACGAAGCGGTTTTTTTCTTACCTGAGATAATAATTCCTTCACCATCCAGCACCTCAAAAATGATTATATAAAAGTAAAAATATAAGCTATGAAATTATCAGCTCAAATATTGGTCTGATTAGTGTGTGAGTGAAACATACATTGCTCAAAAGCACACAGCATAACACCCAAATATTTCTTCCTACCTGTGTTGTTGACAGGGCGTTCCGTGCTCACTGTTTCATTTCCACCTGATATCATAACTGTATAAATTTCTTCTATGCATTTTAATAAAAATACCGATCATGAGCTGCCCCATGTAATGAAAATATATCAGTGCCTGAAGCTGAGAGCTTGCCATTATTAATCTCTAACGCAATAATATAAATTTAAATTATTTCAGCTCATGATAGATATATGTATGAATCAGTAAACACTAATTTGTGATATAAAAGATAAATTAGTAAAACAAAAGTTTATCATTATTGCTCTTTTTTTAAAAAAAAAAATGCACATTAAGTTGTCATAGTTGAATATTCTTTATTTGGTTTTGAGTAAATAATGATTTGTGCTCTTCAGTTTTTCTAGTGTAAAACTCAAATTTCTATCTTTGAATCGTATTGCAGTTATAATATAATCATGAAACATAATTTTTAATTAAAATTACAACCAATGTTAAATTCCTTATTACATAGGGAAATTATTTTTTTTGAGATTACTAATTTCAACAACTTGAACATTCAATTGAATTTCAACAAGAAATGATCATTCAAGGTGAATGAAAGTTGACAAATCCTTTCTTTATTAATTTCCTCATAGGTTTAGTTGGAATTCTTAATTTTCGTCAGGTGGCTCAGGTTAGTCATGTGAGTTAAGGCGTTGGTCTTACTCGGTAAACCTAGAGTGTCGGATTCTATTTCCGCATGAGCTATAGGAATGTATTTAGTGAACAACTGATTAAATAAATGCTTAGTCCCATCCTGGCTTGGAAATAAGCAGTTCAGTCTCCCCTACTCCAAGCTCATTCGCTTTCAGCGCATTGGAATACATTTTTTTCTGAATGTCTATCTTTTACTTAGATTTCGATAAAAAATTGATTAAGACAGTCTTAATTTTCATCTACCCTTTTGTTTCTTGTTTTTAAGTTATGAGACAATTTATAATATTTAATGCTTTTGCCCTGAATTCTCGGCCTAATTGTTTAATTCCACTACGGGCTTTTCGAGTTCTTTCTTGAGAGGTATTTCTGGAATTTGTGTAATAACTCGAGTCGAGTCACTATAATCAAGAATTCAAAGATAGGATAAAATTGAAATGGAATAAAATGTGCTGCTTCTAAGCTTTCGTGGAATTCAAGAGAAAATTAATTAAAGACATATAGTTGATATTTACATTTTTATTCTTTTATTTATAACCATTTTTCTTCTGCCCGGAGAGTCATTAGCAGACAAAAAGTTTATACAACGTTAAACACGTTTACAGTCTTAAGAAACTTAAATGGGTTTTGAGCAGTATTTTTTTTTATTCTTCCCCTCTAGTCATATTAACAATCAGCTGTTATACAGTGAAGCAGATTATTTGAACCATAAATACAAAATATTGTTTTAATTGAACTTTTACTTTTTGAGATAAATGCAAATACTTGGCACATTTGGGAAATTTGCATAGTTTCTCTGCGTGACCGACGTTTTTTTTATTAGTTGGCAACCACATTAAATTATTTCATTATCATTCAGTTTGTAACACGTTATGCATAGCGCGGGTTATTTTATAATTTATTCTTAAATAAATATGTAGTTTAATACTTTACCTTTTGAAGGGAAGAAAGCGTCAGTGGAGTATCTTATCTCTTGCCTGCCTGTGGCTGAGAGAGCCAGTGATAAGACGAACACAACCAGCAGAAGGCCTGCTACACTTATTATCAGCCATTTCTCTAACAGAGTCCTGGAGCGCCAAAGGGTTGTACCCTGAAATAGAAATGAAAATAAAATAAATCAACAATTTTTATTTATTCAAAACGACTATAAGTAATTATTTTTTTATTAAAAATGGAATAATAAAATGGAAAGGGATTACAAAGGACGTCCAGGTGTAACAAAAAACTTATTTTCATAAATCTGTCCGACGTGATTCTTTTTAAGGGGCAAAAAAGAATACATCAGATTAAAATTAGCTTAGCTTGTAAACTGACAGTTATTTTCCTCAAATCCAGACAAAGGATTATACATGTAATTTAAAAAAGACCAACGAAAAATGCAATATAAATCAAAAGTAGTAGACAATTATTGTGGTTTCTTAAACAGAATTGAAAGTAGCAATAATATGACTAGGAGTGTGGTTAACATAAAACCGAAAATCGAAAAATACAAATAACTCAGTTAGTATTTGAATTTTAAAAAAAAAACTTATGTGGGCACCTCTTGGCTTCTTCGTAATCGAATTTAATTAAGTATAAAAAATGTTTAAATGCACATCATTAAACATGTTTTCAATTCAATGTTATATACGATATCTCTGTTCAAATGCATAGAGTCAAAAATGTCATGTAACATAATTTATAGATATTTTTGTAATAAAGAAAAATGTTTTATGTTTCAATGTTTTTGTATTTCTAATAGGGATAGAGAAATTTGCAATTATTTGTTTTTCGCGATTATAATACTTTCTTGTGATTGGTTATACATTTTCGACAGATAGAATAATCTCAAAGATATTCAAGATTTTATACTTTACTTTTTCTCGGAACATTCTCTCATTTTGGCTTTAAGTTGCCCATTAGGGAAATAAATATATCGTAAGTTCTACATTAAATCAAAGTAGTTATTACTTTTGTTTGCTCAATGTTATATGTAACATTTACACTCCCGAAGTAGCCTGGAATTTGCTGCGATTAAAAACTGTTTGAAATGTAATTGTTCAGCCTCCCTTTTGGAATTGAATAAGGGTGACGGGTGGAATAAAAAAACCGCGAAAGTCTTCCTTTTGAAGAGTCATACCTATTGGAGATATAGAATATTGGCATTATACTCTTTTGCATATCATAAAAAGATCTATAAACTATGTTCTCTGACTTATTTTATCCGATGCACTGGAACGGAGACATCGTACATTCTTTCAAATTTAATATTTTTTTTATTTATTTTGCTTCATACTTTGCTGCATACGCAATTCATATTTTTCATTATAAACAATAATTTGTGATGAGCATAGCTGGTGAATAATTAATATTATTTAAATGTTTGAAAATGGGACTTTTGCTGATGTTTTCGTAAAATCCTCAATGAGGGTAGCTGTTGACATTGTACATATACAAATTGCATGTACGTGCGCAAATTAATGCATATATTTTGAAATTTAGTTGTACATTCCGTACTTTATTATGCTCAATTTTGTGAAGGTAGGAAAATATGTTGTTGATGTATTGACAGCTTTCTTTCAATAGTTCGTGTGAGTCGTAAGGGATGTGCAAAGGAACTAATTTTAAATGAAGCACTTTTTATATTTAACCTAATAGGTTTAAAGGGAACTGGTCTCCATATCAGATTTGTTTCTTAGTGTCGCCCTGTTTGTTATTTAATTACCATTCCTTCGTTATCTTAGTGGAAATTGTATTTCGGAAGTATTGCATTTGTTTTGTTTGCAATAGAATAGGATGCAACTTAATTGTAATATAATAGACACTTTCTACTTTTAACCACTAACTTTATATTAACATCATGTTCTCATACATTTTTCAACCTACAACACATCTGATCCCTACAGAACAACTGAGCTACTAAACATCTGATCTACAACAGCATTGTAATGTTCAAATATAATATAATTACCCCTCTGATATTTTTATCACATATGCTTATATGTAGTTACTTTTACGGGCAGGTCTGTAAAGCTTGAGAACATTTCACTACAGGAGAAATATGTTTATACAGCTAAAGAATGTTTCTGTCATTGGCCGGATCCAGAGGGAATCGGAGCGGGGACAAATTGGCTAAAATAATGGTTTCCTTCCCGGGCTAGAGATTTTATATTCCCGCGGGTTTATCTGATAGGAAGCCATATATTGGTGACCATGGCCGTGGGTCCGGTCGCCATCAATCATGTTGTTTTTTCAACGTCACAGCCTGCCCAATAGTATCCTCTTTCAATGCCTCCTTTATTTAGCCACCTTCTCTACTTACAGCCTTCAATTGGCCCTAATTATTTTTACAGCGGCTATAATGAATGAATATGTTTATTGTTTTTAAAATTATACATTATAGCAAGGGTTCAACCATTGACATATTTTCATGAGTACATTTAAAAAAAAATAAAATACTATAACAATTTGGGACATTAATAGCATATAGTAAGAATTTAAAAACATAAATAAAGAATTAATTTTACTATATTCATACAATAATTACTGAAGGAAAAAATAAAAAAACATTTACTTCATTTTAATAATTATGGTATTTGCATTTAGCAGATTTCCCTTAAGATTTTCCTACTCATGACGCCATTTTCGACAAATTTCTTCACATGTCTATCGATCCTACCCAGGAGATGACGAAAATGAGGTCTTTTCAAAAAGTATATATATTTATCTGTTAGTGCTCGCAATTCTTGTTTGATCGCTGCTAAACTTGATACTTAAGAGTTTTATGTGAAAAGAAAGATCAAGTTCGTTAATGGCTGAAATCGGACCAGTGGGAGGGGGTGATTTCGAAAATTCGACATATCTCCGTTACTATTCGTCGGATGAACCAATCGTATTGCACATTGAAAGATCTATAAATGTTGTTCTATACATATTTTCTGTATCATGTATATTAACCGAGATATTTGGATTTTATAGATTTTTGGTTTTAAGTAAACCCCCCTACTCATGTCATATTATTAATAAACTGTTAAAACATGATCCACGTCATTATAAGATTAAATAAGAAATATTGTTTTCATTGAACTTTTACTTTTTGAGGTATATCCTAATAAGTTCTGTTGACCCCTATGCTTGTTCCTGAATTTCTAAAATTTGAGTGATTAAGGTAAACATTATTCTGATTTCCTATAAATTACAGCAATAACTATAGTAAATAGTTTTTAATAAAATTAATAGGTTATATTCAGATATATTTCAATAATTGTTTATCTTTCTGGTTTAGAATATATTATCTATCTATTCAGCTCAGGTTGGCTTTATGTAACTTAAGTAATCCTTCTTTATGTGTGATATTGTTTGTATTAAAGTTTAGATAAATACTTTCTGACATCCCTATTTTAATTTTAATTGTTGGAATAAGTTTTATATTTTGTTGTTGTTGGGAATGCTACGCACATTTTTGCTCTGATTTTCTGGAAGAAGTCCAAAACCCCCTAAGTTTTTAATGAAAATACTCAAACTTATTGTTTGGCTATGTGTATTCATGAGATATTCTAGTATTGTTTACTTTTTAAATGATCAATAAAGAGTTACTTATCCTTAGAAAAGAATTTTCCAACTTGTCAAGGTTATGAATATGTATAGTTGAGGTTCCGGCAAAACAAGTATAAAGGGGAGTGAAGTTTTTTTTTTACTCCCAACTTTTCTTTCTTGTTTATCTCTCAAACTTTTCTTTCACTTTCTCCTTCCACCGAGAAAGAACCTCGTCTTTTTTACTATCTTCTGGTTAAATACTCATTTCGCGACGTATTAAACTTAAATGGATATTGTTCTTCTTTTGCTCTTAGTGAGGAAGACTTTAATGAACTTCTGACAGCTATTGAAGCGATCTATTTTGATGGGGCTATTGTTGTAAAAGAAAGTTTGAACAATGGAAACTTTTTGTATAAAGCTATAAAATTAAAAAGAGAAAAAGACGACGTGAACTTCAGAAGATAAAAATATTTGACACCCCCCGTAGGAGTAATCTGGGATATACAATTGCAGTCGCTACTTTCAATATTCGGAACAAAATTCACTAATAGCAATATTCTATACTTTTATATATATATATATATATATATATATATATATATATATATATATATAAGATTCTCGTATTGCCCGTGTGAAACTTCGAGACACATGGAAAAAGAATCCTAAATCCGAGTTTTTAAGGATATTATACGTTCCGTTCAAATGCTATTTTTGGAAAAAAAAAACTCGCTCAGAAATATAAACAATTGATTTTTGTGATCTTGAGGTGTCAAAATAAAAACTTATTTTCTTCCCAGACTTCCTTGATCTACGACATTTGCCTACTCGTTGTCCTACCCATATTCGGTACAAAACCAGAGAAAAAAATGGATTGGTTATAAAATTACTGTTTATATGATCGTCTGACAAGTCATACGTTGACATTTTTAAGCTAGTTGTCGGCCATGAAAAGCTGGGAAATAGGAACTAAACCATAATTCCAACGTTTGAAGTTTCATTATTTTTTTTTAAAAAAACATTTGGTATGGGCTAAGAATTATAGACTTGAAATCTCATAAATTAAACCCCCAAAATATTTTACCAATAAGAATAGTTCAAGTTTTTAACAAGACAAATAATGTTCCTTTCACTTAACTTTGGTTGGAACCACTCGTTATAATTTTCAGCCCCTCAATTAGAATCTGACCTACCGAGAAATTTAACAAAGTGGTTAAAAAAAAAAAACCAGTAAAAAATACTCAGATTACTTTGAAAAGTTAATTAAATAAAGTTAATCTTCTTCCAACTTTTTTCAATTCCCAAACTTATATATCTGATCTACCCAAGTGTACCAAACTTTCTTCTAATTTGGCTCTGTCTTATATAATATCAGAACAGTAGTTACTATATTGAATAGTATAAGTAATTGTTTCTAGCATGCTCTGTCTTGAACATATCCCATTACAAAATTCATTTAAATGCAGACTGTAATATTCTTAATAAAATAATAAATAAAAAAAAAAAACCATGCTATATCATCGCTACAAAGGAATTCATCTATTGTAATAACCATACTCATTGAATATTTCCTGCGATCATTAGCTTCTCTCGACGTACAGAACATGTTCTCAATTATTCACAAGAGGAAATAATTAATGAGTTTATTTGTTAAATAATACTTAAAACATAATCAAATACTATATATCTCAGAAATGTATGAATTTATTGTCTATATGTTAATAAAAAAAAATACTTTACGTCTTAAAATAATTATTGTACACATCCAGAAAGGCTAATCATGGGATCCACAACTGTTATACTACTGGGTTTTTAGATTCAAGATGCATCATGTTCTCTCGTTATCCTTTTAGCAGATTTCCCTTCAGGGAAATCAGCTATAGAGGTCATACTCATGACGCGATTTTCGAAATTTTTCTTCAAATGTCCATCGATCCTACCCAGGAGATGACGAAAATGAGGTCCGTTCAAAATTATATATATATATATATATATATATATATATATATATATATATATATATATTTGTCTGTTGTAGTTCTCGCGGTCGCAATTTTAGTTTGATCGTTACCATACTCGATATTTAAACGTTTTATGTAAAAATGCTGAAATCGGACAAGTGGCAGAGGGGGTTTAGAGGGGGGATTTTTGAAAATTCAAAATATCTCCGTTACCATACGACCGATCTCAAAAGTGTATAGAACTAATCATATTGTAAATTAAATTTACTATAAATAATGTTCTGTACATTTATTCTCTATCTTGAATATTAATCGAGATATTGGAATTTTTATTAAATTTGTTCCGGTAACGTAGACGGAGTTTCCCGCCAAAAGCTAGTTCGGCCCATTGCCGGCTCTTGTATGGAGATTTCTCTATTGTATAACTTCACGTGGGAAATCTGCTTAACTTACGCAGCCCCTGCGTGATGGATTTTTAAGTATTATTCAATAATATTCGTCACAAAAGGAGAAGACATAAAACCTTTTCTATGGAAATAGTTACCACATTACTGTTGCTGAGAACTCTTGTTAAATATGGCTGTTTCTATCAAGTTGTAGAGCACTTATCGGAAACGGTTGAACCCATGTTTGTTATCATTGTTATCAGTTTAGGCCACTATAAGTGTTATTAAATCTTGGAAAGATACCACTAAGTGCCTTAAACATATGAACTATACACTATACAGTGAAACTGTACACTATTTATATGTTGTATTATCGGACAGTACTTCTACTCTATATCCATAGAAATATATTTTTGATAACTTCAATTCAATTATGACTTCCTAAAGAATTCCTCAAAACCAGAAGAAAATGTCGATGTTATCCAAATGAGATGTATTCACTTAAAAGTGTTATTTTTCTTCGGTAGAGGTGTAGACTGTCAAAAAAAAAAAAAAAAAAAAAAAAAAAAAAAAAAAAAAAAAGGCTCTAAAATTTGGACACGTTCAAATGAATTTGATATACAGGTATTCTTATTTTTTCTTCATTAAGAAATATTTCTTTTTATGAAGATTTACTTTATGTTTTGTTTATTTACGGCGAATTTTAGTTGTTTGCTATAATTCATTTATTATTACATAAATAATTGAAGCAACCTGACCTTTGTCCAAGACTTGTAATCATGGCAAATGATAACATAACGATAACAATATTCCATTATCGTGAACTTATTATCTCCTTTTACAGAATGCCTTGATATGCATATTTTATTTTCCGGTTATTAGCGAGAAAGGTTAGTAATACCTAGGTTCTAGAAACGGGATTAGACTTTAAATAATGCATTTCCGGAATCAGCTGTAATGAATGGCAACAAGGCCTTGCATGCTGTTCCAAGTCTACTACATCATGTTTAATTCCTCTACTTCATCGGCAGACAGTCAGAGAGCGTTGTCTGAAAATGAATGAAAGTTCTGTTGTCTGTCAGTAATTCGAAAATGGTCGCAGTCTAACTGGGATCAAGTTGAAATTCTGTAGATGTGTATGTTTAAAATAGGATCTTCATTAAACCAATTAAATAAGATTTGTTGGGAAAATTGTCATAGGTTCTTGTTAATGTATTGTCAGAACTAATTTCGACAGTATATAATGTATTATGAATCCCAATGACTTGAAATTGAATTTAACATTAACTCACATAATTTGATATCACTAACAGGCAATGTGCCATGGATTTATAAAAGACCATTTCCCTCAAACACTCTCTATGTTTCGCGTCTTATTGAGAATTTAATTTTCGTACGTATTTTGGTCATAACATTAATATTTACATTTTTTTAGTATTCAGCATTCAATATAGTGCCCCCTCCCCTCTACTCTTTCTCATTTCACATTAGCAGTTTGTTAGGATATTGCGAATTGTCCAATTTCAACTGTAACTAGGACATATTGCCATCAGAAAAGGAGGTGTGGAGGTCTTGAGAAGGGTCATAAAAAATAAGAAATGTGTCCGTTATTTGTAGTTTTATACATTTTTTTTTTACCACGAATATTAACCTAGATATTTGCCATTTCAGCAGCTTTCCCTTAAGGGGATCAGCTATTGAGGTTCTCATCATAAGGCAATTTTCGAAATATTTCTTGAAATGCCTACCTAGGAGATGTAGAGAATGAGGTCCGTTCAAAAAATTAAATAAACATACTTAACGATCCTCAGTCTATGGAATGAAGAGAAGGGATCATGAGACAGTTACTAGGCTGCTCAAAAGGCAGGTTATAAAACTCTCGGAAAACCCAAGAGACCCTTCCTAACTCTAAGACGTAGAGGAAAGAGAGGGCAGAGTGGTAAGGCTTGTGAGTTCTACACTGATATAAGAAAAGAAAGAACAGGCTATAAAGGGAGAAGCACACAAATGAAAAGATAAGACGGAAAACTGACAGCTGTAAAGGAGGAAGTGCTGGAGATTTAGAAGTACAGACGAAGGGTTCAGAAGATAAAGCAGAACGTCGGATCAGATATTTAACCCTCAAAGGGATATTTCAGTAGCGTTGGGAGCTTCAACAAGATGTGCTATTCATTGATTTCAAAGGAGCTTATGATTCAGTTGATAGAAGCTGTCTTTGGAAAATAATGACGGACCTGGGATTTCCAGGGAAACTTATCAGATTGACAAGGGTGTGCTTCAATGGCTGTTGGGTGCTGGTTCAATGGGGATATGACTGAAGTATTTGACGATAAGTCAGAATTGAGACGAGGTTACTGCTTATCTTCCTTGATGTTCAACTTAGCCTTGGAGAAGGTAATACGTGAAGCTCTCAAGACGAATGGGGGGTGTACATATTAGTAAGATGCACAATCAGCTGATGATGTAGCTGCCCCCGGGAACAAAAAAGAGACTATGCTGTCTTTCATCAGTTCGTTGATATCAGCGACAAAAAAGGTAAGCTTGCAATAAACCAAGAACTGACGTAGAATCAAGAGGTAATGTACATGGTAGCGAGACATAACCTACAGCCCGAAAGCAGATTTAGTGAAACAATCATGAAGGTTTCACGATTTACGATGATTTGGTGTGCGTTTTGATAAGTTGTCTGGCGGGTTGAAATCATTAGTCAATGAATTTAAAGAAATTTGCCTAAACAATTCAATATTTTTATTTTTTTTTTTAATTTCTAATCCGCTGAATTGCAATGGTTATCTTATCTTTGTATTGATAAAATGACACTTATTCTCGAATATACTTATAAAACCAATTGTTTACTTGTACTCACCGTATGATATCTTATATGCGTGGCTGTAGTGGAGACACCTTCAGTCAGCTGTACTGAGCCAATACTGCTGATATCCTCTTCAAAATCTGCTTTCTTATACCTCGTCATCTGAAAAGAAAAATTCCAAATTATAATAAGCCTTTATTATGATAAGCCACCTTATAATGGTGGTATTAAATATAATACCAGTCCTTTCATTATGAAAATTTGATTAAGGGAATAGCACGGACTTAGTAAAAAGCTATGAAATATAATATTTAAGCAAACAAAAAACAACTCATACATTCTTCCCAGTAAATAACTGACATGGAATTAACCCTACACAAACAAATCCATGCATTCACAGTGTCAAGTTAAAACAAACGATAAATGCAAATTATTCACAATATTTAAAACCTATATATCTACTTAAAAGGGATTTTTTTTTTCAAAAGGCTTACTTTGAGGATCGAATGTATGTACTCACTCACCCAAACCTTCATTTAGACTACAAATGAAAATTAAATAAACAGAATATAATATAAATACATGAGCATGAATAAAATACGATTAGCCGAGGAATATATATATATATATATATATATATATATATATATATATATATATCGTACCATTTACATCATTTAATTATTTTTTTATTTATCGATGCTAGCAAGTTTTATAGCCTTGTTATAGTGTGTAATAGATTCATATTGATGTTGTTGCTTTTATGTGTAGCTCTGAAGATGGAAACAATGGTCTTAGAAAAAGCTTAGAACTGAAATATAAAAAAAAGAATTGGACGTTTTCTTCTTTCCAAGTACACAATATTATTCACTTCCAACAACACTATTGTAAAAAGATCAAGTTATTTAACAGATATCAAACCGGGGTTGGCGGAGAGGGTTTCGAAATTCAAAGTATACCGTTATTGTACGTCTGATCGAAAAATTGTATAGAATCAACTTTATTGCAAATGTAATTTATTATAAATGTTGTCGTATAGATGTTTTGTATTTCCTGAATATTAACCAAGATATTGGCTTATCTAGTTGTCAGCCTTCAGAACCCCCCCCCCCCCGCCTTTTGGTCATTGAAATAAGTTAATATATTATTCCAAGCTTAAATATCAAATATTGTATTCTACACACCTTTATTATGTATGTCAGATATACGCAAAACGGTGAAAAATGACGTCATCAATATTCTACGGTTTCTCCTCACAAATGTTTATTTGTTACCCAATATTTAACTTTTTTCATTCAACACTAAACATCATATTATCTAGGTTGAATTCGGGCGAGGAATATGGGGTGGGGGGTTCGAAAATTCAAAATATCGCCGTATTTGAAAATGTTATAGAACCAGCCTTTTTAAATAATTGAAGCTGTATACCTCTTATTGGAACTCCAATATTAAGTGAGTTATTCGTACTTAATTATTTTTCATCCTTGAGTATATCCCACTATTGCTCACTCATCGTATTTCGACTTAGAAATGGAGAATATATGTTGTGATGGCATTACCAGTACATCATTCCAGCACGTGGGAAATCTTAGTTCAAGCAGTACCTGCATGACGAACTTTTTATTTCTCTTCTATATTGAAAAAGTATAAATTTTTAAGCCTTATTTTTAATTTTAATGGAATCAAGGTGTTTATTCTCTTTCAACCACCAACTATAAAAAAAAAGAAAAAAAAATTGCTAATAATCTAGGATCCTATTACATTTATTTCCGATATGATTTGTGTAGATTTGCAGTAAAATACTAATGTCAGCATAATTAATTAGCAATAACCAAGCAATAGAATAATTCCTAATTAAATTAATAACATTAATCCAATTAGTGACTAGTCTGTTTCCTATGTACACTGAATGACATGAATGTTGCATAATGCATTTATATGTTTATATATGCGGTATATTGCATAACGCACAGTTCTGCATTCCTAAGAGGAGAATAATTACATTGAATTCCTTTGTGAAAAAAAAGTAAGTACTTTAGTATATAATTTGTACTATCCGCAAGTCGGTCACACAAGTTATACCTTGTTTCATACCAATCTGTGTTTACGGTGGAGGGGGAAAATTGAAATAATCAACGCGTTATTAGAAACGAATATATAATAAACTTCTGGAATGTAAGTAATCCGTATGTCTATAACATATGATCCTCCCCGAAAAACCTGTAATAAACAGTATTGCGTTTCTAAAGCTTATTCCAGACATTAGCCGATACTTGAAAAAATATTTAGTTCTTTAATAAAATTTATATCTTGAAGTGGATTAAAAACGAAAATAGTAAAATTAATATGATTAAATAATGTTAGAACCTATAATTCTACTGAGCCAAGCATTTCTGTACATTAAATAATATTGATAAAACAATTTGATAAGTAGGATATAGAGACAACTTCATGTTGTCAGATTTTATTTCTTCAAGAAATAGAAATGTTTACTTGATCTATATCGTACACTATATTTAACCGAATATATCAATACTAAAGATCATATTCGTTAATGGCTGAAATTGGACAAGGAATAGTGAGGGTTAGAGGAAGGAAAAATCAAAAACTCAAAATATTATTGTTATTATAAGTCAGAGAAAATTGTTATAGAACTATTTTTGTTAAACTATTAATGCTCTACAATTGTCCTTCAGGTACATTTCTTCAGAAATCAAATATCAAGTGAATTATTCGTATTTTCTTGTTTTTAGTCCAGTATACCCGAGTTCTACTCATACGTCTACTGACAGAGCCAAGCATGTCTATGCAATAAATAGTAAAAATGTTAAAATAATTTGATCTAAGTAGGATAGAGAGAAAACTTCATGTCACCAGATTTAATTTCTTGACGAAATAAAAATGTTTTTCTCTGGAATATGCTGGATGGTAGAGGAACCAATTTATAAGGGTCAATTTTTTAGCCTCTGCATAGCCTGGACAACTACACTGCTATAATCAGCAGGCACTGACGCTGGAGCGCTGACTCCGAAAGTGCACTTTGTATAAAATTAAAAACAATAGTATAGGACAAGGCCTTTACATTGAACTTTAAAAATGTTTATATGATCTATACCATACTCTATATTTAACCAAATAATTCAATCATCAAAAGATCATATTCGTTAATGGCTAAAATTTGACAAGGTATAGTGGGGGTTAGAGAAAGGGGAAATTGAAAATTCAAAGTATATCTATTATTAAGAGTCGGATCGAAAAACGTTATAAAACCAATCTTGTTAAACTATTAATACTCTCCAATTGTCCTAAGGCACATTTCTTCATAAATCAAATATCAAGCGTATTATTCGTATTTTCCCGTTTTGGGTTTTCAGTATACCCCCTCTTCTGCTCATAGGGGTTTTATTTAGAAATAGAGAATATGTGGTGAGATGCGATCACCAATCTGTTATCAAGCGGGTGGGAAATCTGTTCAGTTAACGTAGCTTTACGTGGCGGATTTCTTTTAGATAATTATGGGCATGATACATGATTGATACGTGCTAATTGTCTTAGATGGCAGTCACGTACGGGCAAATAAATCATAAGAAATACCGAATAGGATGTTGGAGATGACGTATTGTTCTCGTGATAATGAATGAGAATTTTAAACGTACAAGGACCTGATGTCCACTAATTAATCATTCATTTATTCTCTTGCATCGAGACTTTCCTTATGAGCTGGCGTAAACCAAATAAGAAGGTCGTGGCCGAACGCTTGTAGTATGCAGACGATGCTATTATTGCTGTGGAGTGTTGGATCTGCGCCGACTACAATAGGAAGGGTATTTCTATTCAGCATGCATGCATGCAGTCGGATCACATAGACATTACCTTGAGAGCTGCCTTCACAAAGAGGGGCTGAGACGGCCAAATGGCTCAAACACAAAGGATATCCCCTGAGGAATGGTCTCAAAAGCACCCTTAGACGCCAAAGGGATGTGACAATAAGGAGGAACCCGAAAGAATAGCGTGTGGGCTATTGGCGGAACCGCTCAAACTCTCGTATAAAAAAATCCGTCAGGGGCTGCGTAAACAAAGCAGATTTCACTCGTCAAGATTAATATTAGATAAACCTACATACTGCTAACACAACACCACCATGAATATAAAGTGAATAAATACAAACGGTAACAAGAAATCATTCCCCTGCCGGCGGGAAGCGTTTCAAATGCAAACAAACAGGTAAACAATAACTGAAACTTATCAGAATATAACATATTCATTTTATTGAAAACTGTGTACTATACCTAGTACTGTAATTTATAATGAATCAGAATAATTTTTATCTCAACCAATCAGATTTTAGTAGTCCAAGAATTTATGACGGGGGGGGGCACAAGAACATATTTGCATCTATCTAGTATAATAAAGGCCTCTCGAAAACAATGTTTGGTATTTAAGCTTCAAATAATGTGGTTTATTATACAACAGAGTATTGTTTATGTAACACGAGTAGAAGTGGGGGTTTACTGAAAACTGAAAAATGCAAATATCTCGGTTAATATTCAAGATAGAGAATAAATGTATATAAAAATAATTATAGTAAATTTAATTTGCCGATTCAATTTATAGTAACGGAGAGATTTCGAATTTTCGAAAATCCTCCACTCTAACCCCCCCCCCCTCCCATTGGTCCGATTTCAGCCATTAACGAACATGATCTTTATTTTTACATAAAACGTTTAAATATCGAGTTTAGTAACGATCAAGCAAAAATTGCGGCGTTAACAGACTAGATATATATATATATATATATATATATATATATATATATATACAAATACGAGTATATATATATATTATTTTGAACGGACCTCATTTTCGTCATCTCCTGGGTAGGATCGATGGACATTTGAAGAAAGTTTTCGAAAATCGCGTCATGAGTACGACCTCAATAGCTGATTTCCCTTAAGGGAAATCTGCTAAAATCCTATGAGTAAAAGAGATGGCTTACTAAAGACTGAAAACAAGAAAGTACGAATAACTCGCTTAATACTTGATTTACGAATGAATGTAGGGAACAATAATTGTAGACTAACAATAGATTAATAAGATTGCTTATATAACATTTTTTGATCCGACTATAACGGAGATATTTTTAATTTACGAATTCCCACAACCTCTGCCCTCCCATATTCCTTGTTCGCCCCCACCCATATTTCACCCATTAATGAATATGATCTTTAGCGTTTCATAAAAAGGTGAAATATCGAGTAAGGGATATATTCTTAACTAATCTATGGCGGAAGGTCAACGATAAATGAAAACTTCAAATGATTATACAAATCATTTTTATTTTTCAACTAGTTTAACGTCCATCAGACGCCTCATGAAAAGAATTAAACTAACAGCTACATCTTTCTTTATGACCATCTACTGTGGAGGGTCAAGTCAGCTGATTTATATCGATACGTCACGAAGTAAAAGTATATCGATTATCCCTAATGGAGTGTAATCTGAATTATAAATGATTAATTTATAATTTATTAACTATCACCTTTCTGTTTCGAATAAATTAAAAAAAATATATTTTCCGACACATATTAGTTAAGTAAAGTTAAATAGGTCACATTTTCACAAAGGTATAGATCAAATCAGCGTTTACGAGCTAAGAAATAAAATAGTAATTGATGATGTCATCACACAACATATTTGCCTGTAACTCGCACATTAAAAATTCAATGAAATCAATATTCGATATTTCAATGTCTTCGGATAATGCGTGTCATGATATATTCCCCGATTATTAAGTTGACTAAATGGGCGTTGACTGGAAGCTAAAAATTATTTAACCCAAAAATCTCGATTAAAATTCAAGACAGAGAAAAGTGTATAAATCAATTTGTACAACATAAAAGTTTCAACCTCATAGTAATGGGCCCCATCACCTGTTTCGAGTTTAGCCATTTGGGAATTATTTTGACTCAAAAAAAGGATGTTATCGATCAAACAAAAATTGAGCAGTTGCAACCTGTCACATACTATATATATATATATATATATATATATATATATCATTTCCTAGGTAGGATCGATGAAAATTTAATGATTTTTTTTTTTAAAAATAACGTCTTGAGTACTACATCAATAGCTCATTCTATAAGTCTTCGGAATCTACTAACTTGATCTGAAATATTCCTTGATGATAATTCAGTCTGTCATAAGTACTTCCGAGCCTTTTCCTCCTGAATATACCAAATATGTTTACAAATCTCTGATCAAAGTAGCACTGAATGAATGGTAAGGGTTGGGCGTAGAACTCACCGCAGTAACCTCTGTTTTAGGGCGAGTGGCGGTTACCTCAGTCTCATTATTCAACCCCCACCCTCCAGCATTAATTCACTTAGACAGCCCTTAAGGGCCTGCCTTTTAGTCTAATTGCCTTCATACTCCAGAGAGCGGATTCTCCCTTTCAATTTCCCACGCCAGGACTTTAAATACAAATATTTTTTTAAAAACCCAGCTGAGTTAAGTAATTTCTCTAATCCAAGAGATTGAAAATGGCATTTTTCGGGAAACCTTGGAAAACCCTTGATGTTTTTCCTTATTTATGAAATCCTGCTATCTCTCTCTCTCCCCCCCCCTTCTCGTTTAAATTTTTATTTAGACTAGACAGGAGCTTGTAACTGCAAAGTTAACATTATGCTAGACAAAGTCATGTACTATATCCTTCTATCTATAAAGTAATCATTAGGATAATACAGTTGATGGCCTATAGCTAGACAGGATTATGTATTATATGCTTCTAGCTATAAAGTTAACATTAGAATTGGACACTACTGGTGGCTTAAAGCTAGAAAGGATCATGTACCATATGCGTCTAACTATAAAGTTAACATTAGGATAGGTCAGAGATGTTGGCTTAAAGCTAGAAAGGATCATGTATTATATACTTCTAGCTATAAAGTTAACATAAGAATTGGACACTGCTGATGGCTTTAAGCTAGAAAGGTTCACGTACCATATGCGTCTAACTATAAAGTTACCATTAGGATAGGTCAGAGATGTTGGCTAAAAACTAGAAAGGATCATGTATTATAATACTTCTAGCTATAAAGTTAACATTAGAATTGGACACTGCTGATGGCTTAAAGCTAGAAAGGATCACGTACCATATGCGTCTAACTATAAAGTTAACATTAGAATTGGACACTGCTAATACATAAACCTACAGAGGATCATGTACCACATACGTCTAGCTATAAAGTTAACATTAGAATTGGACAGAGATGTTACATAAAGCTAGAAAGGATCATGTACCATATGCGTCTAACTATAAAGTTAACATTAGATAGGTCAGAGATGTGGCTTAAAGCTAGAAAGGATCATGTATTATAATACTTCTAGCTATAAAGTTAACATTAGAATTGGACACTGCTAATACATAAACCTACAGAGGATCATGCACCATATGCGTCTAACTATAAAGTTAACATTAGGATAGGTCTCTAGCTACAAAGTTAACATTAGAATTGGACACTGCTAATGGCTTAAACCTACAGAGGATCAGGTACAATATGCGTCTAGCTACAAAGTTAACATTAGAATTGGACACTGCTAATACATAAACCTACAGAGGATCATGTACCATATGCGTCTAATTATAAAGTTAACATTAATAGGACAGAGATGTGGCTTAAAGCTAGATAGGATCATGTATTATAATACTTCTAGCTATAAAGTTAACATTAGAATTGGACACTGCTAATACATAAACCTACAGAGGATCATGCACCATATGCGTCTAGCTACAAAGTTAACATTAGAATTGGACACTGCTAATACATAAACCTACAGAGGATCATGTGCCATATGCGTCTAGCTACAAAGTTAACATTAGAATTGGACACTGCTAATACATAAACCTACAGAGGATCATGTACCATATGCGTCTAATTATAAAGTTAACATTAATAGGACAGAGATGTGGCTTAAAGCTAGATAGGATCATGTATTATAATACTTCTAGCTATAAAGTTAACATTAGAATTGGACACTGCTAATACATAAACCTACAGAGGATCATGTGCCATATGCGTCTAATTATAAAGTTAACATTAGGGTAGGACAGGGATGTTTGCTTAAAGCTAGAAAGGATCATGTATTATAATACTTCTAGCTATAAAGTAACATTAGAATTGGACACTGCTAATACATAAACCTACAGAGGGTCATGTACCATATGCGTCTAGCTATAAAGTTAACATTAGAATTGGACATTGCTAATACTCGTACATAAACCTACAGAGGATCGTGTACCATATGCGTCTAGCTATAAAGTTAACATTAGAATTGGACACTGCTAATACATAAACCTACAGAGGATCATGCACCATATGCGTCTAGCTATAAAGTTAACATTAGAATTGGACACTGCTAATACATAAACCTACAGAGGGTCATGTACCATATGCGTCTAGCTATAAAGTTAACATTAGAATTGGACATTGCTAATACTCGTACATAAACCTACAGAGGATCATGTACAATATGCGTCTAGCTATAAAGTTAACATTAGAATTGGACACTGCTAATACATAAACCTACAGAGGATCATGTACCATATGCGTCTAATTATAAAGTTAACATTAATAGGACAGAGATGTGGCTTAAAGCTAGATAGGATCATGTATTATAATACTTCTTGCCATAAAGTTAACATTAGAATTGGACACTGCTAATACATAAACCTACAGAGGATCATGTGCCATATGCGTCTAGCTACAAAGTTAACATTAGAATTGGACACTGCTAATACATAAACCTACAGAGGATCATGTACCATATGCGTCTAATTATAAAGTTAACATTAATAGGACAGAGATGTGGCTTAAAGCTAGAAAGGATCATGTATTATAATACTTCTTGCTATAAAGTTAACATTCTAATTGGACACTGCTAATACATAAATCTACAGAGGATCATGTACCATATCCGTCTAATTATAAAGTTAACATTAATAGGACAGAGATGTGGCTTAAAGCTAGATAGGATCATGTATTATAATACTTCTTGCTATAAAGTTAACATTAGAATTGGACACTGCTAATACATAAACCTACAGAGGATCATGTGCCATATGCGTCTAATTATAAAGTTAACATTAGGGTAGGACAGGGATGTTGGCTTAAAGCTAGAAAGGATCATGTATTATAATACTTCTACTTATAAAGTAACATTAGAATTGGACACTGTTAATACATAAACCTACAGAGGATTATGTACCATATGCGTCTAATTATAAAGTCAACATTAATAGTACAGAGATGTGGCCTAAAGCTAGAAAGGATCATATATTATATGCTTCTAGCTATAAAGTTAACATTCGAATTGGACACTGCTAATACAAAAGCCAACAGAGGGTCATTACCATATGCGTCTAACTATAAAGTTTACATTAGGATAGGTCAGAGATGACAGAGATGTTGGCTTAAAGCTAGAGAGAATCATGTATCATTTGCTTCTGATTATAAAGTTAACATTAGAATTGGACAGAGATGTTGGCATAATGCTAGATAGGATCATGAACTATAAGTTTCCAAATGAAGTTAACATTAAGATAGAAAAGAATCATGTAACATAAGAATATATCTTCAACGTTAACAATAGGAAAGATCACTGGTGATCTCATATGGTTTGGCAGAATCATGTAACAACCGCTTGAATCTACAAAGATGACATGATAGAAAAGAGTTGAATGGATTAATGATCATATGCTTGTAAGTACAAAACTAACAATAGGACACGAAATCATTTCATTCTATCATATTGAGTACGAGTTGATGTCATCTTGTAACAATAATATTTACATTAGGATAGGTCACAAGATGATGTCATTAGGTACCTCAGCTGAAAAGGTGTCAATGCGAAACTCTTCAAAGTTGGAAAGGATTAAATATTGCAGATGTTAAAATTAAAAAAAAAATATTTAAACGGGTGAGCAATATTTTTTGAGTGCCACCAGGGCTTCTTGATTCAGCACTAGTGTTCTATCAGGATAAAAATTCCCAGCTGTATTAATGATGCAGGAGCTCTATGAAGTATAGGAGTAGTGAAGCTAAAGGCGGAGCTGAGAGGAGGAATTTCAGGCATGAATGAGTTTGAACCTTTGATGCATTAAGCGAGGCTCACAATAAGTATGCTAGGTCATTCGGAAGGAAATGGTCTTTGTGATGGCCGCCGTTTGCTTTCTCCCATTGCCGGGGTCACGGTCAGCTGTTCTACAATAGACCGACTATTTGCTAAAGCCCTCCTCTCTCCCCTAAATGCCATTATAATCCTTTTACATAAATAATTTGCGAGTATCCCATTGTAATAGTCGACAGGGCTTATCACATTGTTGTCCTAAACCAAGGGTGGCCTATTAAAGACCAAGTTAGCTTATCATGTCTACAAATAATACCGAATTTTCCTTTCTCCTCCTTTTAACTAATTTCTCCGTTGGGAAATTTTCTTCCTAATTAATACGTTAATCAAAGTCGTATTCTGTCAGTTAGAAATGAAAATACTGCCATTGATTGAAATTTCCATAATAATGATTTACTACAGAATAGAAAGGTTTTCGAAGGAGGTTTCTGGCGCTGTTTTTAGGATATAACTTTAAAAAAATATATTTATAATAACTAAATAGCCACATTTAATCAAAACTTTGCAGCGTCATCATATTTTATAAATCAATAAATTGTGAAATCTAAAATTGAAGAAACGCATAATTAATAGTTTAGACACTAATTTAAAATGTTCTACTCAGTTTATAACGACATTTCTAAACTCAGGTTTGTCATGTAACATTGATCATAATATGACATGGTTGATCTATTGTGGCGAGTTTGGTTTCCGCCTGTGCAATAGGAATTTATTCAGACGAACTCAATAAATAAATTCCTTATTCTCAACCTGGCTAGAAAATGGTGCTAACCTATGGATTACCCACCCCAATTGTCCATAGTAGCTCGAAGAGGACGTTAATAAATAATATTAAATAACTAGCATATTAATTGAATATCTAAGCTATTAAATGTCAATTTAAGCACCGAATTCCCTAAATTAGTATACTATAACAAGTTAAAATAGAAGCTATTACAGAAGTTACTGAAACCTTTAATGAAATGGTTTCACAGATGACACATAAGATGTATATTATATAGATGGATCTATATATGTATGTGTGTGTGTGAAAATTTTAATGGTGGTAATAGAGAAAAAGGAAGCTCTTCATTAGAAGCTAGAATGCTTGAAACGCGTAAATATAAAAATAAATAGGATGTTTTAAAGAAAAAAAAAGTTTTAGTTTTTGACCCATTATCTGAAACTGAAACTAATATATATGCATATGTGTGTGTGTGTATACACACACACACACACACACAAACACACACATATATATATTTATATTCAGATAATGGGTCAAAAACAAATACTTTTTTTTTTACTTAAAATATCTATTTAACTTCACCCCATTACTATTTAGTTTCATCCCTAACGCTTTCAAGCATTGTAGCTTCTTATCAAGAGCTACAAGTTCTTCTCAATAACTACAGTTTAATTTTTTTTTTTGACCACTTCATCTGTTGTAAAGGATATGTAAGTATATATCCTTTACAACTGATGAATTGCTTGTATATATATATATATATATATATATATATATATATATATATATATATATATGTGTGTGTGTGTGTGTGTGTGTATCTATGGCGTTTTTTATACCGGTGGTTTCATAGATGATACGTAACGTAAGACTTTATTGATACAAGCAGAACAATAAATAAATTATAAAGAGTTTTCAGAAACCTTTACACTCTGCCTCCTATTGTGGGTCACTATTTCATAACGAATTTTTATTGGAGTTAGTAATCATCTATGCTAATAACGAAAATACAATTTCGAGCTGTCATTCCAATGGGATTTGATTCTCATGATAATTTAACGCAATAATCTTGAAGAAAAATATGCTTTATAGTCATGTCTAAAACATTCATTCTGGGTTAAACAATAAAATGGTTTATTAAGGTCATGATTAATAGCTTATTGCTATTTACCCAATAAAGTGATAACTTGGTAGATTCGTAAACATCTTTTATTCTTCAAAAAATAGTGACTATACTAACAGCCCACTTATTGTAGCTTTTACGTTACCTTACATTAAAGAGGTAAATATTATGTTGTGAATGCTAAAAAAGTTCGTCACTCTGAGGCTGTATAGCCTTAGTATAGTTCCCTATGCATGACGTTATCTGGAAATTCTGATCCATATTTCTCTTTTACTAATTACTCTATGTAAACAAAATTGAAAACTCAAGCCGGATGTGAGTACTCAGTGATATAACTTGATAAAGTGGAAACCGGAGATGATATATTCTAATTAAAAAATGTGTAGAGGCAAGCAATTATATTACTTCTTCATTAAGATGAATATAATTTTTTTTATCTTCTGACTTTTGACAACAACGATATCTCCGAATACTAATTGTACCCTTTCTAAAAATCAACTCTTTTTGGACAGATAAATAAATAAATAAAAAGTTTTCAGCTATTTTAAATAATAAAATAAATAAAGTTGAAAAAAAAAGTGTTTATTTGAATAAAATAAGTTCACTCTTATTTTAGCCTATAATACATTGCTAATTAATTTAACGTTTATTTGTAAAGTTATTTCATGTGTTGGCGTATGTTGGATATTCTTTTTTATTCAATATTTTATAATTGTTCTTTATTCATTAATGAATTGGCCCAAACCTGCTTGGTAAAGCTTGGGTGGTGTGTATAAAGCACTTGGCAAATTAAGTTGTGGGTGAAATTAACTTGGGAATTTATAAGAATAGTGAGTGATTCTGGAAATAACATTGCTAGCCTCAAATGGCTAGAAAAGGGAGGTAACCATCAGTTAACGCTTCCCCAATTAGTTTAATTAGACACGAATTTTGAAGTCACTGGTTCTAGAGTTTGTCCTTGATGTTTTCTACTATGTTAACCCATTTTATACACAGAAATGTGTACAACTTCAACGATCATTCATATCAGACACTCGGCGGGATTAAATAAATCTGTAGAATGCATAACATAAAGTGTAGAAAATTAACATTATTTTATTTAATTTATACATAAAGAGCTTCGTAACAAACAATAGAATAGAAATACAAAAAAAAATCGGAAACAACCAAACATAAAAAAAGAAAACAACAAAGACACAGTACAAAAATAACTCTAAGCAAAATACGAAACGGAAATCAAATTACTTACAAATAAATAATATAAAAGATTAAAATAAGCTTAAAATACTGCCAACTAAATGTATTATAGAACTAATTAAAGATATTAACAAAGAATAAGTAAGTAGATGTACTGAAAACAATAGAATGAAAATATGATAACGAATAAAAAATTTTAGTTTATACTAAAAAGAATTCTTACGTCTAAAAAACGTTGAAAATGTTAGTTAAAATACATCACATGAGTTTGGGTATAAAGTGTTTATTTCTAAATGGTCAAATATAGTTTCTATGTAAGAACTTCGTTTTGTCTGTAGTTCGCTTAAATTGTTTGTTATTTGTTAGTAATCACGTTGTTTGGATTGGGTCAGCATATATTTAACTGTTAGAGGTAGAAATCGGGTTGTCTTGTTTTTCCATCAAATATGAGGCAGTAAGTAGAGTATGTCCAATTCGTAGCCTTGTACTTACGACTTCGTCTGGCTTTGTTTAAAGTTTAAAGAACCACGGCTTAACTGAATATTTAGCTTCTCGAGTTAAAGTGACCTTGACATATGTTAAGTATTTCTGTCTTTGTTACTGTACATGAGTTTAGTGTGGCTAGCAACAGTAATTACACAATTTGTTCTCATTACACTCGATGAACACATAATGAATGCGGCGAGAGATAGTCATTCCCTTTAATTAAGCCAATATTGCTCTCGTTTTTGTTACAGTGACTAGACTGAAACAGTTACTAATCACTTAATTTTAGTCGCAGACTTCCAAGGTCCATGTCACTATTACAATTGTAGAAGAAAAAAGCGCCAATAACATCATCAGAGACGATGAGTATAGATAAAGCAAGCTTTGGGAGCCGTTTGTCCGCATAGGCATAAGACCATACATAAGGAAACGGACACCGGATAAAGTATCCGAAGATACCTGAAAGGTGTACTCCATCCAAGGCACCAGACAAGATATATATATGAGTAGGAAAAGAACTGTACAGTCTTATAGAAAGCTCTGAGGAACCTGAAACGTCTTACGAAACGTCTGTCAAAAACATTAAAACATGCTCTACACCTGGGTTGTAATATTTAGTATAAACATGCTCAGAATGGGAGCAGTGAACTCCCCACGTGCGCCATGTACTTGCATTTATCTCAAAACGTAAAACTTCAATGAGAACAATATTTGCTATTTAAGCTTCAAGTAAAATGCTTCGTAATATAACAGCTTATTGTTAACATGACATGAGTAGGGGTGGGGGGGTTACCGAAGGCCGAAAACTAAAGTATGGTTAACTAAATACCTCGGTTAATATTCATTAAGGAGAAAACTTACACATAATAACATTTATAGGACATTATATTTGAAATAAGATTGGTTCTATACAATTTTTCGTTCCGAAACATACATCTGATACATAAAACAATTAAATATCGAGTTTGGTAACCATCAACAAAAATTGCGACTTCTAGAGCGTTAACAGACACAAACACACACACACACACACACACACACACACACATATATATATATATATATATATATATATATATATATATATATTATTTTGAACGGGCCTCATTTTCGAAATCTCCTGGGTAAGATCGATGTACATTTGAAGAAATATTTCGAAAATCGTGACATGAGTACAACTTCAATAGCTGATTTCCCCTAAGGAAAATTTGCTAAATAGTAACTTTTCAGTGGGTGACTAAAAAGAGAAATAAACAACAAGCCATATTTCTTCTGGCTGATAATTATGCCCATGTCAGCATTTGAATGGGCTGAAATAGGACTCCTAAGAATGATCTCAGAGTGCTCTCTACAGATATAATCATGACATCAACTAAATTAGTCATTAAGTCTTTGATAGTCTTTGAATAGCTTGTTCGAAGAAATGAAAGTGTAATTGGGTGTAATATAATATTGATAGCTACAACTTCTCTACCGAAACTAATAGTACCGAAATGTTTAATAAGGAAATAAAAATTATAAAAATCGTCCAAAGGGGCTCAATATAGAGGATACATCCTTCAATCATTCTAGAAAATATAGGAACACATATTATAACGCAAGGTAAATCATTGCCACAAAACCTTATTGGAGTTCTTCTATTGTATTGGTTTAGTGATACTCCATTGACAAAAAGCACAACCTTACTTATCTAGAGGTGTCAACATCAAACAACCAAGGAACTTTGAGATTGGACTTCGACTCTGTACCCATACGATATCGTGAGGAAATGGAGTAGCCCCTAGATTAAATCAGTGATAATTATATATATATATATATATATATATATATATATATATATATATATACTTATGGTGTAATATTAACTGCGATATTTCCAAAAATTTATATCCAATATTAATGGGAAAAAAAGAGGTTAGGGAAATGAGGTTTTGATAACTTTTAATTCAAAAGTAGGTATTTCACCAGTGGCCATTGAGAACTTTCTTTAGGTATAACACTGTTTGGAGGGCAAAGATAAATGTATTCTGAGTCCCCCTCCCCTCCAAAGCCGAATGAATGCTTAAAAGAATATTTTAGAAGAAACTGTAATCAATGATTATACTTTGCAAAGAATAAATGAAAATGTACATTCCAGATTCTACTCATTTTTAACGTATAAATTTCAAAATAACAAGACGTTCAAAATAAGATATGATTAAATGCTGCAATTACAACCACGAATATCATTATCATTATTTTCCATTCCTTCATTATTAATGCTGTGAAACACATCATTTTTTGCACCCGCCTCATCATCATTAGTTCTTCTTGAACTGTCCACATTTTTATATATTTGTCATCTAGCAACCAAAACTTTGTTTTTTAACTCGCTCTCACTTTAAAGAAGATATAAAACATTTTTTGTCCTATATGACATTAAAAATGATTTATTAACACCCTTTTTAAATTGTAAAATGGTTTGCTGAACATCATTTAAAACTGGTTCATTTGAATGCTGCATTTCATACGATTTCACTCAAAAGAGAAACAGAGACATTACTAGAGTTTTTAAAAATGAAATTTTAACTGTCTAAGGTTTTTGAGACATGCAGATGCCTCGCCGAACCTAGGTAGGAAGAACTAGAATCTATAATTCCATTGAAATTTAAAAATCGAAATGTTTTGCAGTATATCCTTTACTCTGAACAAGCAAATAAAACGCAGCCACGCATTATTATCAGAAAGACCCAAAACCCCTCGCGAGCAGGTGGTTTCTAAGAATGACTAATCTAACTTTGTTTCGTGAAACCATTATCCAAATTAATTGATTATACATAATTATGAAATTTATAGAGTTTACATAATGTATTCACATAATTTGAGCTAATTGTAGTATGAGTTTTTTATATAAGTATATATTCTATTT
Organism: Riptortus pedestris; assembly: GCA_019009955.1. Classification (NCBI taxonomy): domain Eukaryota; kingdom Metazoa; phylum Arthropoda; class Insecta; order Hemiptera; family Alydidae; genus Riptortus; species Riptortus pedestris. The sequence goes on from CM032232.1 coordinate 52,175,509, forward strand.
AATAATGTGCAAAGAAATGAATTCGCATAATATTTGTCACTTTTTTATGGGGAAAGTATTCGACGTGTCCTATTATGTTCCGTTATCATTTAATGATAATAACTATATATAATTTCATTTCATTTAGAGGTTAGTATGTACAACAAAAACTGTAATACGTTAGTTTAACATGCATATTGGATTTTTGGCCAATCTGAAAAAAATGGTGATGATGGTAATTATGCGTTTTACTCCTTCTATATCCCTCACTCCCGATTTTCTCACGAACTTTTCCATCAGTTTTCCACATGTTACGTTGAGTTTGTTGACGTATAAGCAGAGAATGATGACCCAGTAGCGAACCTTCCAAATAGTCATAAAGCTTGCTTTAAACGTGTGTATATTGCTCAGAACTGCAATTTTCATGAATAAAACAGGGGTCAATTTGTAACTAACTCAATATCAAAAGATGAAGCGACCGGCAGCTTCGGTTTCATGTTGTTCAGCCGTGAAATGAGTTTGCTGGCTGAAGTTTGAATATGAAATCAGGGGCAAGCAAAGGGTCATATGGTATTAAAATTGCCTTAGTTCTTGTCGGCAGTGAGATAGAACATCATTAAAACATATGGTTTGGGAATAGTTTAGCCTGGACGAGACTTCATTCTCTCTAATTTATACCTCAGTTAACTCGTTAACTATAAAATGTATAATAATGTATATATGTATATATATATATAATATGATATAATAATTATAAGATAAATGTATACTAAAGTAGTGAGCTAGTGAGTATTTTATTGTGCAGGTTGGAATTCAGACAAGCTCTTAGCATTTTTTAAATGGGGTAGCGTTGACTAAGTAGATTTTCTATGTACAGCAAAGGCACCAGATAACGTTATCTAACATCTGTTCCCATCCGGCCTAAGAATATAAGACTTAGAAAATGAGAACTAAATTGCAATTTAATGATAACTATCTTGTGTTCTACACTTGGTTCAGTGTTCTACGAACATTTTTGGGGATGCTGTGTCGAGGGTTGCACTGTTTGTAGACATTGCGAACATTATTGGCTTCTTCGTCTTATTTCACATTGATTCTAATATTCTTATAGGGTGAAAACATCTTCTTTATCACTCATTTTGTAACATTGGTTATGTATAAACCGGATTATAGGATTTTTAGAATCAATTTATTAAAGAATAATCATAACTGAAGGTCTGATGAAACGAATGTCACAGGTTTTTCCTCTAAAGTAGTACCTTCATTGTAGTTTCATGTGGCAAACTTTTGGAGTGAATGAGGTTTACATCTTTCTTGTTACGCGGTATTGATAATATCCACAATTGTGTCCTCAAAATATTTTTAAAGGCAAGATGGGAGGGATTGCAAAACATTTTGAAATCAATAGAAGTACTGATGTCTTGATGTTCAGAGTTTTGAGACAGAAAGTATATAATTTTGTTTATTACAAATATTTTTAAAACACTCATTATTTAGTCTTTAGAAATATCTCGAGCAACATGGACCACTACAGCTAGTTGATAATAGAGTTTTGTCACAATTGTTTCAAGATTTCTGGTTGTCACCATTTTTTTTTACTTTTTGTGGAGGGGCTCGTTGAGAAAAATGGCCTGTAATCATTTTCCATGGGCGTACGAACATCTGCGTAATCACGGTTATCAAGGCCACTGATATTAGCAATCTTATCATTAATGTGTTTACTTCACTATCGTTGTTTACTATGCCTCCCTTCACATCAGTTTAATCAAATGAGAGAGAGAAAAAAGCAATTTTTGTCGTGTATTTAAATACTTCATTTCTACCTAACGCACAAACGGAAAAGAGAAAGTCAAATATTATATAACGAACGAAAAAGGTTCACTATTGTTTCCTTCTCACTGATGCACCGTTCAGTTCTTGTAATCAAACTCGTGAAGTGAAGCTCAGAAAATTAATGTTTCATTTCTGGAGAAATAAATCTTAAACATAAAAGTTATTGACAATAACTTGAAATACTTGAAAATTTAAAACATTTAAATATTAAATGCTCAAGTATTTCAATTTTGGCATTTTATTTAAATTACACGATGGGTGTTAAAATTACGAAAAATATAAGCGTTGCTTTGAGCCATGTTTAGACTTGATGTTAGATGAAATTCTATCCATGTCTCCAGTCAGAGTTTAGCTTGAATTTAATGTAACCTAAGCTGTGCTGAGTAAACTAATGAGATGTTTGACGTCCAATACTGAAAACAAAAAATATCTCGCTACATTACACAGGCCCTGTTTAAATTCAGCTCACAATAACACAATGATGGCAGAATGTTTGTTCCTTTCGTATTAATTACACTCGTGTATCAACCACCATGTACCTTGAAGTCACCAAAGCTTACATTAATGCTATGCTTAAGCCTGAGAAAAAAATCGAATCCTACTGCTGTTGTATTACGAGATGACAATCGATCCTACCTAGGAGATAACGATATGAGGTCGTGAGGGGGGGAGGGTTTAGAGGGGAGGATTTTCGAAAATTCGAAATATCTCCGTTACTGTAAGTCGGATCGAAATTTTGTATAGAACTGATCATTTTGCAAATCAAGGGATCTATAAACGATCTCATGTACGTATTTTCACTATCTATTAACCGAGATATCGGCGTTTTTTAGTTTTCGGCCTTCAGTAAACCCCCACTCCCGATCGAAACTAAAAAAATTAATATACCTTATAATCATGGAACAACTAATGCTAATTCACATACCGAGTTTTGTTAGGCTCGGTTCAGTGCCCAATAAAATTGTTGGCCCCACTTTACTTTTTTAGTGTATATCTCGTTTATACTTTGTTATAGGACAAAAATTACTCTAAATTGGAAAATAAACAAGTCTTATCCTGTACATATTTGCCGAAAAACCGATAGGAAACGAAATATGGCTATTTTAGATTTCAGACCTCCCTCACGACCCCCACTCCGGCTCCATCTGGCGGGCCGATCTGCGGCGCTGAACCATCCGGGACGTCACCCAAACGCGTATTTAAAAATTCATTCAAATCGGTCCAGCCGTCTAGGAGGAGTTCAGTGACATACACACGTACGCTAGAATTTTATATATATATATATATATATATATATGTTAACGCTCTAGAGGTCGAAACATTTGTTTGATCTTAACCAAACTCGGTATTTAAAAGTTTTATGTAAAACTGATGACGAAGTTCGTAAATAGCTGAAATACGACCAGTGGGAGGGAGGGGTTATGTGGGGGGATTTCGAAAATTCAAAATATCTCCGATATTATGTGTCTGATTAAAAATTTTATAGAACCAATATTGTTATATTCCTTATATATATATATATATATATATATATATATATATATATATCTTGAATATTACATGCATATTTTAGTTTTCGGTTTTCAGCAAACCCCCACTCATGGATATGTCTTATTAACATTTAGCTGTTATGTTATAAACCTGTTATTCTAAGCTTAAATACCAATTATTGTTTTATAAAGAACATTTATTCTCCAATGTACATCCAAATACGTTATGTGATGACATCGTCAATTAACATTTTACGTTCTTCGATCGTAAGATCTTACTTCGTAAATTCGATCAGGGGGGAACTCGAAAATTCAAAGTATCTCTGTTATTATCTGCTGTATTGAAAAATTTTACATAACCACTCTTGTTAAGCTATTGATGCTCCACAATTATTATCAGTTTTTCAAAGCTTAAATATTAAGCAAGTTATTTGTACTTTCTTTATTTCTGCCTTCAATAAATCACAATTTATATTTAACAGACTGTTTTTATCTGCCAGAGGAATTTCTAGGTAGAACAATGCGTCAAGACTTAAAACTCAAAGCTAATGAAATACTAATAATACAATTTATTAATATAAATATCAGCTGAAGGAGTTCTAAAGTTTCTGAAGCCCTAAGATCATTCCTGATTAGTGAAGCTACCAGCAACATAAGGTGAAATGTCAGAATCAAGCCGGGGTTGTGAGAAATTACCTAGCAGTCTGTCATCTCAACCTTGGTTTAATTTCATCATCATTTTGTGATTGCGAAGACTTCCTTTCTGGGCGTAGTTTACTTGAGCCGGTTTTTGCTCCAGCGGACTTCAAGACCTAAGGGTTGCTAATTTTCGGCAATTCTTTGGCTCCCTTCTTTGGGCAGGATATCGCTACTGTTGCTAGGTCACAGACCTGGGGCCCAAAAAAAAAAACGATCAAAACCATTTTACCAATTCAACGCCAGTAGTGCCTCCTCGATAAACTCCTCCAAATGCGATGAGCATGGACGAAGCCCTCCCCAATACCACAGTTCGGATGAGAGACTACATCCAGAATGATATATTTGATCCCAGTAATTTTCGATATTCGCCATTAAGACATTGGCAGAGTCTAAACACTGAGTTTCCTGTACGGAAAATACAGTTAATGCTCATTATTTAAAGTTTTAACATCATGATTTTTCCCCCCACACTAATCTGACAACGTAATATATTTGAATTTTATTTATAGCTCAAGTAATCCTCAACCAATTTCTTCCTATTGCCAATTGATAACCTTGACAGTTTTAATTAGCCAGAAGTTAGGATGGCAAAACAGTCTCGTATTCACTTTTTTTTAAAAAAAAGGTAATTTAAATATTTATTCCGCACAACCTGATTCGATATTATATCTCCACCCAAACCACACTAAATTGGCCCACACAACATTGGATAATTCTAAAATGTTGTAATATAGGTACTTCTGAGTGTTGATAACTTCATATTACGACTATAAATAAATAATGTGCCCAGAAAATGATTCCACAGCAGATATAGAATTTGGTAATCAATCCAAGTAAACTAACAGTAGGGCAATAATCAGTAAAATAAAACGTTCATTAGTCATAAAGATTACCCATTCGTAATTTAGTTCACTATTGAAATCATTTTTAGCGAGTTTCCCTTTAGGAAATGAGTCTTTACCGTAGATCGTGTGGGAAAACCGAGGCCTCGGGCAAAGATAACATATCATCGTTCACGTATCTGACTTCTACACAATATGCGTATCTAGATGGCACAAGATGTCAAAAAAAATTGTCAGGAAACAGCATGATCTGAAAAGTTAGAATACTCTGTTTCATTCTCGTAAAAGTTGTATGTATTACATATGTGAGTAAAAAGTTGTATTTATTACAATTAGCGTTTTTCTTTCAAGGAATTGATTGTGGTGAACGCGGGTTTTATGCATGGGAGGCATATTACTTATATTCTGAATGAGTAGAAAATTGAATAGGACACTCAGGATTTTTTGTATTCCTTCGCCTGTAATGAAATATAGCTTTGAGGTAATCTAATAAACCCCGTAGCCTCTTGAATAATTCAAATATTTTCCTTAAATCTCAGTTTGCAACCATATAAACAGGGATGGCCCACAGACACATATCCTAACAAAGCCTAATGAAACCGCTGATCAATATGCATTGGTGCAATCTCTGGTGATGAGATTGGTTCAACCCCCCCACACACATTATGCATTAAGGATTAGAGTAATGGAGTGCACTCTGATCGCTTACATTGCATTTACAAATTAAACAGATTAAATCCCTATTTGGCATGCTTGAAACTTATCCAGATATGATCCTGATATCCACGTTCGACAAAAAACATATGCACTATTCCGATTCATCCATTAATAACAAGTATATAGCTTTTATTGAATTTTTACCACCAATTAATATACCACCAGCCACTCCGTGTCTTTTCATCAGACTTACATTGAGGAAAAACAGCTATTGAACTAGTACTCATAACGCGATCTTCGAAATATTTCTTCAAATGACCCTACTTCAGCTGTCTGAAAAGTGGTTCGTTCTAACCTATATATATATATATATATATATATATATATATATATATATATATATATATATTTCTTATTTTGGACCCAATACTTTTTTATATGTTCTTCATATTTTCACGGCAAGGGTCACCTATTAAAAACACTTTATTGATATTGCCTTACATGTTTCGTGGTTTACATGTCACCTCTTCAGGGGCTGTTCATTTCTGAAGACTCGTTTCCTTCTAACATTCGTTGAGACTATCCTTACTGGGGAGGTAGTTGATACTCTAAAATTAATCGCTTGAAATGGGGGAATGTCAACATGAATGGTCTTTGTGATTTATCTTTTAACAAAATCATTATGAAACTCGATATAAACTGCTCAAAAATGAATAGGGATATTGGCTGTTTTGTGGTATTTATGGGGCCTAGCATTTTTGTTTTTTTTTAATTATAAATATCATTAATATTTATTAGAAATTATTGTCTTTTTCCCCCATAAAAAAGTAATTTAATTAAGGTCGATTTAATTAAAATTAATAGGATAAGAAAAAATAACCAATATCCCTATTCATTTTTGAGCAGTTTATAAGTGATTTATGTAAAAAAAAAGTTAACGGCTGAAATCGGTCTCCCCCCAGTCCCAGGGGGGAGGGGGTTTAGACGGGAGGAATTTCGAAAATTCTTAATATATCCATTGTATAGAATGAGTCTTATTGCAGATATAATGTTCTATAAATGTTGTAATGTGCATTTTTTAACTGCCTTTAATATTAATCGAGATATTTGCGTTTTTTAGTTTTCGGCCTTCTGTAAGCCCCCACTTCTACTCATGTCATATCAACAATAAGTAGTTATATTATGAAGCACTTTTTTTGAAGCCTAAATAAATATTTTTCTCATTGAACTTTTTCTTCATGAGAAAAATGCAAATACGTGACGCAAGGGGGAAGTCTGCTTAGTTAACGCAGCCCCTGCTTGACGGACTTTTTTAATTTCTAATGTCAGATTAGTATGTGTACACGTCTTCGAAAAGTTGAAATTTTAATATTCATCCCTAATATATGGATTTTTTTAAAATTCCAAATATTAGAGTTGGCTAAAAAATATATCAAAAAAACATTTATGGCGAGTTAAATTTTGCAGTAAGGCATGTTATATAAAGTTTTTCGCCCCGACTCATAATTTCTGAGATATTCCGAATTTTTACGCCCCTCCCCCTAAACTCCATTCATCGCAGTCCAATTTCATCCGTTAATGAATTAGATATTTCTTTTAAATGAAACGCTAATTTATCGAGTTCTTTAACGATCAAACCAAAACGTACAACCACAATCAGCTGATTTCCCGTTTGTGAAATAAGCTAGCAACAATACTTTAAACAACGGATAATAAAAATTAGGCATCATATTGTTTCTATATATTACTTAATTGTAGCAAAATCGGATATTAATATATATTCTTAGTTCTGGCTAGAAGAAGACCGCCATTGATGAATTCGTTATCACTCGAACTGGGAATCGAGCAACGTGCTAGTCTAACTAGCAATACAATGATGCTCTATTTTTAACTATTTCTGGTTTAAAGCTGACTAAAATCTAGTTAAATGCAATAGTCTAAATAAGAAGAGAAATCACTTGTAGTTTAAAACAAGGTCGGGTTGTATTCACAAAACCCCGTCTGCCACGTTCAAATTTAGAATTGGCACGAATCCACAAGCTTACTTGTTTATAATGACTTGCTTTCCAGTTAACTTCAAACTGATGCCCCTCGTTTGGATTCGAAGATAAACAGTAGTAAATTGCTCTACTATTTATGTACAGTTGCTCGTTAGCAAACCATGACCTTTAAGTAAACATGAGAGGAAAAAATAAGTCTTGTTAGTTCGTTTGCCCCGTGGAAATTCCTTAAGATAGTAATATATTTGGACTATTCGTATCATTATTGTTCATGTTTTTTCTTTGAATAATAATATAAAGGGTGAATAGCTTAATATTTATTTAACCTTTTTTTAAAATATATTTATTTAAAAAGCCTCAAAACGTTGAAGATAGAAGTTTTTGAACAATGACAATAATTTAAACTATGGTTTTTAAAATTATTTATTATCTATAATATCACTGAAGAATTGTGGGCAAAATAGGAGAGTATGATTTTTATTATTATTATTATTTATTAACGTCCACTTTTTGCAACTCAGGCTAATTGGGACAGGTTATCTACAGGTTACCACCCTTTTACTAGCCAGGGTGGGACTTAGGATGTTATTTAATGAATTTCGTCACTAAATAATTTCCTTTGCCCAGGCACGAATAATTAATTGAGATTAAGGTCAACGCTTTAACTCACATGGCTAACCTGAGCCCCAGGAGAGTATGATATATATTTTCATTGCAATTAGTATTACATAATGTTCCTTTGGGTTCTGTAGAATAATGGCTGTAATATATATATATATATATATATATATATATATATATTTATAAATATAGCGTGGTTCCATAAATTCGTTTGGTTACTTGAAGGTGAAATGAAACAAAGAATGAGTTTTATTCAATAATGTATTCATCATTTATATTGATGACCTCTTGCCATCTTTTCAACAACTTCCTAATTCAGTACGTTATGTTATGGCTTCGTCCTCATACATGCGACATATCTTTCGATGGCCCCCACAGCTAGCTTGCGTTTTTTTAACTAAAAAAGCAAAATATGCGGGAAATGCACTTTGTTCTCTGACATGTTCACTACTCTGTAGCACAAACAAAACTAATTCCCATAAAACAAAACATAGTATCAATTCGAAGAGTGGACTTAGATCCTTCCGGATAAGCATCATTAAGATCAGATAAGTTAAGGAGTACCGGATATATATGAAAACAATTCGCATTACTGAACCACCGGTTAATTGATCTTTATCATTAAACTAATATCTCATGGGACGTCAAATTCCAACCTTAAATACCAAATACGGTTTTAAACAGATCATTACTAGATGAGTTTCATGCAAATGCCTTGAGTGACAACGCCATGCAATAATAAAATTTTATTTCTTGATTCGAAAATGTTTATTTGATCTATACAATACTCCATATCCATCAGTTTTATTCAACACTAAATATGTTGTTCGTTAATGACTGAAATTGGACTAGGAAAAGGTTTAGAGCTAGGCTGAATTCAAAAATTCAAAATATCTCCGTTATTATGAGTCGGACCAAAACATATTTATAGAAACAATCTTATGAAACTATTGATGCTCTAGAACTGTTGTTCTATATGTATTTTTTTTCGTAAGTGAAATATTACGCAAGTCATTCCTATTTTCTCGTTTTTTGGCATCAATAACCCCCTTCCCCGTCTTCTACTCGTCGGTGGTTTTACATAGAAATGGGGGATATGTTATGATATGAGATGACAAGTGTGCTATACCAGCAAGTGGGAAATCTGCTTAGTTTAGGCTGCCTCTGCGTGACGGACTTTTATCCATTGTATAAGTATTGACTTTTCAGTAATAGTCTTTTTATTTATTTCTTTCACCTCATAGTAACCCTATGAGAAGTTATTTATTTGAATACATGTTCCATTGCCGCGCGGCATATTACATGTATTATTATGTAGTAATAGTCTGGGCAACCTGTAAGACATGGATTTCTTTGTGTCACTACTGGAACTCTGTGGAGTTTTAGTAAACATGGAGTGTGATAACTAATGTAAATTTGTTATATATAAAGTAATTAGAATGAGCGAAAAGAGGAAGCGTTAAACGTGGTTAATACTGAAAGCCGGCTGTCTAATAAATAAAGTTAAGACGTAAGTTAATGAAGAGAACCCCTACAAAGGGACTCACTTCAGTAATTGCATTTCATTCGTGGATGGGGTTCAAATTAGCCCGGGGTACAGCTGTTCTATCTACTACCAGGAATTTAGAATAATCAACCACTGTGTGTTCTAATAAGACGGATATTACTTATATTCTGAATGAGTAGAAAATTGAATAGGATACTCTAGACTTTTAGCAGATTTCCCTTCAGGGAATTCAACTACTGAATTCCTACTGCTATGAGGTCGTACTCATAACGCGATTTTCGAAACTTTTTTTCTAATGTCCATCGATTCTAACTAGGAGATGACGAAAATGAGTTCCGTTCAAAAATGTATATTTATATTTGTCACTTGCCGCTCTAGCGGTTGCAATTATTGTTTAATCGTTACCAAACTCGATATTTAGTCGTTTTATGAAAAAGGAAAGATCAAGTTCGTTAACGGCTGAAATCGGGTAAGAGGTGGGGGGAGGGGTTAGAGGGGAGGAAAAATTGTATAGAAACAATCTTATTGCAAATTAAATTTCCTATAAATATTGTAATACACATTTATTCTCTATCTTGATTATTAACCAAGATATTTGCATTTTTCAGTTTTCACCATTCAGTAAACCCCCACTTCTACTCATGTTACATAAATAATACTCTGTTATATAATACACCACATTATTCCAAGCCTAAATACCAAATATTGTTTTCATTGAACTTTTACTTTGTGAAATATATGTAAATACGTTATATTGATCCCCCCTTCTTTTGTTTTTGGATTACTAAAATATGAGTGATTGAAATAAAACTGGTTCTGATTCATTACAAATTACAGGAATAGCTTTAGTAAATTGTTTTCAATAAAATTAATGTTATATTCAGTCTTTCCGGTCTATCTATTCAGCTCTACGAGGTTGGCTGGCCTGTTTGTTAACAATTCAACCTTTTTCCGTTATAAAGATTATTAACGTGTATTATAAATTGACTGAACATTCAGGGCAGTGTTTCCTGTATGTATACTTATATACTATAATTCGCGTGGGAAATCTGCTTAGTATACGCAGCCCCTGCGTGACTGACATTTTGTATTCGTACATGTTAAGTTCAAACACGTTGAGTGACAACGTCATGAAATCACCAATGATGACGCATTCATAATAATAAAAATCCCACTTGCAGGAGTATGGGATAACTGAAGACTGAAAACAAATACTATTAATTCGCTTAATATTGTAATTATAAATAATAAAAGAATATAAATATATATATATATATATATATATATATATATATATATATATAAAATGTAATATACTAATAATATATTTATTAGAAATAAATATAGATAAGTAATAAAATAAATATAATAAATATTTCGCTTAAAGCTGCTATTCAGTATATAGCAATATTTTGGGGCTCAGGTTGGGCATGTGAGTTAAAGCGTTGGTCATAATCTTGCATGGTAACTCTAGAGAAGCGAGTTCGATTCCCACCTGGAAAAATCAAAATTTATTGAGTATTTTTTTTTACTTATTTAAATGAGTTCCGCAATGTCGGCGATTTACTCATTATTCAATGTGCACAAAAAAGCGAATAGCAAAAAAAAATGAAAGATACGAAAATAAGTGAACTATGGTATACGGTGGTTTTTGATACGGTTCATTGGCATTACCAGTTTTATATGAAACAAACAATATTGTATATGGAAACATCAGGATGGTGAAAATAATATAAATGGAAATGTAAGTATAGAAGGAAAAAGAAAAAGAAAGAATTAATAAAAATAAATAAAAATAAAATAAGGAAAAGAGAAAACCTCAAAAGTGAATAAATAAAAAAAAGAAAGAAAAAAAGGGAAAGGGAAACCCTCCCTAAAAAGATAAATAAATAAAAAAGAATAAATAAAATTAAAGTGTATACACCCTGCTAATGTAGGAAACAATTGAAGAGGAGTGTGTAGAAATTGAAGAATATAGTGTGTTGTATATATTAATGTCTTTTAAATTTTTAATGATTGAGTCTATGTAATTACTGTCATTAGTCAATAGTTCCTGTAAGTCATGTGGAACATCTAATTTGTCTCTTCGTTAGTTAATGTTTTTACCGGTAAATATATATTTGATCTATGAGTTTCTCAATATTTGACGTACTCAACACTACAGACCATATTCGTTAATAGCTGAAATCGGACCAGTGATAAGGGTGGTTAGAGGGTGGATTCGAAAATTCAAAATATCACTTTCTTATCTTCTTAGACAATTGATGGCATACATATGGTGTTCTATACATTTCTTCGTATGTCATGCGAGTAATTCGTACTCGCTCCTTTTCAGCTTTCAGTTAACACCCACTACTACTTATAGAATTTTGACTCAGAGCTAGACAATATAGGGTGAGATGAGATCAGGAGTGTGACTCTAGTGAATCTTGCTTTGTTGCGCAGTCTCTGCGTGAACAACATTTTGAGAATTAAGGAATGCATAATTTCCCTATGATATACAACTTCTAAAATGTTTCATAAGAATTGTTCAATATAGACATATTCTATTTCTTGATGATATGTATGATTAAATTAAATCTGAGGACAAGTGTGGGAACAATCGACCTTGCGTGGGAATTATTTTGCCATTCAGGATCTACTTAAAGAAACTTGTTATTACAATTGCAAACACTACTTCACTTTCTAATGTTTCTATCTTCAAGTTCTACAGGTTTACACTTCCTAATACCTATTTTTTGATTTTTATTTATTTTTTTAATTCCTTATATAGATCCCCATCTTCTGTATGTACATAATTTACTAGATGCCATTGCTTATTTTCACTCTTCTCTGTACACAGTGTACAACGTAAAGTGTACTAAACACAATTCATCTTTTCACTATTTATCTTTTATATATACATTTTTACTTACTACAGATGCTTATAATCTTTCATTTTTATTCACATCTCATACTTTTTAACCCTGATTACTCCCTAACTGCTTACAATTTACTTCCTAGCACTGTTTAATTCCTATCATTTCTATCCATTTTATTAATTTCCTAACATTAACTACTTTTTATCTGCATTGTTTACTTGCTAACAGTTTTTTTATTTATTTCTACTATTTTTACTTGTTAACGCTGCATATTTCTCATCTGTATTTATTTCCTTGGACGAAGAATAGGAAGTATTTTAATCGAGAAAACTTTCTTTTTTCAGATTTCAATGCAATTTCCTGGTGTACGTAAGTAACTAAAATGCGATTAGCCTTAGAATAATGAAATTTCATGTATAAGGGGGAGGGGTCAGGGAGGCCGGAAATAAAAAAAAAATCAAATTCTTTCGAAACTATTAGAGATATAAAAAATCAGATCTGGGCACCACCTGACTTCATTTTACTGTTATTTTAATATTTGATATATCCGTTCCAATGATTCGTTTCAAAAAACGTTATACAACAAAAATTATAGATCTTTATATGATAAAGATAAAAAAAATATCCAGTACGATAAAAATAATATCCAGTACTTTTATTTGTATCAAATAAAAAATCTGTTTTGACCTTCCCCGAACCCTTTGCATTTTCAGCTTTATGTACATCTATATCTTTTGTAATGAGAGTACACAAGTCATGTCGAAACTAGTCAAAATGACTTCAGGAAAGATGATATACTATCAATCAATGGAGTTTCCCTGTAAAACGAGTACACATGTGCGTGAGTGTCTGTGTGTGCAATTTTGAACGGACGTCATTTTCGTCATCACCTGGTTAAATTTATGGAAATTTGAAGGATCTTTAAAAAATTGCGCCATGAGTTCATTCTGGCAATAGATGATTTCCCTTGAGGGAAATATCCAAAACTGAAATAATATGCTGGAATTCTGGAGATATCCCATGAAATAAATAAGCCAATTTTACTGAACTGTGAAAACAATTATTTCAATGAAGGTAACCTTGTCACCTGAAATAATTATTTCGTTGTTGTACGCCCTTTTAATTAGTTAACCAAATAAATTCTTATTAATATGTCCTCTACGCTTCGTAGATTGATTCAGTGCATATATAATATTATTCCCAAAGGTGTATAAACAGTGAGAGCAGTTCGAACACAGAATATTCCAATTAAATTAATTAATTCATCCCACGCTGAACCTCTCTGTCAATGTTATCAACAAATGGCCTCATATTTTCGTTCCAACCCAAAAGGTTTGTTGAATTTTTACTTTGTAATTAAATCATTGGATGTTACCCATCTACTATATTAAAAATACGTTATTTAGTTGTTTTATTTAAGAAGTAATAATTAACACAAGTGTAAATACTGTTTGCTATATTTCTATATACTTAGTAAATCGCTGGTTTGGTTAAAGTGTTTGATGACAGGACTATAACTCATATGGGTGCCAATTTCTTAATCAGCTGATGCTGGTAACTCCCGCCATTTTATATAGGCTTGTCGTGAATTTTGGGGATTTTGAAAATATCTCCGTTATTGTCCGTCGGATCGGAAAATTGTGTAGAACCAATCTTATTTCAAATGTAATGTTCTATAAATGTTGTTATGTATGTTTTTTTCACTATCGCAGCCCCTTATAGGACATTTTTTTGTTAGGTCAGCGTGTAGGTTCACAGTTTGGTGAGTACAGTCAGCTGACAACAGTTAAATAGAGCCCTGGATTACAGGATGTTATTAAATACTAAGTGTAATTGGGGAAGCTTCCTGTTCTTGATGGAAGTAATCACCAACCATTTGTAACATGCCAGTTATTTTTGTTGTAATTTTGTAATAGTTATTTAAATTATATATATTAATGTATTTTTATCTTTTATTTTTGTTTCAACGACCCGCTTATTTCTACAAAAAAAGGGGGAGTGCGTTGCAAAAATTCTAAAAAGAACGGACGATAAGTTTCACCAAACGCTTGCCCTGGACGAATTTTCTATATTTTTTGACAAAGACATTTATTTTTCTATGTTCTAATTTTATCATTATTTTCTAAAATCATTGATGTTGTATTATATCAGTTTCATTTATGGATTTTTAGCTAAATTGTTTTTACTTGAAATGACTCTTGTTTGTTATTCTGGCTACTGGTGTCTTTTAACCCCCTCCCCCACCCCCGAATACCTAGTTACTCATCAATTGAATTTATTTTCACGACGTTTTGTTTATTCTGTATCTTTTTGTTCACAAATTCCCGCATATCAAATTAATTTTGCGAAACGAAATTCGCCTAGATTAGTTAAGAAATAAGCATTTTATCAGTATCCCTTTTTATTATTATAGTATCAATCTTAATTGGCTCATTAGCATATTTATAATATTTGAAGTACAAGTTGACCTTGTTCGATGCCCAGGAAAGCTGTCATCCTTGAGGAAAACGAGAGTAAATGTAAGTGATTATTTCATGCAAAATGATAGTAAGAAAGCAGAAGACAGAAAAATAATAGCTTCTGGTAAATAGGTTGTGTCATTTTGTGTGAATGATAAGTTAATTGAAATTGACTTTTGATAAGAGCTTTATAAGATTCTAAAAAATACGACAAAATATATTGTAAATCTATTACAAACGCTCCAAATCCTCAGACTTCCACAGCTGAAATAAGAACATATTGAAATATAAATGTTTATTTTCCACTAACTGGTCCACCTATGCAGATTTGAACTTTATCAAGGAAGAAATAAATTCGTTTCAGAAAACCCTCTGTTTCTTGAAGACACGATATTAGAAAACAAGCATCAAGCAAATACAAGGATCTTTTATTAGTAATGAAACTATGAATGTGGGTGCTCCTTTGGAATTTTTCCTCTACGCAATAACTATATCACTGTATTTTTTAGTACAGTGGCAGGACAATTTTTCCATGAATGAATACTTAACGTGAATGTACGATAGTGAGTTCACTGATCTTTATGCTGTTGACTATCAGGGTGAGTTGTGGGAATTTTTGGGAGGAAATACAACATGGTGACCTCACACCACGTCCTGATATGATGTGTCAAATTCCCCCCTTCCACCCCTGCTGTATTCCAGACGGTATTAGGATACTGGATAATTTTCTAGTAATTAATGCAATAAAATCCGTGAAGTATTGAGTATGGAAATTACTGCACCAAGGCCGTTATTGTGGTCGGCTATTGAATGCAGAAATAGATAAGAAAATGTTAAATAGCTGTTCTCAGAAACCAAATAGTGTTCAATTGCTATTCAGGGCTAAATTATTGCAAATCGATCCTAGAGATGGATGGCATGAGTTAAATATTGGTAGCATTTCCATCCGTCTTTGCTTAAGAGTCTTTTAACAGATTTCTCTTAAGGGAATAAACCTATTGAGGTTATACTCGTGACGCAATTTTCAAAAAATGTCTTCAAATGTCCATGGATCCTACCTATTGCAACGCGATGAAAATGAAATCCTTTCAAAATTATATATATATATGTTACCGATATAGCGGTCGAAATTTTGTCTTAACGTTACCAAACTTGGTATATACCTAATCGTTTTAAGTAAAAAGAAAGATCAAGTTCGTTAATGGTTGAAATCGTATAAGGGGGAAGGTTAGAGGGGGGAGAAGTTTGAAAATTCGAAATGTCTTCTGTATGTGTCTGATCGAAAAATTAGAATCTGAAAGATCAATAGAATCTGTCTAATAGAAAATGTAATTTTCTATAAATGTTGTTATATGCATTTATATTCTAACTTCAATATTCACTGAGATATTTGCATATTTTTCTTTTCAGAGTTCAGCGAACCCCCACTCCTGGTATATCAACTAAGGGGTTAGTCCCCACTCCTACTCATGTCACATAAACAATACTCTGTTATATAATGAAACGCTTTATTTTAAACTTAAATACTAAATATTGTTCTCATTGAACTTTTACTTTTTAAGATAAGTGTAAATGCGTGGCGTAAGAGGGAAATCTGCTCAGTTAATGGAGCACCTACGTTACGGACTTTTCAAAATATCACAGCAGGAGTTATGATATTGGGTCATCCGTGACCTTCATACAGATACACACAATTTATTATTATTGGTTGATTCGTGATTACTACTCTAGCAGTAGATGGTCTATACTCTTACATGCTTATCGATGTTTGCTGTAGGTCTTATTAAAATTAGTACTGTAGATCTAATTGATCTATTGAAATCAATACAGTGGAGACCTAAATGTTTATTATTATTTATTAACAACAGCTTTTTGCTGCTATGGCTAAATGGGAAGGATTATATACTGGTTACCACCCTTTCTAGCACTTTTATTTTGAGCTTAAAATGAAATAAAAATCATGTGTGAAAGAGTTTTCCTTTGAAAGAGGTTGTTTTATGCTTTGGGTAATGAAAGGGCCGACATTGAACTATCCACTTTGATCATACTTATTGTTTGGTATTGTTGAGATTTGCAGACCAACAGTCTTCAGTGAAGCATACAATGAGACACCAGTTTGTAATGAAAGCAGATAGCTTGCAAACGGAGTAACTAATTAAGGAACGAAAGAATTTTTGCTGGTCCGCTTAAGAATATGCACAGTAAATGAAACTTGAATTATATTGCCGCAACCAAATTATACAAAAAACAAGGAAGAAAATGTTAAATCAAACAATCAATCCATAAGCCAAATTTGAATGAATATAAATCTGTTAAATTTCTTAATATTACAATTAAATGGAAAAATAAAGCTTTCAGAGTTTGAGAGGGACCTTTATAATTATAAAATAGGTTAGGGATAATTCTTTTTGAAATAATATATTCAAAAATGACTTGACTAAATAATTTTTAAAGGGATCTTGCAATAGACTAAAATTCTGGACCAGAGGTTTAAAATACCCAAATTTAAGTATCAGGAGGTTGAACGGCTGGCTGAAGATAACCAGGAGGCAGACCTCAAAGGATCCAACTAGAGGTTTTGTCTCTAACAATCCTTGTAAATGACTGAACAAAGCACCACGAAAATTGTTTAAAATGGGCTCAAACCCGAAATTGAAGATGACATTGCTTCGACTTAAAGAGATCTTAGTTTTTTTTTATCTAATTATATTCAAGTTAAACATAAAAGTCCCTTGAGGCATGGTGAAATCAAGCAATTGAATACAAGAATTAACTAGCCAACATTACTTTTAACTATTTATTAGTAATGTTCTTCAAGAGCTTATAACTGACATAACTCATAACATAAAAATCTCACTAAAGGGACATGAAATATAACCAATGTTGCTTTTCAAATGATTCTGCTAGCCTATTACGCTATAAAAAGAATAACATTTTGTGAATTTTTCTAATAACACTCACCTTTCTCTTTATATACCAAACACAATAGGCCATTATATCCAGCCGAAAGAGTAGCTAAAGACTAGCTTTTGAAACACTGACACTATCAGAGCTGCAATAAAGATAAGAGGATGTTGGCAAACACCGATGGTTGACAGTTATAAATCTGGTGCTTCCCCCATAGTTAGACCTCGTCTGTCAACGAGTTTTCTTTTAGCAGATTTCTTTTTTGGAAAATTTCAGGAATTTCAAAAAAATGTCTTCAAATGTCTCCAGAGGTTCTTGTTTGATCCAAACAGATTTAAACGTTTTATGAAAAATTACAGATCAAGCCCTTTAATGGTGAAAATCGGATCAAAATGTGTGGGAGCGAGAGGGGAGGGGTTAGAAGAAATTTTGAAAATTCAAAATATCTCCGTTACTATGAGAAGAAAAATTGTATACGTATGCTCGATCTTTTAACAAATATAACTTTGTATAAATGTAATTCAATTATTTGTTTTTGTATCAGCAATATAATACGAGTTATTGAGATCAACCGTTAAGGCCCACACTTCAACTCATAGTAAGATGAAATTACCAGGGTGACGTTCCTACATGTGGGAAATCTGCTTAGTGTACACAGCCACTGAGAGAGAGATTTTTTAAATGATCTCGAGGCAGGCAAATTCCCAGAATTTGAGGAAATGAAAAATTCCCTCATGCAAGGGCTATTAAAATCTGGAAAAAATTAAATTTTTCATGTAAATAACACACACATGAGGTCCTGTCACATCTATTTCTACGTATGTTGGAAGCATATTTAAGCAGGAATTGAAATAAAAGTTGAGCCATATCACTCCCTTAGTTGAGGATAAGTTAGTTAATGTCGAATTTCGCCTTAGAAAACGTGTTGTGCAGTTCCAAAACAAATTGTTTCTTAGTTGTTGAGAGATATTTAGATTATCAACTTACAAAGACTCTCTTTATTTCTTGTTATTCTAGAAAAGATTGTAGATGAGATCCTCTGGTAATGGAGTGGAATACAGTATGTGCCTTGTGCGCGTCACATCCCTAGAGATGCTAATCATTTCAAACGTCAAATGCCTCCAAGGTTCTACAAGTCTTAATGTGTTTTAATATTAACAGATTTCCCTTGAGGCAATTCAGGTTCTACTCATGACGCAAATTCTAGAGAAATATCTTCAAATGCCCATCGATTATATCTAGTATGACCAAAATGAGGTCCATTCAAATATATATATATATATATATATATATATATATATATATATATATGAGACTGTGTTGCGGCCTGTTATCGTTCTTCAATTTTTGTTTAATTGTTACCAAACTCAATACACATATATGTTTCAAGTAGAAGATATGATCAAGCTTGGCTGAAATGTGGAGGGGTAGTTAAAGGGGAAGAATGTCGAAAATTAAAAATATCTCTGATAGTCATGTATGACCACAATAGTTGTAAATTTAATTTTTAATAAATGTTGTTCTATAAACCTTTCTCTATTTGGAATATTAACCAAGCTTTTTGTATTTTATTAATTTACAGCCTTCAGCAAACATCTACATTTAATCCTCGCACTATACCAAAACCGAACATACCAAATATTGTTTGAATAGATTTTTACTAAAGGAGTTATATGGAAGAACGTTGGGTGACGTCATCATCGATTACGATTTTTTTACCCCCCCACCCCACTTCTACTCATCGGATTTTTATTTAATAAATGAGATCCGTAGTGTGTCATGCCAACTCGTGGGAAAGCTGCCAAGTTTATACATTCCCTGAGTGACGTAGTGTCTAGGGAATTTTTGCAAACATTTTTATGAAATAGAATGTCACTTTTTTAAAAAAAATTTTATCACTATAACAATTTAATTGCATGCCAATGAAAGATAAAAATGTTGTTCTCTGCTGATGGGATTTAGCTCTGATGACTTTATTCGTTTGGTTATTGTTGAGAACGAGATAAGGTTTTGACAAGTAAATTAATTAAAACATTCTGAAATGTAGACCGTAATCCAATTTTCATAAAACTTTAGGTTTCCATGATAAAGCGTAGCCACATTTGAAAGATTGCCAAGATTGTTTCGAACTACTATTACAGTTACGGCAATCTTTATTATACCATTCTTTCTGATCTTTCAAACGTTTTTTAAACACATAAACACTCACGCACACACATATACTTGCTCTTTAGAATGAAGGTTTGTCATCTACTAAGATCTTTTGACTTTTCATGAAATTTGGCAAAAGCAGCTTCCAATTTACAACCTCTAAGGTGCATTTCTTATCATGTACTAGAATACACTGTCGAGGCGTTTAATTGATATAATTCTATTAATAAAAAAGTGTAATAAATAATAAGTGTATATTAATCCTTTCAAATGCATTTTCAATACAATAATTAAACATAATAAAGGGGGCGGAGTGTAGGGCGCACGAAAACACAAAATAGCAAATTTCTCCACACTTATAGATTAGAAAGTTCAGTAAATAGACAGGGCTGGGTAACTAGTCAACCATTTTACTTTTTTTTTAAATAAAAAAAAAATTCCGTTCTATAGAGATATACTTATACTTTTGGTCCTTTTTATTTTTAGCAGATTCCCCGTAAGGATGGATAAATAAATTTGTCTGTTGCCGCTCTAGCTGACGGATTTTTAGCCATACCGGAACCAAAATCCATATACAAGCATTTCATGTAAAACTGAAGATCAAGTTCTTCAACGGCTCGGGGGGAGGACGGGTATAAAGAGTGAAATACGGAAATTTGAAACATCGTTTTTATTATAAGTTGAATTAAAAAATGTTATTAAACCAATCTATAAAGTTATCAATAAATATACACACATATGTTCTCTATCATGAATATTAACCGAGATATTTGGAATTTTAAGTTTTCAGCCTTCAGTAAGCCCCCACTCCTACTAATGTAATATTAACAACAAGCTGTTATATAATAAGTCACTTAATTCTAAGCTTAATTCCTAATATTGTTTTCAAGAGAACTTTATTATGCGAGGTACATTCTAATTCGTTGTGTGATGACGCCGTCAATGACGATTTTAAGTTCTTGTCTCGAAAATGTTTATTTGATCTATACCGTACTCGGTATTTAACGTTTTCAGTCGAAACCTAAGATCATATTTGTTCTTCGTTGGAATTGGGGGGTTTAGAGAGGAGAGGGAATTCGAAAGCTCAAATTATCTCCATTATTCGGATAGTAAAATGTTATAAAACCAATCTTGTTAAACTATTGAAGGCCTACAATTTATGTTTGATGCATTTTTCGTAACCGAAACATTAAGCGAGTTATATGTACTTATTTGTTTTCAGTCTTTAATAAACCCCTACTCATCGGGTGTTTGCATAGAAATAGAGAAGATATGATAAAGTGAGATCACTAGACTAGTGTGTTATACTAACACGTTTGAAATCTGCTAGTTTACGTAGCCCTTGGGTCGACGGACTGGGTGACGGACTTTTTTAGCAGATTTCCCTTAAGGGAAATCAGCTATTGAGGTTGTACTCATGACGGAATTTTCGAAATTTTTCTTCAAATGTCCATCGATCCTACCTAGTAGATGACGAAAATGAGGTCCGTTCAAAACTGTATCTATATATATATATATATATATATATATATATATATATATATATATATATATATATATATATATATATTTGTCTCTTACGGCTCTAGCGGTCGCAATTTTTGTTTGATCGTTACCAAACTCGATATTTAGTCGTTTTATGTAAAAAGAAAGATCAAGTTCGTTAACGGCTGAAATCAGACAAGTGAAAGGGGGAGTTTAGAGGGGAGAATTTTTGAAAATTCGAAATATCTCCGTTACTATTCGTCGGATCGAAACATTGTACAGAATCAATCGTATTGCAAATTAAATTTACTATAAATATTGTTCTATAAATGTATTCTCTATCTTGAATATTAACCGAGATATTTGCATTTTTATTGAATTTAACGGACGACGGGGGGACTAAGTTCCCGCTAAAAGCTAGTTCGGCCCTTTACCGTAACTGTTCGGCTCTCGTATGGAGATTTCTCTATTGTAAAACTTCACGTGGGAAATCTGCTTAGTTTACGCAGCCCCTGCGTGACGGACTTTTTGATCATGCAATCGTTATTTTTTCACGGGAAACTAAGTTTTTGTGAACTCGTGAACGGTAATACGTTCGCCAATATTCGACCATTAGCATCAAACGTAAAACATTATCACAACAATTTCATGAAAACATAGAGATTAGTCAGATCTTAGTTAACCGAATATTTATATTTCTACGGGAAACCATTATGAATTCATCCAACTGCCACATTTTACTGTAATGTATTAAAAGTGTACAGTTATTTTACTTGTTATAGGACTCTTCCTGTAACCTGATGAAAATAACGGGATGATAATAATTTCTATTTCAACCCTTCGTCGTCGGGGCACGCCAAGTAAATAAATAAATAGCCTCAGAAATTATGATTAATTAAATAAATGTTTTTTAGAAAAGTATTATTTATTTCTCCAGGAGCACCCGCAGCTAGGCGATATTGCTCAAAGGAGAAAAATCTAAAGAAAATAATGTTTTTTTTTTCTTTTTCTACGAACTCGTTTAAAAAATAATTGACTAGAATATCCTTCTTGCGGAAAATATTCTCTTAGCCGAAACTGATTGGTGGAGGTGGGAAGACACCTGGATATTGGGAGGGTGACATATGATGCTAGGACAGGAGAATCCATCATGGCGGCGTTATCATTGACACATAAGGTAGAGCCACTGATAAACTGTTCCTATTTATATCACGGAGGGGCCTCACTTCCCCTTGACCAGTACTGAAATGGAACCAATTTGTCCGAGCTGCAATTTTCTCGTCAGCTCAATAGGATACCCGCAGCTCCCCTCGTGGTCCCTCTCTCATCAACAGAAAGTAAATTTCAATTATGACAAAAAAAAAGTTTAATAAGTACTATCTACTTTATTTAAAAAAATAAAAATAAATCCCTTGAAAACGGACAGTACTACTACGAGGTAATGGAACGGTTTGCTGGCAGTCTATAAAAAATAGCTAAAAGTCCGTCACGCAGGGGCTGCGTAAACTAAGCAGATTTCCCACGTGAAGTTTTACAATAGAGAAATCTGCCTAATAACAACTGTAGTAGTAAGAAACCTCTAAACCTAAAACATTATTTAGGGCGTAATAACCCAGTAGTTTCTAGCCCCAAAAAACAGTTAACCTAACCTCTAAACCTATTCACGAGGGACGAATAGTTATGGAAACGGCCGCCAGAACTCTCGGCAGAAAGTCCGAACATAGCCTACTGGTGACCACACGCAGAATACAAATGCAAATATCTCGGTTAATATTCAAGATAGAGAATAAATGTATATAACAATATTTATAGTAAATTTAATTTGCAATAAGATTGATTCTGTACAATTTTTCGGTCCGACGTATAGTAACGTAGATATTTCGAATTTTCGAATATCCTCCCCTCTAAACCCCCCCTCCCACTGGTCCGATTTCAGCCGTTAACGAACTTGATCTTTCTTTTTACATAAAACGACTAAATATCGAGTTTGGTAACGATCAAACAAAAATTGCGACCGCTAGAGCGGTAACAGACAAATATATATATATATATATATATATATATATATATATATATATATATATATACAGTTTTGAACGGACATCATTTTCGTCATCTCCTGGGTAGGATCGATGGACATTTGAAGAAAAATTTCGAAAATTCCGTCATGAGTACAGCCTCAATAGCTGATTTCCCTTAAGGGAAATCTGCTAAAAATCCGTCGCACAGTGGATGCGTGAGCTGAGTGGAAGTAGGGTTATACTAAAGGCTAAAAACAAAAATCTTAGAGTAACAATTCATTTCTCTGTAATCGTTGAATAATGGAAGCATTACTAAACTGAAATGAGTGAAGAAATTGAAACATTTTGCAATAGTGAAGAAAGTGAATTGCCTTCTTAATTAGTAATAAGTATAAATTAAAAAATAATTTGAAGTTGGAAATTAAATGCTTTTAAATGTTTCTTAACATTGTAAGAATTTATTTTAACAAAATAAATTAAAATGTGAATGAATTATTGGTGGAAATAATCAATATATTTTAAAATTTAAATATAATAATAATTACCTTCCTTGTTTATAACCTGCACTTGTTTATAACTGCACTACTTCACAATCATCACTAGTTGTTTTATAACTATGCTTATAATCTTCACAACATCCTAATTTTGTTCATATTCTGGTTAGATCTGATCATGTATTACACGATTACAGAAAAAATTTAATATTACACTCGTGACGAAAGTAGAATTTACAACTCTCGTGAAATTACCACACTCGCTTCGCTCGTGTACTTGTATAATAAATAACTATTTTCGAATACCCTCCCCATTCCATTCCTAGTCCGGATTAACCCATTAACTAATATGATCAATCGAGTTGAATAAAACACTTAAATGTGCCTCTGTTTGCAAAGGAGGATGTTGTTCACACGCTCTTCCTCTAAGGTAGCCATTTCTCATTCAGAATGGCGATGCACTTGAAGACCTTCCTTGAATAAATAAACAAGGAATTCTGTGGAGATTCGCGGTTTCTTAACCAGATCCTAGCTGTGAATGCCCGTATTGTGAACCCTTGACATGTGAATACTTTCTTCCTCACCAGATGTATATGTATGGAACGGTTCGCCGTAACGTTTCATTACACTGTTTGTTAAACTACTTTGTAGCTTAATATTGATAAGCTATAGAATAAGATTGGAGACTCCCCTTCTTCTATGAGAGGGTGGGAAAAATAGAATTTTATACATGGAAATGATAGCTTGATTTAGTAGAATGATGTTATAATGGTAGGTCTTATGAATGTTTAAATGAATAATAGTAAATTATTGAATTTGGCAATTTGATTCCACCTCGTCGCTACTATCTCTGTTCATTGCTAAGATATTTTGTGAGTAATAACACATCTAAATAGCATCCGCGTATATACAATATATTCTCATTGGTCTGGAAATCAATTATTAACTATTTATAGTGCCCATTCTAATGGGTTTACTTGGGGTACGGATTGAAGGACGTTGATTGAATGCCGGAGTGGGGTTTAGCAGGATAAGCCATTGCCTCCGTGTCTGCTTAGGCCCCTGATGGATTAGGCGTTTCAAACGAGGTAGCTTCCGATCTCGATGGAGCTATGGTTTCCTACCTGGTCTTTTCCTTGGTTCAATAAACCGTCGCACACTGGAGCGAGTGATAGGGTAAGCCGGACATTCATTAATACCTCCGTTTCTACTGGTCCTAGAATATTGATTCTGGTGTCATTTTAATGCACATCGAATACTCCATTGAATTACCTGATCAGCAATTTTTTAAGCGATTATGTCAGATGCGATATAACGGTAGGATGAATTTTAAATGTGTACATACAGATAATGCATCGCTTACTAAGTAGAGAATTGTGATTTATAGACATAATACCAACATATGTTTTACAAATTTTTATTTTTTTAATAAATTGAAGTTCACAAACGCAATACTAAAATTGTAAACAAAAATATATCTAGAATAAAAAATTAAAAAAAAAATCTATGTATTTAATTTAATAATGAGAATTTGTAAGCTGGAAGAATATCTAACATTTCTAAAATTTCAAATGTTTTTTATTTTTCAATTAGAAGTTCTTTTACTTCCGAAGATAATGTTTCTAAGCGATCGCTATCGTTGTTAAATGTTGGCCTTAAATGTGATATTAAAGGGTCTGAATTAATTAACAAATTATTCAGGATATCTCTGTTGGTAGCCGTCCATGAAAATTTTCTTGAAAAAGATTCTCTGTATGCGCAGAAGTATTTATGGTTAGGCTCTTAAGAATACGATGAATGAATTTGCTTCCTTTAATTACATTTATTCTTTTAATCAATAATGCTAACTTTAAACGGAGTTCACTTTATGACACCTTGGACCTTTTTAAAAAGGACAGTAAAAATATTTAGACAAGAAAAACACGTATTTAACTATTTCTTCGAACTTGAATGGCGGTTTCAATTGCGTAGAGGATGCGTTTTACACCGTACGTAGTTGGGAAAGGTCTGCGGGAGGTATAATACGTCATCCGCACCGAAAGTGTTAACACTAAAAGTAAAATATTTAATGAATAGGCAAGTTTAGGCAAGACCCGACGACGTTGTAAATAAGACAATATACTCCTAAAAGCATGCCAAGTGGTCTTTTTTTCATGCAAATACAAGCGATTTGCGAATTCAATTAAATAAAATTATTTTCATTTCGATGTAAAAAAAAAAAAATTAGAGGAATTTTAAAAACCTTTTGTGCCAGTTTTTGATTTGTTATAATACCCTTAATGTGTACTGGAAGCAACAATAATTTACAAAATGAAATAAGAGTTCACGTCGAATTTAATAAGGCAAGGCTTTTTTTAACAAAGCAATTATAACCAGGCATTATGTAAAAACCATTGCAATAATATGGCTAAAAATCAATCTGCTCAATTGAAAAGGGTTTATGTGGTACTAACAATACAATCAAAATCCCAAATTAAAACTTTTATTTTTTCCCCCAATGTCCAACATTACTGAAGGATCGCTCCAGTGTGCGTCGCCCAGTGGTCATGAAAGGAGCATGTTCGTAGCTGATTTTTCTTAAATACGACGCTGTGTGGAGCAACGCAGACATCTCATCCTCTTGTTCCAGTTGCTGGGTTAAGGGGATCAAGGAAATCAAAGATTCTCAATTGGATGTTAAAGGTGTTCTTGTTCTAGAAGATCTCGTTCGAAAAGCATGAATGGATGCGGAGACAGGCCAGCTGTTTGCATTAGGTTTAGAGTGATTTCTACCAATATGCCTCAAGTCACAACATGAAAATCTGCTTGCTCTTGCATTGCAGCTTTTCCCGGTAGTCTCTGACGAATATCAGAGTCAGAGATGAGGCCTGGAGAACATTATTGTTAACACTATTCAACTCATTTATAAATTAGTATCGAAATAAGACTTGAAGGCTTTTTCCCTCATGACATCTTTTAAATCGCAAAATGAAGCAAATTTCAATATCAGTTTCTTCTTGTGTCTTGAAAGTGGATAGTGATAACACCAAGTGCTTTCTCTGACCTTCCATAGCTCCTACGTTCCATTGATTATTCGTTTCGATCAGCATTGTTGGGCCTATTATGAGTGCTTGAAACTGACGGGTTTTAGAAATTATTTAAACAGAAAGATTATTGTGGACTTAGCATTATTATTTCTCCTATTTAAAAAGATCATCAAGACAGCCTCATAGATTTCTCTAAACTGCTTATTTTTTTACGGTGTTTTTAATTGTAATGTTAATTTCTTTGCGTTAGTTATTCTATAATAACGTGCGTTTTAATGAGAATTAACATTGAGTTTAAACAGATCTGTGGCGTCGACTAGGACTCGTTCGATCCATTTCTACTTAGGAGTTTACCATCATGCTATGTAATAATGCCATATGATGCAATAAATATTTATTCCTGTAATAAGTATGCCTTCCATTCTTTTTTTCTTTATTGTTTCTTCAATGAACAAATTGAGCAGAGAAGATAGTGCCCTTGTTTAACACCTTTCTTAATTCAAGCTTCACTTTCAAATTCAATTATAAGGATTTCTATAAATTTCCCAAATGAAGCTTCTGATTTTCCAAACCATTCCACTTTTTCATGCTAGTTTTTTACAAATGCAATTGCTTATGCTATGTTATGTTATGTTTCTGATTCTCTCCATAATTACTCAACGCTGAATCCCCTTCTGTTGTCTTTTTCCGGTTCATGGTTTGTTTCCATCAATGTAATATTCACTTTGATTTGTTAGACTATTTTTTATTATATACGATAGTATTTTAGAGGCATGAGAGAGAATTACTCGAATATTAACGGAATTCATTTGTATTTAAAAAATTGTCTACAGCCAGTTTACCTCCAGTTCTACTCTTGCTGGCGATCTAAGACAGAAATAGTGAATATAATATTAAATGACGTCATCTGCTGACAATCCCTGCACGTGGGAAACCATTGTCCGAATGAGTTAATGACTTTCAGGAGTAGTACTTTTAGCGGGTATCAAACTTGGACCTCGGATCCTCAGGTTCTCTGTTTGGTGTCGTGAACCAGTTGATGGAGTCGAAGCTTTTCGATGCAAAGCTTATGAAGTTCAAGATATAATTTAATAGTAATAGACACCGTAAAAACGTGTAATGAGGTATTTCATTAGCAACAACTTGAGTGGTAATTTTTTCCTTCTATTGCGTAGCAGCTAGAAGTCCACATGAGCCTGCTAAGTTTATTAGAAGCAATTAGTGTAAAAGAAAGATCTGCTTTATCAGTATATCTGCTTCGAGTTGATAAGGGATCTGGAGGGGGCTAGAGTGACGTCTGCCGTGAAGGACGCTGTGACAATATGCCGTGACCTGACAGTATTCATAATTTTGAAATACAATCATACTCAAGACTGAAATGTTTTTTTTATCATGCGAAAGTCATCTAGGGCTATTTCATGATATCCCTAAAGTAACACAGATATGGTATATCAAAAGTTTATAAATTCTATAAGCAAAATAGTAACTAAAAATAGACATATATCCAATATGACAGTTTTGAATATTATTAACAAAACTAACCAGGAAAAAATATAGGTTCATTCTGTGTATACTTTAAAAATAGATCCACTTAGGAAGATTTTGTTATTGTCATTTACTTCAACCTTTACTTGAATTTTATATGATATTTTCAAGGTATTAGAATAGTGAAATATTATTACATATTGCCAATATAATCATGTTCTAAATGGCATTACCATCTAAAAGCTCCTATGTTCATATTTACCATTGAAGTCTGTGTCAATGATTGAGGTGTGAGCCAAGGATTTATTTATCCGAATGCAACTTCAGTATTTGGTTTTGTTTGCTCACTTTAAAAAGAAATAACAGTTCTTTTCATGCTTTATTATCTAGCCTCATTTTCAATCTTCGTGTCTGCTTCATGCTTGAATTTGTGATATGACAATTCGATAGAAAATGATTCTAAGGGCTTTAATATGGCAGGCTTAGATAATTAATTTGCCATTTAGTTGTATTGGAATGACTTAATTTCAGATATACTTTCTTAGCATAACTCATTAAAAGTACTAATCAGGAGCTATGTAAACTAAACCGATTCCCCACCTGCTTGTACCGCGTGCTACTGATCTCATCTCACAGTATATTCTCTTTTTCTAATTAAAAATCGTAGGCGTAGAAATGGGGATTTATTGAAGGCTGAAAATAATAAAGTACGCATAACTCGCTTAATATTTTAGTTACAAAATATGCGGACAACAACAATGTAACGCATCAATAGTTTAACACGATTGCATCTGTGGTTTCGTAGACTTCTTCGCTGGGCTGTAGTATCTTCTTCTCCAATGTCCACTTTCTGCTAATTGGGACGGGTTATCTATAGGCTACTACACTTTTTCAGCCATTATGAGGCTAAGGATTTTATTAAATGAGTTTGTCACAAAATAAATTCTATTGTCCAGGCGAGAATTGAACACACGACTCGAAGTTTACCAAGTGAGATTAAGACGAATTCCTTAATTCACATGGCTAACCTGAGTCCCCCTTCCTTATGAATATAAAAATTAATTAAGTAAAATCAACTGCTACATTGCCGTTGACTTTGCCCTAACAATTATGACAGTTGATCCAAGATCAATTATAGTAAATAATAATAATAATAAAAAACTAGGTTTATCACTAGTTTATTTTTTTCTAACTAGTACTCAGTACCAATGTCAATTAGAATTTTCTGGTACGTTATGCAATCTTGTTTGCGAAACATGGAATTTGGGTGTAACAAGTGGCAATTTTCTATGGAGCAAGACCTATATTTTCTGCTAACAACTACTTATTTCCATTCTTTCTGATTGCCTGAGAACAATGGCTTCGAGGTCATTACGTTAAATATGCTTAATTTTGATATTTAATGGTCTTCTACTTATATTTGAGAAATCGATTTGAGTTTGAAATATGATACTGAATAATTATTTGTGCAAACCTTACCTTGGCTATAATCTAATCTAGGGGCGGTAAAACTCTTGATCAACTTACCTGAAACAAATTATAAAAATAGATTTTAGATATTGTGACAATCTTTATTCATAATGTTAAGAAGACGACTGTGTGAATAACTTATAGCTAAGAAACAACAATCTTGTAAATTATCATATTCTTTCTTCTAAACGTTCACACTAGCAAGAATGAGACAGACTTTTAGTGTCTTAAATATCCTTCTGCATTAAAGAAAATGCTCAAAATATACAGTTCATTTTTATTATACATTTAGCACTGCAAAAGCACATTTCTCCTGCATATATTGCAAAACTGAAGAGCTTAGAAAATTGGACACCACACTCGAACTATTTACAAGTCAGACCAAAAATTAGCTACTTTCTACGGAACCCAAGCTATGCTATTCAATTAAGAACATAAGGAATTTGCAGAATTTTGTTTGGACGAAGAAAATAATTTATTACTCTTCACAGTCCTCTTTATACTACTAAAATTAATAGGCACGGACTATCTACAGGGAACCTAAACGTTCTATAATATTCTATTGTCGTTGTTTCCGTTAGAACGTCAATGGCCTCCAATATACAGAATACGATTTTGAAGACTATCTGTTATAGAATAAGTGAACTTTTGGGAGATAATAGTTCCCCCAAAAACAGGTGTTCTCAGGACCGTCAAGAATAATGAAAGCAGGTTAGTAATTAAGAGTAGCAGTGTCTGCAAATATAGGTGATCTGTAGTACAACATAAAAGCAAGCACACAGATTACGGTAAATAAAAGTCTCTAATATTATTTATAATTCATAAATAATAGTTTGTATATTGGTCGAATTTGGCTATTGGCTTACAGTTTCAATATACAGCCCCAACTAAACACGTTTAACTTACGGCTCGAGATGGTATCTCGTCTTGATTATGCATAGGAGCGCCAA
This sequence comes from Riptortus pedestris, assembly GCA_019009955.1. Taxonomy (NCBI): domain Eukaryota; kingdom Metazoa; phylum Arthropoda; class Insecta; order Hemiptera; family Alydidae; genus Riptortus; species Riptortus pedestris. The sequence continues at coordinate 52,206,446 of CM032232.1, forward strand.
TGTCGTAAAACCCTAAAGGTGTCAGTGGAACTGGGGTTGATCTACCAAACAAAATGATAATTACAAAAATGAATTTTAAAAATATTTCAACTGAGTCCTAAAGCAAAAGGAGAAAATGTCAGGTATGTCCAAGCGTCGCGTTATTGGGTTAAATGATAAAAGGGCTCGAAGAAATGGTCTCTCTCATGCTCAAGAACTACGGGAGACGGGAGTTTCAAAAGACTCCAAATCGACCTCAAGACAAAATACTTGTCAGACATAAATGAGTCAACGTCAAGGCGGGAATATAAGCCTGAAGGCAACATTGCAAATAGACAAAATAGGTGCTCCATAGGCAGAAAAGAAGTAGGGGCCAGAAATAAAAGAAGGAGAAACAGTCAAATAAAATGATTAGAAGTTACCAAATGAAATGAGCAGAAGGCCCTAAATAAAAGAAGAAAAATCTACCAAATAAAAAGAGCAAGGGGCACCAAAAGAATAAGAAGAAGAGGCTAACAAAAGGAATAGATGATACCAAATAAAAGGACTCCATGCTGCCAAATAAAAGAACTCGATGCTTCCAAATAAAAGAACTCGATGCTGCCAAATAAAAGAACTCGATGCTGCCAAATAAAAGAACTCGATGCTGCCAAATAAAAGAACTCGATGCTGCCAAATAAAAGAACTAGATGCAGCAATAAAAGAACTAGATGCAGCCAAATAAAAGAACTAGATGCAGCCAAGTAAAAGAACTAGATGTTGCCAAATAAAAGAACTAGATGCAGCAAAATAAAAGAACTAGATGTTGCCAAATAAAATAACTGGATCCTGCCAATTAAAAGAACTGGATCCTGCCAAATAAAAGGAGAGGAAGCGGTCAATTAAAATTAGTAGACGTAACAAATAGAAGGAGTTAAGACTGCTAACTAAAAAAAATAATATTCTACCAAATAAATGTGATAAATAATAAATACATAAAAACAGCCTACCAAAAGACAAAGAGAAGAAGCTAACAGAAGAGTGGAATAAAAACCACCAACTAAAAGGTGTAGGAGCTCCTAAATAGAATGGAGAAAAAAATACGAAATAAAAGGACCAGAAACTACCATATAAAAGGAGCAAAGACTACCAAAATAAAAAGAGATGAGACTAAGAAAATAACAGAAGAAGAGGCTAACGAATAAAAGGAATAGAAGCCACCAAATAAAAGGAACAGTATCTGATAAATAAAAGGACGAGAAGCTGCCAAATAAAAGGAGTTGAAGGTACAAAATAAAACTGAACGTCCGTTTGTAGGACGGACAAAGTCAACGGACATACCACGCTTATCAGATGATTAGAGGAACTATAGCCTCTGACGTATAGATTCTGATTCGCATCTACTACCGGACTGCTACTCAGCTGGTTACCAGTTGAATGAATCGTGCTATCTATTAATCCTTTCTCCAGCCTTCTGTAAGTCTGGTTCCACTTTACACTGTCGACACGTGATGCCTTGTGGACTACTGGTTAATCTGTCCACAACTCAATGCATGGAATTTAGTATCGCACACACCATCGCAACGCTTGGTTGACTTAACATGTTATCGGTCATTGTCATTAGTGTGATCATGATAAATCAGATATCACAGAGTCAGTTAAGCGCTCACTCCTAATTCAGAAGTAAATTTGTGAACGCCTAAGTCATCAATATATCATACGACTCCGTATCATAAAACCCATTTTAAGTAAATATTTTGATAAATTAATTAGTTGTTCTCAGTTCAATATTATATGATATGCAGCTGACATTACATACGCAGGCCCAGAGCGTAAGTCTGATGGCAACTTTGGGATGGCAAACACATCGTGTCGTGGTGTACTTGTCTGTGCAATTCATTTTGCAAATGAATAAGTGCACATAGCTAACTTATAAGCGCTCATATTTTTGATCTTCAATACTCTATATTCGATTTTTTAGATGTATTTTGTAGTGACCTGTTCTTGGTACTCTATATTTCTAACATTAGCAGATTTCCTTTGAAGGAAAATGTAAAATTGCAAATATCTCCGACATTGCTCCCCAGGTCAGAAAATTGTATGAAACAAATCTTATTTATTAGAGTGGAATTTAATTTTTAAGTTCATTTTGACGTCTAAGATATGCAATCATAGGATAACTGTTTTCATATTTAATTATAATCCATTTATTGTATAAGCATGTTTCATCTTGTATGTTACATATATTTATTTTTTTATTTATTAGTTACATACTTAACTACATTGGTGATTTGTATTTTTTATATTAATTGTGAGGCGAGATTTGAGTGATATGGAATAATCCTTTAATAATTGTTGATTGTTAAATTGTCTTTTGTTATGAGCAATGTTATAAATAGTAAAGCTATTGGTATCTATACTGAAATAAATTTGCAATTTGGTATTGCCCACTTTGGTGATAGATTTTTACGTCACGTAGTAAATATAAACGTTATACCATAAACCTAACTTGAAAGGGTTTCATTTTGTTGTAAATATTAATTTCGTATAGGTCTGAAAATATGTTGTTAATGTATTGTCTGCTTTCTGCTTATACTTCTTATTGTTGGAAAAGCTGATTTCGTCGTTCTCTGCATTCTGACAGTACATGTGTTATTGTCAAACCAATGTAACAAGTTAAGTGGGTCTGTCTGTCATTGTCACAAAGTATGAGCGTGGTAATTCTAAGTCTCGAGAGAACTACTTCTCGTTAGACGCTCGGCAATCCAACTGGACAAGCACTAGTGCAGGCAATAAACTAAATGAACAATTATATTAAGAGGATTACATGCTTGTAGCCATCCAGGATCAGAAATTCTAGCAAGTAATTTAATTTGAAAGAATATACGATGTCTCCGTTCCAGTGCATCGGATCAAAATAAGCCATAGAACATAGTTTATGGATCTTTTTAGATATTGTGACATAAGAGACATATAATGCAAATATTCTGTATCTCCAATAGGTATGAATCATCAAAAGGAAGACTTTCGCAGTTTTTTTATCCCCACACACTTCTCGTGGCAATCCAACTGGACTAGCACAAATGCAGACAATAAACTAAATTAACAATTATATTAAGAGGATTATTTGCTAGTAGCCATCAAGGTTCAGAAATTCTAGCAGAGAATGTTACATAAAAGTCCCTTTTTATTAATTTAAAATTTCAGATAATATTAATCTACCGACCGAGGTTTAAGTATACTATTCCCTGTAGGAGTAAGTTTGTCCCTGTCATCTACAAGCAGCATTAGTCCCGGAATCTTGATAACAGATGATCTCTCAGTGATAAAAAGTGTTCTCCATATGAAATTCAAATGGCTTTCACTTTCATGAAGAGTGGGTTTCCTTTTCCACCGCTGTCATATTCAAATGGGAAATTCCTGGTACATTTCCCTAAATCCCAACTCTCAGAGCTACTTCCTCCTTGACCTCATATTCCCTCCGGCACTCCAAATGATTAATAGTCGGGCGTATAATTTCATTCCCCCTTCACAACGACAAAATATTCACAAATTTAAAATTCTAAACAGATGTAATTTAAAGTCATTCTTTTCAACACCCTACTAGTGATGAATGTGCCAAAATTAAAATTAGTTCTGAAAATATATCATGAAGAAATATTTAACCAAAAAACTTTTTTTTAAATATATGTCGACCTCAAAAGTTAACACGAAATATAAATACGTCTAATCCAAGAAATCTCGCTGTGACAGCGTAAAAATAAGCAGATACCCAATCTCTGGAAAGATAAAGTCTTATCGTGTTATCAACATATCGTGTTGGTGTGTAGAAATGAATCCCATGGTATTTAAAGATTGGATTAACTTATGCGGTAAACCATGCCGTCCTATACATCTCATAATAAGTAACATGTATAGTAAATGTCTAGTCAATCAGTTGTTATACCCACCATTCAAAAAATGTTAATTAGACGAATTTATGATTCCAATAACTGTTATACGTAAATGGATTGCCCAATAATAGTGGTTCGTGGGCCTTTGTAATCAATATATTGCATTAACGTAAGCACCTTCATTGGCATCACATTACATTCAAATTATAGTTATAAAATCGATGTCAGGAATGGATATTGGACAGATATTGAAGAATTTATTATTGTAGTTTACGGAATCAAAAAAAAAAAACAAACAAAAAAAAAGGAGCTTGTTGTTAAAAATTTGGAAATTCTAAAAAAGTTTAGAACGAAAAATGCGGAATTCGATCTAGCGTTTTTCCTATAAAATCCTTATTAAGTAAGAAATTTACACACATATATATATATATATATATATATATATATATATATATATTTACAATGCATGCTAACAATATTTATTCCCAAAAAAAATCAGGATTCTAATGAGGCATTTTCTTATAAAACGAAAAAAGTCATCGGTGACCGGAAGCCTATCTAAAGAAAATGCTTAATGGAATTGTTAAAAGTAAATGGCCGATTATGGCCTTGTACGTTATTCTAACCACAATATGCTGTTTACATTTTCTGTATAAAATCAATATTTATGAAGATACTGAAAAGTGTGTGAATTTTCGTTGGAGTAAACCCCAACTTCTAGTTGAACATTCGAATCTCCTACAGCCTATGTTGTATCTTAGCATAGTTGGCTCCCTCATATAAAAATTTATAGAAATCTTCGATTTTTCATTTTTGAATGATTGAGTAACAAGCAGGGGAACAGGCAAACAGAAAGACAAAGTTTTCTATTTTGATGTCATTGTTCTTAGAAATGTTGGGAACTCGAAAACAATTATTCCCGCCGAATTTAAATATAAAATCAGACAAAACTTATCAGAGTTTTATTTTGTGTAGCATTCTTCTTAGTTAGATCCGTATGTAAACACGGTTTGAAATTTTAGCTGGACATGAGGTAAAGAAAAACGTACAGATATTTGTACGGTCGGATAGGCTTTAAAAAAATATAAAATTGTTCCTTAGAACATCTGAAGTTTTTATATGAGAATTCGTTTGGCATTATTTATAATGGTGAGGGTAGAGGTTAAAATCCTGTTCAGATTTAAGTATCTATTTGGTAGAAAGAAAACGATTGAATCTTGTTCTTAATTGAAACAGAAAGGGTTATATGTCCATTCTTCTTATTAATAATTTTGTGATCAATTATTCAATCAATGTCAAACTTAGTTCTGCTAAGTTTTAGTATCAATCAAATAACATTTTAGTCTACTTTGCTCTTTCATTGCCTCTAAAAGTAACGTGGAGGTAATTTAATGAATTTGTTCCACATAATTTGACTATGTAGAGGGAATATATAACCTTTTACTCGACACACAATATGAAGTCGAGACCAATAAATTTATTATAGTATAGTTGTAATAAGTTAGTAGCAATGGAATGGACATAACTTATAGTGACATCGGAAAGGGACTGGATCTTTGCAGAGATAATAGTTAGACAGATAAGTGACACATAATCGATCCTTTTGGCTAAAATAACGAAACAGTCATAGACTCCACTCACACGTGACGTAGGCAGCAATAATCGACAAGAATGACAGGTTTCATTCTTTTAATTCTATTTGTCTCTTTCAGAGTTTTTTCACTATTTGCAACAGCGTCGCAAAGCATTTCTTTTCCATCTTGAACGTTTACCTAGGGTTCATACTTGTGGGGAAAGAGAGAGTCGAATTTGTTATGAAAAATGGCCATTCAATGGATGACCAAAAATTCCCAACTCTCAAAAATAGAGATATTCACTGTGCCCTAGAAATCAGCTTTCCGCCAATCTAGAAGGAAATAAGTGACACAGGAGGTTTTTCTGTAAAGGAAAACCACTATTCTTCTCCAGACTAAAAAAAAAAAAAAAAAAAAAAACTTCATTGTAACACTCAGAAAAATGGGCATAATGAAGCTCATAATACAGTTTTCACCTTCTTAAAGAAAACTAATGTACCACTTATTATGGATTCCTGTTTTTACGGTTCTACCAATGACTCAAAAGGGTAAAGGCAGCAATCAAAAAATAAATAAAATTAAATAAAGTATACATTTTCTTTTGGAATAAACCACTACATATATTTGAATTACTCTTGAATAGTAATTTCTTGTGGACTAATCCGTAATTGAATATCATTCTAAAGTACTCTAAAGCAAGCTGTACATGGTGTTAATTGATATAATTACAGATAGTCTACCGACATCCATATAGTATAAGACAGAGGGCTCTTTAAGTCAGAGTTAAAGTATAATTAATATTTCTAGGGCTAAACAAGAAAACAATAAAAGTCCACCACACCATGCAAGATTAATCTCGTCTCCCCATTAATTTTTATATCTAAGCGAATATTTGATGAGTAGGGGGGGGTGGATTTACTGTCAGCTGAAAACAATAAAGTGCGAATAACTTTAACAGTGCGATAATAGTTAAGCTCCAAAAAGATGTATAAAAGACAATTGTAGAGTATCAATAGTTTAACAAAGTTGATTCTATAACATGCTTTTAGACGACATATAATAACGGAGATATTTTGAATTTTCGAAATTCCTCCCTGTCCAACACTCCCCTTGTTCCTGGGCAGATTTCAGCCTTTAACGACTATGAACTTTAGTGCTGAATTAAACGGGGGCGTTAACAGAGAAATATATATATATATATATATATATATATATATAAAATTTGGAGGGACCTTATTTTCGTCATCTCCTAGCTAGGATCGGTGGACATTTGAGGAAATTTCTAAAAATCGCGTCGTGAGAACAACCTCTAAAAAATAATAAAAAATGAATAAATTACAGAAAATTGCCATATCGTTAAAACCTCATTTATCGTTAATGGGCTGATATCAGTTATCTGAGAAGAGAATTACATAACAAAATTTATGCAATTATACCATTTAATTAAATGGTATAATTACACTATTTATCACTTGTTTATCACTTTTTATTTACAATGTTTTTTGTAGTGTTCTAATAATATATTTCTTTCCTAAACACTTGATTTTAATAAATGTGATCAGCTTTCACATTGGGTCGGTAGGAATCAGTAAATTTTATTTTCTGTTGGAAAAATATTCCAGAGACCAATTAGTCAAACTCCTCATCACAGATTTTCGTTCGTTAGTTGGCTGTCTTCTTCAGGCGCTCAATCCAGATCGTGTTTAAAACTTTTTAAAAGGCCCAGGAGTGGGTGGGGTTCTTGAAAATAAATGCTAAAGAACTCCTGATAATTAGCGGAAAGGAGTTTCGGGATGTGTCCCCTGCAGCTGATAACCGATCGTGGATTAGAAGTAATAATTTGAACAAACCGCAAAAATTACCGACACGCAATTGTGGCGTAGACCAAGCATTTCCCATGTGCTCGAATGGTACGCTGATGTTGTCATCTCAAATTCATTTTATATTTCTCTAGTAATAAGAACCATATTTAACACAACTTTAGTTTATTTTGTACATGACACAACTAATTATACAGTTTCTAAAAAATAAAAATCCCAGTGAGGGTTAACTGAAGCCTGAAAACAAAAAAATTTAAATAACTCACTTAATTTTGAAGTTAGAGAAAGAGTTTATAGAACATAAACTATATGACATTAAATTGCTAACAAGATTGACCTACTAACAAGAAAGCCTTATTTTTATAACTCAAAATAATATAAATATTTTGATTTTTTTTAGTATAATCCCCTCTAACCCCCCCCCACTCCTTCTCGCCTCATGATATTACCATCAATCATCATTTAACACTGTGAACATATATGCATAAATATTGATCTAGGAATAAAATGATTCATTATATATCCGCTTGATATTAGTATGAGATGAGCAGGAGGGGGAGGGGGTTACTGAAAACTAAAAATGCATATATCATTATTATTAATCGACATAGCGAAAAAATATTGTGTTTTCGAACACGAAATACTAATCAAGATTGGTTCTAAAACAGTTTTCGATCCGATTCATAATAACGGAGGTATTCCGAATTTTCAATTCACTGTCTGTAGCGAATAGACGAGGGAGTCACTCTAGGGGGCATCCCCTTATATATATATATATATATATCTATATATATATATATATATGTATGTGTGTGTGTGTGTGTGTGTGTGTGTGTGTGTGTGTGTGTGTGTGTCTCGTAAACCGGTAAGATTTTCACCGGAACGAACAAGGAAATATCAGGGTCACAAGGAAATGCGGTGGATTCTTGTTGCCTTCTGCATCAGACCATCTAATAATAAAGGAGGAACATCATGAGGAAAATTCCATTCACACCAATAATATATATATATATATATATATATATATATATATATATATATATTTCTATTACCGATTTTGCTGTAGCAATTTTTCTCTTATCGTTATCACACTCGATATATAAGCGTAATATAAAATCCATATTCTTTAAAACTAAAGAACAAGTTCATTAATGGCTGCAATCGAACTCGGGGGGAGTGGGTTTATTGAATGGAAGTTTCGAAAATTCAAAATATCTCCGATATTATCCGTCGGATCTAAACATTATATAAAACCCATCATATGGCAAATTTAATTTCCTTTGAATGGTGCCTGTATACGTATTTTTTCTAACATGAATATTAACCGAGATATCATATTAACAATAAGCTATATTATGAAGCACTTTATTTGTAGCTTAAATACCAAATATTGTTTTCATTGAAATTTTAACGGGGCAGGTATATACAAATACGTTAAATGATGACGTGAATATATAAAATTTTACATTCTCAACTCGAAAAGGTTATATGAAATAATTTTCACTGTACTCGATATTTAACTTTTTCATTCAACACTAAAGATAATGCACGGCTGAAATCGGGACTAGAATATGGAGCGGGAGGTTTAGAGGGGTAGAGTTCGGAATAGTCAAAATATCTCAGCTATTATGAGTCGGATCGAAAAATATTATCGAATCTTGTTTAACTATTGATGCTCAAAAATTGTTGTTGAATGCATTTTCTACTATCTCAAATATTAAGGAAGCTATTAGCACATTCTTGATTCCCGCCTTAAGTTACCTCCCCATTCGAATTTTGACTCAGGAATAGAGAACATATGGTTAGATGACAGCTGTCATCAGTGTGTCATAGCAGCACGTGGGGAATCTTACAATAGTTTGTGCAGCCCCTGTCTGACGGAATTTTTTTTAAGATTTCAATGCATGCCACTGCCAGTTTCTAATTATTCTATGACAAGGTACCCAAATGAAATTATAATAATAATAATATTCATCCATATTTGTTCTTTAGGAATTTCCGTCTCCTCAGATGTTTATTGTCCCGAGAGAATAGTTGTGACAGGGCACCGTGACGGCAACATTGGCAGCTCACAGATAAACACCCATCGGACGTGCCTCTGTCGTTTTCATTATCTTCCAAAGGAGATAAACAGATTTTCTATTATTCGCATTTTATTCAAAGCATTTCTCACTTTGTTAACCTTGAGTCGTGAGTTCGATTCTCACCTGGGCAATACGAATTTATTTAGTTTCAAACTTATTTCGTAAAATCCATAGTCCCTGGCTAGAAAAAGGTAGTAGATATACCCGTAGATATCCCTTACCAATTAGCCTTAGTAGCACCAATTGGACGTTAATAACAACAGTAACAATTCTTTAAAAGCGAAATAGATTCCTTGTACTTATAGTTGATGTTGAGATATGGTTCAAATCCTACATAATTATGTAGTACTCCCTGAATATAAACTGAAAAATAGAGGTAACATGTAGATGGCCCATACCGATTAAAAAAGCTCTTAATTTTAATACAATAAAAATAGAAGAATGAAAAAGAGATATTTCCTTAAGAGAAACAACACTTAGTTACTATTACTAGATATTAATTAATATGTTTAGTTCTGTTTGAAGTAAATGAAGAATTGTAATCGGGTAAAATTTCTGCTATCATAGTTGAACAGTATTATCCGTTTTGACGCTCCCTGTACTCTGAAGTTTTGACCTATCCGAACCCATTTTCATGAGTAGTTACTTGTACATACGTTCGTAACACATAGAACTCAAAGTAGCCTTTGCATATTGAAATTTCTTATTAAGGGCTGTTTTAGCGTATAGTTCTTTTAACGTTTAGGGAGAGGGTTACGGGAGGCAAAAATAAAAACAAAATTGGAAATTGCTTCATTTATCTTGAAGTTCCAGAAGATTTGTATAGGATCCTTTTTGTTTATCTAAACAATATCCATAAATTATATTCCAAGTTTTCATTTGACCCAATTGGAACAGGAAATAATTTTAAATAGTGTACAGTATCACAGTTTTTGTATTTATTTTAATTGGAATACAAGTCTTGAGGTCACCACATCAGAGATTTTTTATTTATTTTTAATAAAACTCTCTTAGAGCAGAATTTAATCCATGTGTAAATAATTTTTATTTTCATTATTTGAAAAACCGTGGAGTTTTTATAATATATTTTATTTTTTTAATTAAAGAGAAATATGACGGTTGGAACACAGAGATTCGTGATGTAGGTCAGTTGAAGGAATATTCTCTTTTTTACTTTAAATCTGCTGTGAAAGCTGCTATGTAGCAGGTGTCACAGAAATGGCTTTCATTTTCGCACTGTCATTAATTTGAGGGAACTTGCCATTCCTTGATAAATAAAACAAAACGACAACCCAAGAATATGAAATATATTTAATCTATAAGGTCTCCATTTAATGCCCTTAGGCAAATTAAGAGTTTTTTTTAAAGTTTTTTCTTTTGGTGTTCCCGGCTATAAACCTATATTAATTTCTCATCTAGAGAGATAAAATTAAAATAGCATTGTATATCTGTAAATAGTGCCCTATTATTTAGTAATTCTTGAGCGTTAACTACCAGACAATAGCACGCACACGCACCTGCACACACACACACAGACACACACACACACACACACACACACACACACAGCCTTTCACACGAAGTAAAAACGAACACACATTTACCGTCAGAAGTCCAATCTGGAGTTAATTATACTTATTTAATTTAAAATCATAATTAATTTTTAAATGTAGCTTTTGTAAATTTCTGTATACTTGTTGGAGTATTTTAAATGGTGAAATATTGAACGAATCGGTGGGACACCTTCAGTACGTAAGTCGTCTAAGTCATGTGAGATCTGTAAACGTTCTCGTTGTGTTTGATTATAAACTCCGTTTATTAAGAAAATTGCATTTAGGCATGTTATTCTTTTCAAATAGATAACCATACTTTAGGAGAGAGTCATTTGTAGGAAGTCTTATAAGGACTAATGTTTTACAAGTGTTTGAAAACCTTTTAAACTTAAAACATACCTTTCATGAATTTTTAAATATCCTTAAGGGATGCATTTAATGGTTTTATAAACGTTATATATTGCACATAACTTTGACCCAAAGAACAATTGTGCTCGATTATAAATTTCTCTATTTCGAATGAAATTCTAACTGTATGGACATTTTTAAAAACCATTTTATGTATACTTATTAATACATTTTCTGATATTGAAAGTAATATACAAAAATAAACATGTTTACTTTACTGTAACTGAAAGATGACAAAGGCAAAAGCAGGTTATACCAGAAATTTGAGAAATGTCAACAATAACTTTGATTAGTTAAGCATAAATCCGGAACCCCACTGCTTTAGAAATATTGACTTAGTTGGCGCGCTCCTTTATAATAACTTCAACAGTTTACCAACCTTATTCAACCCATGCATTTATAATTAATTAAATTAGCAAAGATGTTTAACGCCTTCGATTTTTATAAATTATAAGTCTGTTGATAATCAGATTTTTTTTTTAAAGAAATGATTTTCTATGTGATTCAGTACAAAAAAAAATAACGTTAATATAGTACCCTATATCTTCATTTTTATAATTCCTAAACTCGTTATTCAGACGTTTTATTTAAAACTAAAGACCAAGTTTGTTTATGTCCGAAATTAGAACTTGTTTAGACAAAAGCTAGAACAAAAAATCTCAAAATATTTCTGAATTTAGTTATTTGTCAGGCCCTATTTATAAACTAGTTTTTCTGTAATCGTTGAATAATGGTAACATTACTAAACTGAAATGAGTGAAGAAAGTGAAACATTTTGCAATAGAGTGAAGAAAGTAATCACTTTCTTCAAAAGTGAAGAAAGTGAATTGCCTTCTTAATTAGTAATAAGTATAAATTAAAAAATAATTTGAAGTTGGAAATTAAATGCTTTTAAATGTTTCTTAACATTGTAAGAATTTATTTTAACAAAATAAATTGAAATGTGAATGAATTATTGGTGGAAATAATCAATATATTTTAAAATTTAAATATAATAATAATTACCTTCCTTGTTTATAACCTGCACTTGTTTATAACTGCACTACTTCACAATCATCACTAGTTGTTTTATAACCTTTCACAACCATGCTTATAACATATCAACAACAAACCATAATCTTCACAACATCCTAATTTTGTTCATATTCTGGTTAGATCTGATCATGTATTAAACGATTACAGAAAAAATTTAATATTACACTCTTGACGAAAGTAGAATTTACAACTCTCGTGAAATTACCACACTCGCTTCGCTCGTGTGGGTAAACGTTTCACTCGAGTTGTAAAATGATCTACTTTCGTCACTTGTATAATAAATAACTATTCCTCTCAAAAAAACAGTTAAAAATGATATTTTTTACTGGGGCTTTCATTAGCAGAGGTGATAGTTACATACTCACAACTACCAGTTCCGTACAGAAATATACTATCTTTCATTTAGAGAATTTATCAATAAATCATCAATAATGTAGGATTTCATTGTTCAGATTCTTTCAAATATTATTTTTAATGCCAGATTCACCTAGGACAGTGAGGTATTCAGGCTGTTATGATTTTCAAAATCATCAAAAATCAAATACCCATCACCTTACTAGCACATGATGTACTCATGACGCGAGTTTTGAAAAATATCCTCAAATGTCCATCGATCCTACCCAGGAGATGTCAAAAATGAGGTCCACTCAAAATTTTATATATATATATATTTGTCTGTTAACGCTAGCGGTCACAATTTTTGTTTGATCGTTACCAAACTTCATATTTAATCTTATATATATATATATATATATATATATATATATATATATATATATATATATATATAAACGGACGCCAGTGTCCATGCGGATTAAGGGGTGGATACATCTACCAATACCCTCTGTAAGCTGAAGGTAAAAATAGAAGGTTTGATATTTGACAAGGGGGAAATTAGTTCACGAGTTCGCTACCAGATCGTGCTAGTATCTCACTTCTTGTGGCCAAGATGGACTCTATATAAGGATGACAGCACATCGGGGTGACACACGATTATGATTCTTACTTCCCGTCTACAGGCAGGTTGACCATAGGTGAACTAACTACTAGACCTTCCCGGTTATAATGAGACCAATCAGTCTAATGGAGACAACTCATTCCAGGTCCTCCTTGGTTAACGGGGGTTGTACATCGAATTGATCACTCACTTCGTAAAATTCTCCTGATTACGATTTCCTCGAGTTTCACTTGGGGGAGGGGCAAAAATAAGTTCTTAAAAGCATAAATAAACATATAAGAGAGGAACTTTATTTCTTACATGTCCTTTGCAACATGACATGTACATGTATTTGCAGATTAATAATAAATAGCTTATACACAATTTTTTTTGGTTTTATATATAATTTATATAAACATCGTAAAACATAAATAAAATAGTCGTAATACAAAATTTGAAATGGTGACGACTGAAAATTGGTGATGCAATGTTGCTTATAGAATTCACACAATTTACCCATAATAGATATTCTAATTACTTTTTTTTCTGGCATGATAATTCTCCGAATTTCTTAGGTGCTTTATTGCACTTAATGAATACAATTTTATCCTCAACTTCGCATTGGTTTGCTATTTTCACTACTGACCCTCTTAAAACGTACCTTTCGTTTAAAATCAGTCTACAGTCATGTATGAGATGGGTGTATGTATGTTAGTAGTAGTAGTAAAATTATATGGCCATAATGGGTTTAAATCTGTTTAGGTACACTTTAACTAGCCAAGCCTTTCAGTAATTGTGTTCTGTAAAATTCATTAGGTGGTAGTATGTTCAAATACTCTACAATGTTGGGAACGACAGGCTCTAAGTGTTTTCTGCCCAATTGTGTTACTAATGTTGCCTCTTTGTTGTAAATATTTATTGTGTGTCTTGGTTATTTTTTAATAACGTCCTGTTATTTCGAAATATTTAGAAGAACGTAGTCAGAAATGTACAGTAATTTATATTTTATATTAGTGAAAATCTATTCATATTCTTCAAGTATCCACACAACAAATCCATAAATTCATATTTCAATTAATACGATTAATGGCCAACGGAATTATTAATATTAATGGGCATGAAGGGAGGTGTCTGGGAGATAATTATTCTAGGAACAGGGAAATCTGGCGGGATCCATTGTCACGTATTTCATAATCGTCAAGAGCATTCAGGAGAGCGGACAATGGGGGAAGTAATATCCGGGAACAAAGCTTGGGCAGGAGTCACGAGAGGGAGCGAGTCAATCCCCGCCAAATGAACGGGTTTTGGGATCAGCACAATTCGGGGATTCACTAACCCAGGTGTCGGATTCCCATTCAACTCACCCGCCAGAGAGGATCGGCCCGCTCGACCCCTCCCTTAATCTCTTTGGATAGGGGGAGGATTCATATGTATATTATTCATGTTTTATTTATTTTGGTTTGCTGAGTGCCATACGCTTGGAGTTTATAGCTCCGTGGCTTTGACACACAAGCACCTGGAGAAATTGGACTCTAGATATAAACCGAATGAGTACCTTATATAAGCGAAAGTAAAACTCTAACCAAGGCTTGGAGAAAGGCGGGTACCCTTATTGGGAATATCATAAGGCATAACTTATTTTGGAATATCATAAGGCATAACTTATTTAGGAATAACATAAGGCACAATTTATTGGTAATTTCTATTTTCAGCTGGTGGTGGAGTGATGAATCAGGATATTCAGAAAAACTTTTTTGTGGTTCCTCACAATTTATCTATTTATATTTATAAATTGTTAGGAGCCACGAAAAAGTGTTTCTGATTAACCTGATACCTTATTAGGAAGATCATATGGCAAAACGTATTTGGATCATCATTAGGAATATCATAAGCCACAAGGTATTGGGGATAACTTATTGAAAATACCATCATAATCATGGCACGGTTAGTATCAGAAGAACTAAATGATCATGGCACGGTCAATTTCAGAAGACCTCAAATATCGTGGCACGGTAAGTATCAGACCTCAATAGTCGTGGCACGGTTAGTATCAGAAGAACTAAATGGTCATGGCACTGCCAATATCAGAATACGTGAATAATCATGGCACCAGGAAGTTTACGTCCAGAATCAGAGTTATATCACTCAATACATCATCTTTGTCATAAACTTTAAGTCTTGCATTCACCGGGCTCACACTAAAGCAACAATAAAGAATAGGATGAGACATGACGATGTATGAGTGTTACTTACAATGGGTGGAAAATTATTTAATTTACGCACACCCTGCGTGGCTTCGTCAGGTTGTTTCTCTTTCAAAAAACAGGAAATAATTAAGTTTAAAAGGGTGTAGCAGCTGGGCCGTCTCAATAACAGCTCTTAACAAAACCCCTACTAGCTGTCACGTGGTCTCAGTGGCAGTGTTGCCAGAAGCTATTTAAACTAAAATAATTTTAAAGTGGGTACACTGCGAGCAACCTCACAGTTACCTTTTAGTTCACGGTGAAAATTAATAGTTTACCCTCGCAGTAGTGTTTATTAGTGTTCTGTTGTGTTTGTGTGAACTCTGCTTTGAACCGTTTGCCATTATTTATTCAAATACCGTTTATTATTTATTGTATTTTGTGTTCTTTTATTTTTCAACCAGTTATAAATTTTGGTTTTGTTATAAATTATTGTGGACTTATTCCTTTCAAGTTTTGTTTTTGTACTTCATAAAAACCCGTCTATTAAAAGAGTAATTTACTAAATAAATAGCACATTGTTAAATCACACAGTATAAAATTCTTATCAGGATTCAATATTTTGTCTTGCCAGCGATTTATTCAATAATAGTTATGTTTAATCCCCGTAAATAATACAAAACCACTTATCTTTAATATTCATTCTACAGAAGTGATGATATATTCAAGATAATGCATGGGAAGTGTAGATAAATAAAATATCTCTTGAGAGTGGTACAAGAAACGACAGATAAATCTATGATGAATGCCAGTCGAGATAACTTCATCCATTATTTATATTTTAAATAAAGTGCCTCTCATACATTATCATTCTACATTTGTGTATGCGTACATTCAATGGGGTCAAGGCAGGAAAGAATATTTTATAAGAATGACACACATTGCTCTAACTGCAAAGAAAAATATCATTAAACATTTCACAGAGCATGATGAATTTTAACAAAGGCTAGCTTACATAAACGATTTAAAGGTATTAAAACACGTAGAAATAACCGTCACGCAGGTGTTGCGTAAAATAAGGAGATTTCTCACGCATTAGAATATGGTACGCTGATGAACGCATTCTATGAAAACAGGAATTAAAATGTTAGTTTGACTTGAGATGTTTATAGTGGCTGAAGTTCTTATTGTGAAAAACGGATGAGTAGAATGAAGATTTACAAAAGTCAGAAAACAAATAAAATACAGGCAACTCCGTTAATTTTCGAGTCTGAGAAAACATGTACTTAATAAAAGTTGAAGAAAATTAAAATTTCAACAATAATGACTGCATAAAATTTTTCGATCCAACTGACAGTAATGGAGATATTACGAATTTTCAATTATTCTCCTGTTTAAACTCCCCCTCCACTATGCCGATTTCAGCCAGAAATGATCGCAATAACCTCATCAAACCATAGTCACTTGTTATCCAACAAATGTAGGTAAGTAATCCTGTAGAAGCAGGAATTCTGGTCCCAATGAAGGAACCAAATAGGCAGACGAAATTTTGTCGTTTTGCAAATGACATTTTTATTACGATTTCATCATTTTAGTGTCTGGGAGGAATGGTAACAGAGAACAGTAAAGCAGAAGTCAACTTTGGAGCTTGAATGTTTACAGATACAAAGTACTTCTATGTACTGCAGTCAGGCCTCGGATTCAGAAATCCTACTCGGAAAGGGAGAATTAAACTTCAAATGATTTAGGTCAGAGATAAGGGGAGAAAAATAAAACAGGCAATTAATCCTTATCAACTCAAAGATGAAGAAATATTGATTAAGATGGGCGGATAATTCTATATACTTTCAATACAGTTAGCATAAACGCTCTGAGACTATTTATACATTCTGCTATTCATGACATATGGCCTTTGTATTGAACAATGTGAAACTATTTATGTTGATTACAATTAATTAAATCAGTCTTGCAATCATGTTTCGAAATAGTATAAAACCTGATATTTCTACTCCATCCCTAATTAAATACTGTTTGCTAAGAAGCTAAAGTATTTTAGAAAAAAACATTTTTTGTTGATAAGAAGGAGTCAGAAATTTAAAGAAGTATGAGTAGGCTCCTGCTAGCTGTCAAGAATCAGGCTGGATGGCTTTTAGCAATCGATATGTGATTGGAAGGTCGCATTCTTGAGTGAGCATCTGTCCAGCGAGAGTGTGCACTCGAGTTTCAAGTTCTGCGATCCACTTCACCCTCCCTGAATAGTATTATGCTCCCATCGCCTGAGTTCCCTGGAGATGAAGGAACCTCGATATGCAGATGATAACCAGAAGTCCATATCTTCCATAATATTTATTTAGCTCTCAGTCCTGTCAACATCACCTTATCTTCAGAACTTTTTATATGACCTCCACTCCAAAAGACCGGCTACTCACTCGGTTCCTCAGCTGTTTTGGGCTTTGAAACTTATTTATTTTTTATGAAGAATATTACAGTCTGCATTTAATTGCATTTTGTAATGTGATATGTACAATTCAATCGTCCTCCATCACTCTCGACAGAAGCTACAACCCTTCACCACAATGAGAGGAGCAGCCTCTCCCTGTCTGGCAAGGAACTCAAGAGCTAAGGAGGAATGGCACTTGATAAGAAAATAGCCACTGCTATCACTTCAGTTTACACTTCTATAGGAGATCTCTGGGCCATTATCTCTTGAGGCGCCGTGGAGGGGAATATGGATGAGTGGTACTGGAAAGGGCTTGGACTTCTGGATTAGGATGATTGGATAGCCTGCTGTCGAATTTTTTTTTTTTGAAACTGAACATAGGTAAATAACCCTGAATAATGTGGTCTTGCAGAAAGTGTGGAACGCTAAATAAATAATATTGATTTCTTGTTATTATCTTCTTTTTGTAGAGGTTCATTTCAGTTTCAACGACCTCCGCAGTGAAGGTCCCTTTCGACGAGTATAAGAGGAGACAAGCAGTTCATAATTAAAATGAATAACCCCATCAAGAGGTGATGTATAACCCACGAAACACGTAAGGCATTTTTTTCTACTAAGTCTACTTCTATTAAGTCTACTTGCGAAAATAGGAGTTTTTTTTGTTAGTTACCCTTGCCATTAAAGTACAGATTTTTTTTTTTTAGATTAGATTTTATTTTATCGAGTATATTACATCCTGCATTTAAATGCATTTGGCAATGTGCGATATGTACAATACAATAGTTCCTCCATCACTCATGACAGTAGGCACATGCCTTCACCACAATGAGAGGAGCAGCCTCTCCCTGCCTGGCAAAGAAGTCAAGAGCTAAGGATGAATTGCACTTGAGAAGAAATTAACCACTTCTATTACTTCACTTTCCACTTATAGTAGATCTCTGGGCCATTGTTTCTTTAGGCGCCGTGGAGGGGAATAAGGATAAGTTGTACTAGAAAGAGCTTCTGGATTAGGATTATTGGATAGCCTGCTGTCAATTTTTTTTTTTTTTTTTTTTTGAAACTGAACATAGGTTAATAGCCCTGAATAATGTGGTCTTGGAGAAAGTGTGGAACGCTAAATAAATAATATTGATTTCTTGTTATTATCTCCTTTTTGTAGAAATTTCATTTCAGTTTCAACGTCCTCCGCAGTGAAGGTCCCTTTCGACGAGTATAAGAGGAGACAAGCAGTTCATAAATAAAAAGAATTACCCCATAAGACCACGAAACATGTAAGGTTTTCTTTAAAAAAGTTCCTTGCGGAAATAGTTTTTTTGTTAGCGACCCTTGCCATGAAAGTACAAAGAATGTTTAAATATCGAGTCCAAAGTCTCCTTTTTGTGTTATGTTTCTTCTAGTTAAACAACTAAACTGTGTCATTGGCACCACATACCATGAATATGTATGTATACGAGGCTATATGTACATATTGCCTTTCGCAACTATCGTTGGGAAGAAATGTTGGTCTACATTCAAATTATACGGCTGTCACAACCAGAGATCACTATTTCCTTATTCTAATATCACGTCAATCAAAGCATTCGATATTCACGGAACATCGAGGATAGAGCGTAGAAGATATTGTTCGATGCAATGTCTCACTGTACGAGGCACAACATTGGCGATAGTTGGGGGGGGGGGGGGCAGTACATGGAATGGCGTACAAATTCAATTTGACTAGAATCTATTTCACTAGCTTCGTATGTTGGTGGGACTAAACAACTCTTATCCTCCTTAAACTTGAAGTTTACGTGCGCTTCTTAATTCGGGCAAAAAGCTTTTGTCACGCTGGGGCTGCGTAAACTAATCAGATTTCCCCGAAGACTCAATGGTGACCTCATCTCACAATATATTCTCTATTTCAAAGTAAAAATCTATGGAATAGAAGTAGGGGGTTTACTGAAGGCTGAGAACAAAAAAATCGAATAACTCGTTTAATATTTGAGTTACGAAAAAATGTATAGGACAACAATTTCGATCTGACACATAGCGGAGATATTTTGAATTCTTAAATTCCCTTCCTTCTAGACTGTACCCTCCCTATTCCCGATTTCAGATATTAACGAATATAATCTTTAGTTATGAATGAAACGGTTTAATATCGAGTAGTGTATAAAACAAATAAAAATTTTCTATAACAATAACTTAACTGATGTCATCGCATCTAGTATTTGCAACAAGATTAGTTATAAACAATCTTTCTATACGACTCTTGATACCAAAGAGATATCTTCCCACTCCTTCCTCAGACCGATTTCAGCCCTTAACAAAGATGATCTTCAGTTATACGTGAAACGCTTGTTTGTTAACGATAAAAATTACGAGTGCTAGATTGTGTCTGAGTGTTAATAGGTATAGATATAAATAGTTTTGAAAGGAGGATTTGAAAGGATTTTCGTCATCTCCTTGGTAGGACATTAGAAGGAATTTTTAAAATTCACGTTACCAGTACAACCTGAATAGCACATTTCCCTTAAAAAAAAAAAAACCTGCTAAAAGAATGATACGTAATATATAATCAGCCTGTTATTCTAGCACGTGGGAAATCTGCTCTGATTACACAGTAAGTGCGTGACGGACTTTCTCTAAGCCTTATCGACTGTGCTCAAACTTTTATCATTGTATCCGTTAAGTCTAAGATTAAGCAATTTTGGTTCCTAAGACATGTTGGAAATGAAGTTTAAAACTCGCCAACTAAGGGATATGTTATCATGAAGAGAACTTACAAGTTTGTTTTTCGATCGATAAAGAAGTTCTTCATCGATAATGGAGACGGTGGAAGGGAGGGGGGGGTAACCTTTCGTAATCTAACTTCTTCAAGGAGCAAGATGGATTGTGATCTAATTTCGCCAGATGCCCTCTACCCTCCATCACTTCGGGGCACTTCACGAAGTTTACTGGAGTGGGTGAACCGCCCTTAAAGTCTGTCTAAAGGTTTTTACAAATTTAAGACGCTAAAGCATTTATTTTTTAAGATTCCACGAATTATAAAGAATTGAGTAATGTTGAAAAAATATCATTAAACACATGATGGTAGAGAGAATGTGTATGAATATCCTTCCGGCTCGCTCGCAATATTTGTCAAAAACGTACCAATGTGCTGAGTAAACTAAGCAAGATTTTTCACGTAGCAACACATAAAATGGACGAAGGACACGCATCTTGCAGTTATGCGAGCAAATTAATGTGGACTTATACTATCAAGTTGTAGGGTATCTACATTCTGAATTAAATATTAAATATTTTTAGCGGTTGTGATGCTTTGTGCTAATGCGGACGGGTTATCTACAGGTTACCACCCTTTTCTAGCCAGGGTGGGACTGCATTTACCTCAAAACGTAAAACTTCAATCTAAACAACATTTAGTATTTAGGCTTCAAATAATGTGCTTCACAATATAACAGCTTATTGTTAATATGACATTGGTAGAAGAGGAGGTTACTGAAGGCCGAAAACTAAAAAGTGAAGATATCTTGGTTATTAATTTATATAGTGAACAAACGTATATAAGAACATTTACAGAACATTACATTTGCGTTAAGATTGGTTTTATACACTTTTTCGATCCGACACACAATAAAAGAGATATTAAGAATTTTTGAAATTACTCTAAACTGCCCCTCCTACAGGTTGAATTGAAGCAATTAATGAAGAAATGAACTGAAATATTGAGTTTAGTCAATATTAGCAAAAAAACAAAAACAAACTGCGACAAAA
The DNA here is from genome assembly GCA_019009955.1 of Riptortus pedestris. Taxonomy (NCBI): domain Eukaryota; kingdom Metazoa; phylum Arthropoda; class Insecta; order Hemiptera; family Alydidae; genus Riptortus; species Riptortus pedestris. The sequence continues at coordinate 52,228,087 of CM032232.1, forward strand.
ATTGCGACCACTTGTGCGTTAAATGACAAATATATATACAGTTTTGAACGGACTTCATTTAGCAGATTTAAGGGAAATTAGCTATTCAGGTCGTACTCATAACGCGATTTTCGAAACATTTCCTCAAATGTCCATCAATCCGACCCAGGAGATAACGAAAATGAAGTCCGTTCAAAATTGTATGTATATATATACATATATATAATTGTGTCGATGTTTTCGACCAGGTTATATTTATATATAGTGTTGTTATTGTTTCTTGGAGTTTTGGTCATATTGGTGAAAACATCTTAGTTTATACCAATATATATATATATATATATATATATATATATATATATGTGTGTGTGTGTGTGTGTGTGTGTGTGTGTGTGTGTGCGTGTTTGAGTGTGTGTGCGTGCGTGCGTCTGTGTGTGTGTGTGTGTGTGTGTGTGTGTGGCTCTAGCGGTCGTATTTTTTTTTTGATCGTGACCAAGCTCGATATTAAAACGTTTCAGTCAACACTAAAGATCTTATTTAATACTGGCTGAAATCGGACGGCATACTGATGGTTTTAGAGAGGGGGAATTAGAAAATTCAAAATATCTTCGTTATTAGAAGTCAGATTATAAAATGTTATAAAGACAATCTTGTTAAACTTTTGATGTTCTACAATCGTCGTTATATGTGTTTCATCGTAACTCAATTATTAAGCGAGTTATTCGTACTTTCTTGTTTTATGTGTTCAGTAGCCCTCCCTTTCTCCCTTCTACTCATCGGTGTTTTATATATAAATAGAGAATACGCCTTGTTATGAGATCACAAGTATTATACCAGTTCTTGGGAAATCTGTTTAATTTACGCAACCCCTGCGTAATGGACTTTTTCGTCATCTCCTGGGTAGGATCCATGGAGATTTGAGGAAATTTTTCGAAAATCGCGTCTTAAGTACGACCTCAATAGCTGATTTGGCACAGGGGAAATCTGCTAAAAAAAAAAAAAAAAATCAATTGCTGGAATTACTATGTACTGCGTATATACAATGTGAGACGAACGGCTAGAGATTAGAGAATGGTAGTGTTAAAAATAATGAGGCAATATTAAAAATGTTAAGAGGAGGAAGTTGTTTATTGTCTAAAATTAGTCCAGCCTCTATTCTTAAGAAAGAGTCTGAGTTGCTTGAGTATTTAAAGATAATACAAACATTCAAGACTTCCAACCTTAAGAGATAGAACTAATTCGCATACTTTTATGCAGCCTGACATCCAATTAAAAGGATTCGTATTTTTTTACAGATATAACTTTAGTTTTCATAAATATAGACCAGGACCCGATCATCCATTACATTTTTACTTCCTAGTATAAAGAAAAAGAGGAATTGTAATCTAAGATTTCAGACTTGAAAGGAATTATATTTTTTGATACCCTCTTTCCCCGACCAGTTTTTAATAGATACGGCATGATGCCTGTTCATATGTATTTCGTGTAAATCAAAAAAGACTAGTCTTAGAATGTTAAAATTTGATAATTAGGACTACTGTAATGCCTATTTGTGCAATCTTGGCTTTTGATCGAAATCCATTGAGTAAGAGACGGAACTTAAAGAAAAAAAAGAGCATATTTCTCCCAGTCTGTTTGAGATGCGAGAGATTTCTTAGGACCTTCTTCGTTTATTACAAAAAGGTTTACAAATTATTTCCTTTGCGATTTCTTCATTGGAATAGTGATATCGTATATGAATTTCAAATGACGCGTATCAAAATATTTCGTTTATTTTGTAGTACAAGGAAGTCATGAAGTGTGCCCATCAGATTTTTTATTTATACATTCAAAAACTGTTTATGGAAGACAAGCTAATTGAGACCGGTAACTCATAGGTATCGAAACTTTTCAAACAAGAGACTAGTGATATTCTTTGGTGATTCTGCCAACAAATAACTAACCAAGTCATAAGGGAATCAAATCCGCATTTCAAGTTACTACTACAGTATTTTGATTAACGCATGAACATTCCTCGGCCATCCCAGAGTCCCATTGAAATACAATATATTCCAATCAGCGACTTTAAAAACAGAAGTATGAGGACGTCATGAACAATTCCATTCATAACCAAGTAAAAGAGCAATGCTAACAAATACTCGTTATTCCCGTGGGAAGGCTAAACCTTGAAAATATTCAAATGAAAAGTCATACAAATCTTTCGCATACTTTTGAATTGGCTGAGGTTTAGAAAAAAAAGTCCGTCACACTGCGTAAACTAAGCAGATTTCCCCCGTGAAGTTTTATAATAGAGAAATTTCAGAATAGAGAGTCAAACAGTTACGGGAAGGGCCCGAACTAGCTCTTGACAGAAACTCACGACTAGACCCGAAGTTAGCCGAGCTCTCAGAAGCTGAAAACAGAAAAATGCAAATATCTCGGTTAATATTCAAACTGATAAACGTTAAAACGGATAATTGAATCAAACGCAAATTGCGACCGCTATTATCAAGTTCTTGTTACTATTGAACTCATTTTCGTCATCTCCTAAGTAGAATCGTTGTTCAATGCTTTGATCTGTAATGGCATTTAATTTACCAAATACTATAGATACTTCTTCTGTAATATACTTTTTTTAACATATAATCTTTAAGTTGGATCATAATTATTTAGTTAATAGTTATTTCTTATCATCTAGATAGTTTTTAAGAGGTTCCTGAAGTTGTAAGTTTGATACGGCTGCATATATGCATTTAACTACAAAAGAGTTTTCATAAAATTGGGGTAACACTTACAAAAGAAAACTTCAGTTTAATACTTAATTTTCATCGAATATGACTACATGATGATAGGAAGCTCGTGTAACCTTGTAAATGGATTGTATGTTTTGCATGCTTGGAAACAATTGCTTCTAATTGCTTTGCCCTTTTCGTTCATGAATTACAAATTCAAGCTCAATTGCTTGCCAATTAATCAGCTTTCGTCAACAATAAATAACTTGTAGCACAACAGTTTCGTGGCTTCCACCAAGTGTTGGCGGGATCGTCTTACAATCTTTCTCCAATATTGCAATCGGCTTCTTCATGAACAAGAATCATTGGGGAGAAATAAACTGGATACTAATGACGTACGTCAGGGATTCGCAAATTTCTCGATTTTCCAAATAAAAGTCCGTCACGCAGGTGCTGTAAACTAAGCAGATTTCCCACGCGCTGGTATAGCAGCACATTTGTGATCTCATCTTACTATGTATTCTCTATTTATTTGTAAAAAAACCAATGAGTACAACAAGGTTTGGAGGTTAATGAAGGCATAAAGCAAGAAAGTACAAATAACTCGCTTAAAACTTGAGTTACGTTGAAACGCATAGAACAACAATTGTAGAACGCCAATAGTATAACAAGTTTGGTTCTATAACACATTAATATCCAATTCATAATAACGGATATATTTTGAATTTTCGGACCCCCCCCCCACTATTCCAGGTCCGATTTCCACCAATAACAAATAAGATCTTTAGAATTGCATGAAGCGTTTAATATCGAGTATAGTAAAAATCAATTACACATTTTCGAGTAAAGAACGAAAAATCTTCATTAAATCTTAATCAAGCAAGGAATTTTCATGTATCTATAATAATTATAATAATAATAGTAAAGGTCTCTTGAAAACCATATTTGGTATTAGAATAAAGTAATTCATGATATAGCAGGACCTTGTTAAGAGACATGTGTAGGAGTGGGGGTTACTGAAGCATAAAAACTAAAAAATCCTAATATCTCAATTAATATTAGAGAAAATATGTATATAATAACTTTTATAGGAAAATAAATTTTCAATAACATTGGTTCTAAACAGTCTTTCAATCCGACGTATAAGAACGAAGATATCTTGAATTTTCGAAATTCCTCCCCTCTATACTCCCCTCCAACATTTCGATTTCAGCCGTTAGCGAACTTGATCTTTCTTTTTACATAGAACGCTTATATATTGGTAACGATTAAACAAAATTTGCGACCGCTGGAGCGGTAGCAGATATATATACATAAATTATGTTTATGTATATATATATATATATATATATATATATACACACACACACACATAATTTTGAGCAGACCTCATTTTCATCATCTACGAGGTAGAAGCGAAGTATATTAGAAGGAATTTTGTTAAAATTGCGTCATGAGTACAACCTCAATTCCCTTAAGGAAATCTGCTGAAATGAGAAAATCCGATGGAGTTACATTCGAATACCAACAATTTGAAAGTATGTATGTTGATCGCCCCCCCCCCCCCCAACTTCTGACATTCTGCCATTTCTATCCGTTTAGAATTTATTTCAGACTATTGGTCGATTTTGTGCCTTTTGTGGTGACAAATGGATCTTGAAAATCACATCAGACGGAATTATATTACTAAATCCTTCATATATTACAATATTTCATGCAATAAGCAAGTAATCAAAGTTATATTCTAATTACGAAGTGAATCTTCTCGATTTACTCTCATAAGTTGCCAAAAAAAAAAAAAAAATGATTTCAGCTAACCTACCTGACTTTTGATCAAATCGTTTCATTAATCGGAATTAACAGGAGTCGGAGTTCAGAGAGAGAAAAACTCTTTTGGAGAAAAAAATTACACTTGACAGACATCAAAGCTGAAAGTTTGACATCAATTGAAGCGAGAGTGGGGGAATTGAAAGAACACATTGCTCTTGATGGCAGGAGCAATTTGTGCTGTAATATGTGAGGACGTGGGACTAAATTGTTTTATCGGGAGAAGCTAGGGTGAACCAAGGACTACAATGGGGTCGCCATTAAAACAATTAAAGGTTTGTGTCAAGGCAGCTAGTTCTGTCCAGGGCCTTTATCTCTCTTCTCTCAGCTGCTCTAACACATGTGCAATATGGCGCCTCTATCACAGCTGTCGATTTTTTTTTCTTCTAACTCTCTAATTTATAATGATTCTTCTTTTCTATAGAGCCCTTAAAATTGTAAGGATAAAACTCTTCTAGCACATGCTCCTTAATTAGTTATTACAGAATGGGATCCTATCTACGACAGTCCGTTCAAAACTACATGAGAGTTTATATGTATATATATATATATGTGTGTGTGTGTGCGTGTGTGTGTGTGTGTGTGTGTGTGTGTGTGTGTGTATTGAGGAGCCAGATCTTCAGGATGTAGAGATGAAATTTGACTAAGCCAAAAGGCGAAAAGCCTCCTGACGGTTTTCCTGGCGAACTGTTGAAAGATGGGGGCTGACAATTGATGAGCCAGAATGGTTAACGGAAGAATGCCGGAATGATATGGAAGAAAGAAGAATGATAAAGATCCTCAACCTGGGCAAAGGAGATAAGGAACCAAGGGATAGTTACGAGGCTTCTCAAATAGCAGCTTATGAAACTCTCCGAAAACCCGAGAGACTATTTCTGACTGAGCGACTCCAAGACATAGAGGCCAATAGGCAAAGTGGAAAGGTGTGCTAGTACTACACTGATATAAGAAAAGAAAGAACCAGTTACAAATGTAGGAGAATTCATATGAAAAGAAAGGCGGAAAACTGACAGCGGTAAAGGAGGAAGCGCTGGAGAACGGAAAGAATTGCAGTGGATGATGACATGGAAAGGAATATGGTTAAAAAGGCAGATCTCTTGAATGTGGTGATAGCATTCGACAAAATCAAAACGCGAAAAACCACTGGGATTGATGAGATGACTGGCAAGCTGTTCAAATAACGCGGGTGAGCAATTGATGCGCCGGATACATCAGGTAATCGTAAAGATCTGGAAGGAGGAATGTATCCCATAAGAAAGGAACACAGGCCTCATATTTCCAATTCTGAAGTAAATCTACACTAATGAGTGTGGAAAATACAGAGGAATCGCTCTGCCGCCAGTAGAGTGCAAAACCCTGACTGGTTACACAGAATGAACCCGTACTACGAAAAGGCTTCTTGTCAGGCAGGGTTCAGAAGAAGTAGAAGCACGTCGGATCAGATATTTACCCTCAAACAGATACTTGAGAAGTGGTGGGAGGTAGAACAAGATACGCTCCCCTCAACCACTGATTTCAAGATTCAGTGGAACTGAGTTCAATGAACTGGAAAGCTATCGCCCATGACAGGCAGAGGAGGAGGAGGCTAAAGATCTCCTAGGTCTTTCTTTAAAGCCACCCGAAAAAAACAAAACAAATGTCTTAACGCTATGAACGGTTTTGTAAAACGACCGATCGAGTTCATTAATGAATCTGACCAGGAGAGACGAGAGAGGGTATTAGATGATGAAAACAACAAATTCCAAATATATCCGTTATTAAGAGCCAGAAAATGATATATAACCAATCTTGTTGAAAGTTTATTTTCTATAAATGTTTTTCGTATCCCTATTAATTAGCAGGTTTTTTTCATTTTTTTTGTGTCTCATCTCACGATAAAAATAAGCCAATAGGTCATGAATGGTGTTAGCTTAAATGGCAAATATTGTTTTCATTTGACTTTTCATAACGTTTCATGCAACATCATTTTGCCATATTCGATATTTAACCGTCCCATGCCTTATTAAAGATTATATTCGGTAATGACTGAGATCGGAAATGGAAGAGTTGCCAATACTTTACCAACTGAACCACAGAAATGTGAATGGCTAATTCATTCGTTTTCCTCCACCTTATGCATAAGAATGATTTCAAGAGGAGACAATTAGATGTATAAATATATCTGGCTTATCACGTCAACTGTGAAAGTAATTTGCGACAGTTGATAAGAGCTTCGTCACAGGATCAAGAAAACCTAGACAGAAGATGACTCATATCCGCTATGTGACAATCGATACACATTGACATTTTGAAGTAGTAAATTATAGGAGCCTTGTTCAGAACAACGAGGTGTGGGCAAGAATGGTTGTTATAGATGCACAGGTCCTTAAAGGACTTTATTTCTTAGGTAGAGTGAGA